>LZPO01078041.1:0-10288 GCA_001675575.1 Neotoma lepida
AAAAAGAAAAGAAAATGAGGTAATGCTGTTGAGGGGATTATATTCAAACTATGGCAAGACATCAATAGCAAATGAGAGGAGGAGTGAAAGCGTCTCAGCTGTTAGCAATAAGGCAGCCACAAATTTGCAAGATGTATTAACTGCTTCAGTAACCGGTAGTTGAAGAAGCTTAATCCCCAAGACTTCGTGCGGCCATCTATGATAGGGCTGCCCAGGCTATACATCTTTTTCTTGGCTGCATTTGCTGGAATTCTTCCTCTCTTCTTTCCTTCAAGCGTCAGGGCAGGAAAGAAGAGGAGTAATGGATGGAGAACTGACCTGTCTTTCCCCATGCTGCAAAGACTGCCTCCATCATGATCAAGAGGCACGTGGAATGTTCCTCAGACCGGCAGAGGAACCAACGCCACATTTTCTGTATCACTCAATATGCTGAAGAAAACAGATCATTTGTAAAAGCATTAAATTGGCTTTGCTGGCCAAGCAATTGAAATTGTGAGCTGTTAAATGTCAAGAGCTGACCCCGTGGGGTGGGAAGGTTGAGGTGGGATGGTGGTGTGGTGGAGGGCAGGCTTCGGGTCATGTTTTATACTGGAAGTTTAATTGTCCTGGCAAGGATGTCAAAGTGACTCATTGAGCTGAAGTGGTTTCTATCTTCCAACACAGATTTGAAATGGGGGAGGAAAGTGCAGCAATAGTATCTTTAAAAGAATTGGCCTAGCTCACTTCAGCCCTTAACTACTTCCAACCAGATTCATTTGTTTTGGACACCAGTATTGAAAGCAAGCCAATGATAGCAAAAAATAGTGTCTATGTCGCCCCTTTTGAACCCACACAAACCTTTTACTGTGTGTAAGCCAGGATCTTTTTTTTTTCCAAAGAAAATTGCATGTTCTTCGATCCTTTCCGATTTTTTATTGAAGAACGTTAAATAGTTTATAGCTAGAAAGAATTATAAAGTCATCATGACACAGAGTTTGTAGAGTGGTGTTCTCCAAATGTGTTTTGGTTATTCTCACAGAAACTCCCATCCCACTCAGAGATGAATATTTCTAGTTTGGTATTAGGTTAGTCCTGGTGACTGGTTATTCCTAGGACACAGGTGCTCGATTTACCTTGCTGTAAAGGAATGCCATCTGCATGGGTTATATAATCCTTTGCTAGTCAGTGGCCAATCCCCTGCAATGCTCCTTGTGTTACTGAAAATTTTAAACTTTGAGCTCAAGTCCAAATTAAGTCTTGATTGTCCAATCAATGGAGGAAATTTTCTGCTAGAAGACATTGCATATGTTTAAGGAAATGCTGGCTCGTCAATCGCCACCCCTGAGAGTGTAATCAGAGTTATCCAATAGGCAAATAGGATATAGTAGTCTCCACCAAGAGAGCATCACAGAAAACTGATGGAGGCTGCTGAAGGGCTGTGAAGGGAAAGAGTTAAGGATGAGGACAACAAGGAAGTTTTGCTCCCAGAAAGTCTATGCTAAGGGACTCTAATAATGAAGTAATCACTACCTGAGAGATGATTTTTGAATAGCATAGAAGCTTAAGGGGGTATTTTGATTGCCCAGATTCAAAACAGACCAACAGGAGTGGAAAGGGGTCAATTTCCTAGAAATCTTAGAAGCAAAATTTACAGAATTCAGTAATGGAATAAAATGAGGAATAACAAAGCAGCTGAGAGAGAGAATTTCTTTCAGTCTACAAAGCGGGGAGTGCAGTAATGAGTTCTGTGTTGATCAAGGTGAACTTGGGTCACTCCTGTGAGGCCCTGCTGGAGGTAAAGGAAACCTACATTTGAAGACCCTGGAAAAGTCAATGCTAGAAGATGGGAATCAGAAATCACTATAGGTGTGAACACTGAAGCTGGGAAAGCGTGATCGCAAACCCAAGAGGAGGAGGGAAGGATAAAGTTGGAAGCAGTGTCCTTCGGCAGACAGGGCACATTGAAAAGGTACAGCCCTTCTGTCTCCTGGAAACAGCACCAAAACAGCAGTAAGATGACTGAGAAGGAAGCCACAGGAAAAAATTAGAATAGCTAAGAGGAGAAAGCAAATGAGATAGAGCAAGAACATTTTACAAGCTAGGAAACAGGGGAACATAAACAACGGAACATCACAACGAAAGGCAAGGGTGTAATTGACAAAACCAAAGGTACAGCCAAGTGGATGTGTAATGTTATTCAGGCAGGACTACATACAGGGAAATAGATAGGAAATATTTGATATTGGAGGTAACATACCTTAGGGGATTTATATTGGTTTAGATTCAGAAAAACAATGAAAACATCACATTTCTTCATTCCTTCCTCAACTCCACACAGCCAAGAGGCCTGTGTCCTGTACAGTGAATGGGAGATTATATAGCTGACTCTCCAAGGTGAGGTAGCGAAGATATTCTAAGCTCCGGGTCTCCAGAAAGGGCAGTGAGAGTGAAGCGACACACTAAATAAGAGGTTTTATATATATGGAAGCCTACTAAGGAATAGTAAGTGGCTGATTCCTCTCTTTTTTGGCTTCCTGAACATGGCTGGTAATGCTCCTCATGCAGAGGTTAGATGGTGTGGGGGAGGAAGGTATTGCCCAGAAGAATAGACCCACAGTTAGCAATGTTAGATTTCTCTCAATTGATGACACTATCCCCAATAATGCTCGATTGTCCTGTCATAGTGAAGCTCACCCTTAGCAAAACACCTTGGTAATTTGAGATGTGATTTATAAACACACAAATCATCGGTATTGACTTAATGACAAAGGATCACGTACTGCAACTGTCACTCTTGTTAAAAAGTGTAAACTATTAAAATCACACAGGAGGTTTGTCTGCATCCTTTCAAATTATTTTAGCCTTATTCATATCAGATGGGCTCGTCATCTTTACTTCACAAAATGAATTAATTACCAGAGATGCCAAAGGCTGTGTTAATGTCCAACCAATCTCCAGAACCTACCAGACAGAAGAAGAAAATCATCTCTTTAGGTTCTCTTCTGACCTTCATATGTCCACCAGTGTTCATGTGCATAAATAAATAAATAGATAGATAGATAAATAAATAAATAAATGTAAAAAAGAAACCTAAAACAAAAAAACTGAGTGTACATGTTTCTATATATTACTTTGTACACGCATGTGCATCCAGACACAGAGATGTGTATGACCAATGAAACTATAGAAGATACAATGAATAGGAGCATCTAGAGAACTATAAAGGCAGAACTTAGAAACTGACAATATAAGTGAAGAAAAAATGGTAAATAAGGCAGCTGGAAGTCTTGTCTTGAGGCCCTGATCCCTTGAACTGTCCATCAGTGATGCTAAGTCTTCACATTAGAGAAAATCTAACTCTGTCTTTGTACTTAGTTTTTCCTGATCCCAGGGCTTTCAGGTCAAGTGTAAAGAAAGTCCTAGACTTGGGCCAAACTTCAACTATAGAGAATCTGAAGGTGGAGTCTTCTGGATCAAGTTTTAGAAGGTGGGTGTGTTGTTCTATGGTATAAAGCATCCCTCTTTTAGTGAACTGATTCATCAAGGAGAGCAGGACAGAAGTGTCATGAGCTTCAGAGCCTAGACAGACGTGGACTATTGAACTAGGTGTGGGCTTTGCTTGTGAAACTGTAAATGACTATAATTTTGAGGGAAATGAAAAATTCAAGGAATTGGCCCAGTGACAAGGAGAGGGCCAAAAAGGGTGAACAAGACTTTGAGAGATCTGCTTTAGTCTAGAAAAGTTGGAGAGGTGAGGTGATAGATGTCACCAATCTCAGGAATGCTATCACACAGGGGCTACTACTTTGTACCTCTACCGAACAAAGATAAAGATCTGGGGACAGTGAGATGAAGCAAGAGGAAGACCAATTTGGATGCTGAAACGATGAATGACTGGTGTAGTCCAAGGGAAGCTCTGGATCCCTAAGGACCTGGCTTCCCAAAGGAAATGACAGTAAAATGCACTCATCCAGGAAACAAACAATAAAACAATCTCATGATCCAAAAGATTAATAGTAACCAGGGAAAAGGTCAAAGAAGATCTCTGAAATTGAAGAGCCCAGAGCTCTACATTTCCAAAGCTGACCAGATTCTCAAACAAGGAAGAACACAAGATTTTTGGCAAGGTACATAGAGACTTGCAAAGCTTTCAGAAAATAAATGCCACGTTCCCACAAAGTACTCAGATACTGCAATGAGACTGAGCTTCTCCAAGGCAACAACAGAGACTACTTATGAAGGGGAAGCCTGTGAGAAAAGAGGGGGGAATGTTTCCAATCTGTAACTCTCCAGACTGTTAAACTCTGTCCCAGCAGCTAGGGAATGATGGCCGTGAAGGTCTGAGTATAAAATGGCCCCCTCCAGGCTCATGGGTTTGAACCACATTTGCCCCCCCCATTTGATGGCGCTGTTTTGGGGAGGCTGTGGATGTAGTACCTTTGAGATGCAGTGCCTGGTTGGCAAATTAGGCTGCTAGGGGCAGAATTGCAGGTTGTCCCCTGGCCCTACTTCTGGTCCTGTGCTTTCTACTTCCTGATCCACCAGGATGTGAACAGGCCAGGATACATGTTCCCACTGCTATAGATGGAGTCTCTTCCCTGCCATGCTTTCTCCACTAGATGCACTGTGCCTTCTAAACCGTGAGCCAAAGTAAACCCTTCCTCCCTGAACTTACTTCTGTCAGCTATTTTGTCATACCTACTCGGTATGATAACTACCTAGGTGTGATGACTAACTATAATAACTAGTTATTTGTCATACCTACTAGGAAAATAACTAATGCAATAGCTTAAAATGTCTCTCTCACACATGTTCCAGTTTCAGGAAACTTTTGGAGGACAATTCCATAGTATAGACAGCCACTCCTGCTTTTCCATATGCTTTTCAAAATTCTCCACATATTTAATGTGTTCCCATCAGCCTTTTATGATAGCAATGTCATCTCCATTTTATGTAATTTTATTCTATCATAGAAATTAAGTAATAGAACCATAGTCAAGCTCCTATAAAGTAATCAGACCTCACAACTCCACCTCTAGCCTTGGTGATCTTAAACAAATGAGAGGGTAACCAGAGAGAGACTGATATGGGAATCCAACAACTGGAATACAGGACAATAGAGATGACAAGCATTCCTTCCGCTGACAGGAGAGTGAATGGGTGTGTGTAGCAGTGTGCTATCAGAGACCCAGATGGCCAACCAGACTCAGGGGAGACACAAGCATTAGTGAAGACTGCTACAGACTATGGGAAAGGAGCCAAAGCTTTTATCTAGTTACTATCTGAGGACCCAGGAGAGACAGCTGCTTAATTGTATTACACTTTGCCAAGACTAAATCTTTATGATAGAAGCTAATATTGAAAGTTGCTAACTGTTTTGGGATTTCTCAGTTTATAAATCTCATTTTTCTGTCATTATCAGATGATCATATCTTCACTATATATCTATTTTTCCTTTGTCAATGCAAATGTAGCCCATAAATATCTAAATTACAGACTCACTTGTCATGAAATCTTTAGGTACATCCTTTTGTAAGAATCTATAAGTTGATAATATCTATCGAGTTTCCTGAACAATGAACAACAGAGGTATGGGAAGAAAGCATAGCATGGCAACTTGTCAGGTAGGAAATTGCATTAAGGCATCAAAAAAATGAATGGAAGAGCAAGGACAAAATGAAAGAAAGCAAAAAATAAAATACAATAGTCATGGACATGGAAGTAAGCAAGGGCTTTGTGTGACACACAGTGCAATATTTGGGAGGAATAGGAAACATGGCTGGAAAGGTAGGCTGGCACATGGTTATAATGTACTGTGTTAGGACCTGGCTCAGTAGATGCTGATGGCAAACAGATACAGCAAAGGCACTTCATGTTCTCTTGCTTTCTGGCCATCTCTGGAAACACTGGTGTGCAAGGAAGAGGTGCAGGGAGCAATAGCAGAAAGACAGGAATTGTTAAGGCAGAGAAATGGGGAGAGGAGGTGGGAGACCACAAATAAACTGCATATATTACAGTTATTATTGTATATGGTTACTGCCATGGTTTAAATATGAAACATTCCCTAGAATGTCACTTGTTGGAATACTTGGTCCCCAGAGAGTGAGGTGTTTCGAGTGGTTATAGAACATTTTGGACTTGGGGCCTTGATGGAGGAAATGGGTCACTGGGAGCAGGGAAGGGGGACTTGAGGGTTACAATCTGGCCCTGCTTCTGGCCTGAGCTCTCTGCTCCCTCCTATGTAACAATCTGAGGAGTCCCAGACACGTGTGCACGGCTCTGCCATGGTGTAATGTGTCCTCTCAAACCATGAACCAGCACAAATCTTCCCTTCCACAAGGTGCTCTTGTTGGATATTTTGTCACAGTGAAGGGAAAGTCACCAACACAGCCATTTAGGATAATAGAGAGAAAAAAATGGAAAGCTCTGTCTGCCAGTATAATAAATGGTGATTAGAATACATGCGCTCATTNTGAAATATCTAAACAGAGATTTGATTTACAAGTTGGATGCTCTAACAACTAGAATTATAGGATGAGTGTGCCCTCATCTCTATGCTCCTTGTTGTCCCTTTCTGCAAACCTTCCCTAGAATGTCACTAACTGCATGTGTTTACTCCTGTGAGATCCCATATAAATGAGCTGCTGTTCAGTGGCCCTGTTCATCCTCTGTATACATTTTGTGTGTACATGTGTGCATGTGTCTATAGATGTGTGTGTATGTGCATGTATGTGTGTAGGTCATAGGATGTCTTCATCAATCACTCTCTACCTCATTCTTTAATGGTAAATTTTATGACTTCACAATTTCCTATATATGTAAGTTATATATTCTGGTCACAACGTCCCCAAAATTTCCCTCCAACACCCCATTACCAATCTTTTCTGCCTATTTACTAGTTCAGTGTCTCACAGAGCTTCACTAGGGCCATCTTTGTGACTGGAGCTTGGAACTAACCATCAGAGCCTGGTGTGCTCAATAGTGGGTACATGACTGGACGCTGTGCTCCCCATCCCCATTCCCAGAATCTGTTGATTGCCAATGGATTAGTAGAACATGGTAGGGATCCATGAGTCCCTTTCCCCCTCAGTAGCTGTTTGCTAGAAGGGCCTGGCTTCTGTGGACCCAGGGCAAGCATACACAGTTGCTGTAGTTGTAATGGCTAGATCATGCTACAGGAAAAAAAAATATTCATTTGTATAAAATAATGTCAGGTACATAAACTCTTGTCATAATTTACCTCTACTAGTATCCCTTTGATTACATGGTTGAGATGGTGTCTCTTGGTTTTCTCCAAGTGAACATAGTGTTTGCCCCTTTCCACACTGTGCTCACTGGGAGAAAGTTACCCTGTACATCCATGCCTAAAGAGTCCAGAGTGCACTCCACATTGTTGAGGTCAGGATATCTGCATGCATACTTTGGAATCCAGTCTTAGAGACTAGAGCTACCTAGTTTCACCTCCTTGTCTTAGTTAGGATTTCTATTGCTGTGAAGAGACACCATGACCACGGCAACTCTTATAAGGAAAACATTTAATTGAGGCTGGCTTACAGCTTCAGAGGTTTAGACCATTATTGTCATGGCAAGAAAATATGGCCAAATGCAGGCAGAGAAGGAGCTGCAAGTTCTACATCTTGATCCACATGCAGCAGAAGGAGACTGAGCCACACTAGGCCTGGCTTGATCATCTGAGACCTCAAAGCCCACCCCTACAATGACATACTTCCTCCACCAAGGCCACACCTACTCCAACAAGGCCACAGTTCCTAAGAGTGCCACCAACTATGGGCCAAGCATTCAAACACATGAGTCTATGGGGCCATTCCTATTTAAACCACCATGCCTACTTTTGAGTTAATCCATTTATTTACAGCAGCGTGAACTCACAGACATTTTTACTTTAGTGAATTTCTGTGCATTTTAATCAAGCTGCCTGTTTCAACTTACAGACCATTCTGTTCAGGTTGGAGAAATACTTTCCTTCATAGACAAACACAGCTAACGTGTGACTCCAGGAGAAAAACTAGAAACCTGCACATTATCTTAAAGCAAACGTCTATGGAAATGAGGTGAAGAAGTCGGGGAACTTGTTTTCCACCTGTAAGCCTTTTGTCAAATCTTAGCTGGCTCCCTTGGACCTGGGGGCTTCAAATACAAAAGTCAAGCCATTAGTTTTGTTTTACAGCTTTGGTATTTCTTTTGTCTAAGTGATTCAATGTTTTCAAAGTATGCTGCACTCTGTAATGACTCCTGGGCCTGTTTCCCTAAAATGGTATGCTTCCCCACTCCGTTAAAACATTACTAGTAAAGTGAGATAGAATTTCATGGATAAGTACATCCTTAGACACATTAGCAGTAACACCCACATGCATGAACCCTATAATATTCTGGCTTTTATGCCTGATAAGAAAGATACTGTGCATAGGATTTTTGACTGTCTGGTGGCATGAGTTTATAGTCCTTTACTCTTAAAATAGGAGTCTCTTGAATTTAAAAGTACACCCTATAATAAAAGATTCTTTAGGGATATCACACTGTCTGACTTGCTTTGAGTAAGGAAGTGGTATCCGTTAAATTAGTCCTCAAAGTTGTTCGTACAACTGAACTTGCCTGCCATGTTCTTGCAGATCACTGGCCTAACTGAATCCTGTTGGCCTTGGTTGTTGTGGGAGAAGAACCCAGAGCTATACTAGGAAGTGACTGTGTATGGTGGTGTGAAAGAAAATAGTCCCTAAGGGAGTGGCACTTTTAGGAGGTGTGTCCTTGCTGGAGGAAGTGTGTCACTGTGGAGGCAGGCTTTGCGGTCTCATGTGCTCAAACCACACTCAGTGAGACAGTTCAGTTCCTGTTGCCTGCACAAGATGTAGAACTCTCAGCTACCTCTTTAGCACCATGTCTGCCAGCACGCCACCAGGTCCCACCATGATGATAGTGGACTGAACCTCTGAACTGTAACCTGCCCCATTAAATGTTTTCCTTAATAAGAGTTGCTGTGGCCATGGTGTCTCTTCACAGCAATAGAAACCCTAACTAAGACACTGTGAAAATCAGGAAGTACCAACATGTACCATTGCCACTTTCTCTTGACCTTCCTGAAAATCTGTGTCTCCCACCTGACATTTTTTCCCCATTCAAAGCATATTCTCATCTCTAAAATTAAGCTCATGGCTACTGTCCTGGCTGTGGTTGTCCTTTTGCACTATGAGGACTGTGTCAAAGAACACCACATCCCAATTTGGCCTGGCCCTTACATCTGCCAGGAAGAACTTCACTTTGAGATGCAAACTCCTCATTCCAGCCTGTCCAAGCCCAGAGCATGTAATAAACTCTGAAGTTTCCTCTTAATTCTTTCTCCCTGTCTGTGTATGTGTTTGTGTGTGTGTTTGTGTGTGTGTGTGTGTATGTATGTGTACAGGTGTGCATAAACCACAGCACATTTCTGGAGGTCAGATGACAACCTCGGGTATTGGGTGTCATTGTTCTGTCTCCCTGCTTGAACCAAGATCTTTCCTTGTTCCCCTGCAGTGTGCACACCAGGCTAACAAGTCCAGGGGCATCCTGGGTTGGTTCTCCTGTCTCCACCTCCTATCTCTATGGGAATGATGGAATTGCAGCACAGAGCTACTGTGTCCAGCTTTATGTAGGTTCTGAAGATTCAAACTCAGGTCCTCAAATTTGCATACCAAACACTTTACTCACCAAGCCATTTCCCCAGTCCATGTCTATTATCCCTGCTCTTTGACCTACCATGTCTGTGACTCATCCTCATGGTGCCTAGATCACATGGGTTTCCAGGAAACTCTCCAAATGGAGTGCCATTGCTTTAACTGAATTCTCTTCTTTGCTGACCGAACCTCAGGTTTTCTTCTTCCTCCTTTATTCTCCTTCTGTGGACATGCCCTAGGCTAACACACACATATACACACACACACACACACACACACACACACACACTGTGAAAGGGTAATTGGACCCAAAGGGTCTCAACCTACAGGTTGAGAATCACTGTTCTAGAGTGATGGAAATGTTCTGGGTCTTGATAGATATCAAACCTGGTTAGATCTTGTGTTGTTTAGAATTTTATAAGTAAATTATATCTGAAAACAACTTCGGAATTAAACTAGATTCCAGAATTTGTTCTGAATCTGTTACCTCCAACTTGAAGNATCATCATCATCATCTTTCTTATCTGAACGATTTTATTTTTCATTGGTTTTCCTACTCTTGTTTTTGCCGTCTTCCCAAATTTTTTCTCTAGTACTTGTGGTTTTTTAAAAAGTCAGTTATGTGGTCGGGAAGCAGAGGT
>LZPO01078042.1:0-10273 GCA_001675575.1 Neotoma lepida
TGTGTGTGTGTGTGTGTGTGTGTGTGTGTGTGTGTGTGTGTGTGTGTATAGAGAGGGAGGTATTTTAGGTTTGTGAGAACACATTTTTTGACTAGAGTCATTGAGACTTATCTTGACTCACATCTTTGCCTGTTGACTTCTTTACCTCTTTGTATGCTGAAACCTACTACACTGTTCAAAAATGATATGTAGCCAGAAGCAGTTACTGCTCAGGAGAAACAAAACAGGAAACATTTGGAGGGAAATATGATGTTTTGATTATATAATGAATCATTGGTTTTAATAATTTTGAACATTATGTTCCCTCTATTTTCAACTCCAACATTTATAACATGACTTCTTTAAAGAATCATAAATTCTTTGGTGTTATCTCTATATAACTCGTGTTTATCATGAAAGCAACATATATGCTTATAACAAATAACTATATAACAATGGGATGAAACCACAATTTTGTTAACAAACTTGAAGTCATTTTTGGTTACTTTTCATTATTTTAGCTTCAGGCACAATGCATTATATTCCTCATTGCCACTAGTTCATTACACATTTATGTTATTATCCCTTATATAAGAACAATTCAAGTTTAATTTATTTTTGAGTAGAGAGTAGAGTTTGTATACCATGTCCTTTCTGTCTTCTGAATCAGTCCAGCTATATGCTTAAGATTCTGTGATTCCTCTCTGCTAAATCAAGAACATTTATTGGCCCTTATCATTATCCAAGTATCCCAGGCCTTATTGCTTATGTCTATAAGCAAGACAGCAGTTCNTTTTTATACACAAAGTAAAATGGAATGGACTCCCATTACACTCACTGACTGCTACCCATTACACTCACTGACTGCTAGTAGCATCCTAATAGTACCTCCTGATTATTTCTGGGATTGTCTTAGAAGTTCCTCATGGGTACCAAACCAGTTGTCATAATAATCCATTGTCTAGTTTTTGTTTCTTGTCTCTTCTATTCCACATGTCATGTATAAATTTCTGCTTCCAACAGATGTTATTAGAGAGCCTGATAGTTACCATCATGAATATATCAGTGCAAGTTCAGTGTTGTTGTTTAATTTGCTTCCCGACCTCCAATCTATAGGATACCAGGGCAGCTCATTCTGGTGAAGAGAAGGAAATGGTTTCTTAACCTACTCTGTGTCCTACCCCATCACATGTGTGCAAAGAAGCCAAAATTTGAAGCTATTCTTAGAGTCTGCTTCAGTCTATTTGTCTATAGAAATTGTGTGTGTGTGTGTGTGTGTGTGTGTGTGCGTGTGTGCGTGTGTGTGTGTGTGTGTGTTTGAGTGTTTCTATAGGGACATGTGGATGGATATGTGTGTGAAGGCCAGAGGTCAGTATTGGGTGTTGTCCTTCTTTGATCTTCATCTTACTTTTTGAACAGAGGCTCTTAATGAATTTGGCTCTCATCAGAACCTCTTACTGGACTTGAATCTTATCAGCTGACTTTTGATTTGGTTGGCCAATGTATGGCAGGGATCTTCCCGTCTCCTCCCCACCACTCCAAATACCAGTGTTATAAATGCATACTGCCATGCCAAGCCTTTACCTGGGTGCTAGAGATTGAACTAGATTTCAGGTTCTCATGCTTATATTGAAAACACTTTACTGAGACAGCTTCCAAGTCTTCAGAAGTTCCAAAATAATCACACACTAGAGCAAGGGTTGCTCTTATGCCTCTTTCTCTCATCTTAAATGATGTAACTCTAGATAACATTCATTAAACAAGTTTCATTTATAAAATAAAAATGAATGTGTCAGTAGAGTCAAGGATACTACTAACTGGCTGCAGTGTAAGTTCTTTGGAGTAGTAACTTAGAGTTCTTAATTTAATGTTTTAGTCAGTGCTCTGTTGTATCAAAATGCCTGATGCCAGAAAATGTGTTAAGAAAAAAAGTTTATTTATCTCACAGGTATGGAGATTCAGCCTTGTGATGCCATTGTCTGTTTAGTTCTGATGTGAGCCTTCTGGCTATATCATATCATGGTGAGAGTATGTGGAAGACAGTCATCCCTCAGGAAAAAAAAAAGCAGAAAGTCATAAAAACAGAAGCCAGGTTACAATTATTACAGATTGTTTGTTCAGTAAGTATGGAGCCATGATAATTTATAATTGTTTTTAGAAGATGTACCCCAAGGACCTAATCATATCTCTCTAGCTACCATCTCTTAAAGGTCTTACTACTTCATTTTCTACATACAGTAAACCAAGTTCCAAGTACATGAGACTTTTGTGGGTGTTCTCGAACCATAAATGAAAAAATGTGGTATTTAGCTTCTAGCCACTCAATTGTAGCTCGTCTAGGTAATCAATATCTCATAAAGTATTTTCAAAGTCTTGTTAAGTAATACTCAAGTTCATAAAGATCTCTGACCTTCCCTAGAGAGATTAGAATGGCTTAACAATAGATCCAGAAGGCACAGATTTCTCTATTCCCATGCAGGGTCATGTTTCAGCAGGTGTCATGAGAGAAAATTTGTGAGTACAAAAAGTTCCTGTCTCATCTCTACAAGCCCTGCGATACTTGTCATCACTAGTGAAGAAAGGATGCTTTCCTTTCTTAATACTAGCTGGATCATGGCACTATGCTTGCCAATTTTTGCATGATTCATAACACCTATTCTAGGGTTGCCTTTGTAGTCTCACAGATCAGACCTCCTAATTTTCTCTCTACATGCAAACTTGCACTTAGACATCAGATCTGCAAACTAGAAACCTCTATTTACATTTGAAATATTCTCACTTAACAGAGAAATGAGAAGCAACTGCTGACTTTTGCAATTCAGTATCTCAATGATGTTGATGGGTAGAGAATGAGATGTCTACTAAAGGTTCATGAATTCAAAATTTATTCATGAAAGTATGGGCATTGGCTGGGAACTTGTTTTTGAATAATTTAGTTACTTATTGGATAACAGTTCTTGTGTTGTTACACACCAGGTGTTATCCAAGATAGAAGTAACAAGATGACTAAGGTTAAAAATAAAAGAAAATCGAAGTTATTGGTTTTAGAAATTTTATGGAAACAAAGCAGGAAGTGCCTGATGAGTGGGAGATGGACATCTCACTGGACATTGGAATGTCTAAACAGGTACTGATGAAAGCAAGGATAACGAAAAAAAAAAAAGACAAATAAGAGATTTGAGGGAACACTCAAGGAACAAGCTGATCTACTCTCATGGATGTGATGGAGAAAGAGGCTTGGGAACAGAAGTTGGCTTCTAGAGTTGACCTAATTGAAAATGAAGGGAGAGGGGACCGAAGAACTGAAGGTGACTCCTAGAGATTATCTAGTCTAATGATACAAAGGAAAAAAGGGGCTAAAGATCCAGAGGGCTCTTGGTTTTCTTTGCTGCCAAACCCTGGTTGTCTTGATTCATGTGCACACTCAAACTGTAAAAAAACTATTCTATTTTGTGAATCACTTAGAAATGTCACTGATCACAGATAATTTCCAAACTGATAATTTTGTTCATTGAACAAACCTTTGGCTAGGGAATGACTAAATCGCCCAGACCCAGTGATCAAGCAACAGAGCAAGTATAAAAACCCACAAACAAACAAACAAGCAGCAAAATCACCAGTTCATTGAGCCCTGGTGAAGCACAAGCAAGCCTCGCTTTCACCTCAGTTTCCGACCTTGGAAAAGCGACATCATTGTGCCTTTGCCTTGCTCTAGTTGTCAGGAGGAGTTGGGAACAAAAGACCAGCTAGCAGTATTGTAACAAACCTTGATTATTGTCAGCAAAGATATGAATTTCCTTTTTTTAATTGAATTTTTTTTTTTTACTTTTCTGTTTTGAGATAGGGCCTCATGCAGTAGTATAGGTTAACATTGAACTTGCTCTGTAGCTAAGACTGGCCTTCACCTCCTCATTCTCATAACTCAACTTCCCAGGAGCTGGGCTGAGAAAGATATGCCACCATGTCTTGTCTGAGAAAGTTTTTCAAGTCATAGTTTTTTTGTGTGTGTGGAATTTTGTCATGAATTTAATCACAGCATAAAGGTTTTGTTTGTTGCTTACTTGAGTTCAATAAATNTTGAAGTATTTGTTTAACTTTTAAGCGGTAGTTTGCCTTCTTTGGAGAGATTAGAAAAGCCCATTCATGGCACAGATAGCTTGACACAGTGAAGTACATTCTGGGTTGGCTTCTGCTGTGGTTTGAAGGTGAACTGTCCTCTGTAGGCTCATGTGTGTGAACAACTGGTGGTGCTGTTTGGAGGTGGATCCTTGAGGCTTTGTAGCATGGCCCTACTTCCTGTTCACTCTCTCTTCCAAGAAGCTGATGCACTGCAAGGGCCAGCCTGTGTTCTTGCTCCCATGGTTTCCATGACAAATGCACTGTCCCCCTTCTGCAACCTAAAGACAAAAATGAGCCCTTTCTCTGTCAAAGTTGCTTTTGCCCATATATTTTACCATAGCAACAGGGATGACACCAGGATGGCTAACTTGAGAGGTTTTTTGGTTCATTGATGAAGGAAAATATGATTCAGGGCCCCATCATCTGCTGCAAATGCATTAAAACCTGGACTGTTTTCATTCTGTAAGAAATAGACATGAGCTGAGACATACAAAGATTCTGCTTGTAGAGCAAAGCCTTCCAGAACCTTCAGTTGAGAGCAGCACACTTTTACATTTGTTAGCAGTAATTTTGTATATACCAGAATACTAACATGTTTTTGTGAATATTTCCACCAGGCTGATGAGCTTATACTGAAATATGGATTTATTGTATTTGGGAGCTGAAATTGACGAGGACTATGTACTGGCTGATTTTGGATGTCAACTTGACACAAGCTAGAGTCATCAGAGAGGAAGGAGCCTCAGTTGAGGAAATGACTTAATGAGATCCAGCTGTAAGGCATTTTCTCAATTAGTGATCAATAGCGGAGGACCCAGCCCATGGTGGGTTGTGTCATACCTGGCCTCTGTTCCTGGGATTTTTTAAGAAAGCAGGCTGAGCAAGCCAGGGAAAGCAAGCCACTAATCAGCACTCTTCCATGGCCTCTGCATCAGCTCCTGCCTCCAGGTTCCTGCCCTGTTTTAGTTCTTGTCCTTTATTTCCTTCAGTGATGAACAGCAATGTGAAAATGTAAGTCAAATAAGCCCTTTCTTACCCAACTTGCTNTTTGGTCACGGTTTTCTGTCATGGCAATAGAAGCCCTAAGACAGACTGATACAGGTTTTGCCAAAGATGACTTTATTTACTGAAATAAATGATGTGATTAGAATTTATCCAAGGGCCCTGGAAAATATCTCTTTTTCACATACAATTCCACCCTTGACTGGCAAAAAGAAGTGTTGATTATTCTAGTTTTGCATAGCCTGAAAATATCCTTTACATAGTAAGTTAGGAGATTCACCGTAAAGAATGACAGTCACAACTCTAAGGAGCAAGATGTCTTTTTAAAAACCACACCAAAGAAAATGAAAACCTTTAAATCAATTCCTTGATATTTACTCCTGAGAATATTTTTTAATTTACATAATGCAATTTATTTCTATTTTTATTACAGAATGTTTTGAGATTTTGCCTGAAAAATGAGAGAATTATTCACTCACAAATGATTTTTTAAAATCATCCTTCCACTGTGAAGAATCCAGTTTAGTATGTAGAAGTGTTTAATACCTTCAAAAGTATTTGTATATGTGGCTAAGTTCAAATTGTCAGAAAAAAAAAGACTGAGAAGGTTAGAAAGGGCTGTTTTCTTTAGTTTTGAAAGAAATCTAGTGAACTTTAGAGAACACTTTAAACTTCATTATTAAATCATCTCTTGGAAATGTTCACCCTTAATAGCGCATCATTCTGCTCCAGAATGAGGAATCAGAATCACACTCCAGTAGAAGCTAGGTCTTTGTTTACCACTGAAACGATTATTGAAGTACTGCCTTAGTTTCCTAGGGCTGCGAGTGTCCCAGATAAAGGCCTTTCAGGTTGAGGGGTCTGAGGTCTTTCTGCTTGGACTCAGACAGCTTCCCTAGTGATGCATCTTCACATTGGCCATTGTCTGTGACCACAATCCTGGTGCACTGTGTGTCACATTTCCTCTCCCTCTGAGAAGTCCAGACTGATTATATTAACATCCTCCCAGAAGAACTTACTTAGTGTAATCATCACTTCAGAGGAATTGTGTCCAAACAGAGCCACATGTCGAGATACTGGGGCTTAAGATGTCTTCATTAGGTTTCTATTGCTGGGCTAAAACACCATCACCAAAAGCAACTTGGGGAAGGAAAGAGTTCTTTTATTTCAGGTTATAGTTCCATATCATAGTCCTTCATCCAAGGAAGTCAAGGCAGAAATTCAAGGTCAGAACCGGGGTCACAGAAATTGATGCAGAGGCCACAGAGAGATGCTTGCTGGCTTGCTCTACATGGTTTGCTCAGCCTGCTTTCTTACAGACCACAGGACTACCTGCCCTGGGGTGGCTCTACTCACAATGAGCTGGGCCCTCCCACCCCAAACACTAATTAAGACATTGTTCCACAGCTTTGCCTAAAGGACAATTTTTATGGAGAAAATTTTGCAATTAAGATTACCTCTTCTCAGATATGTTTAGTTTGTGTCAAACTGACAAAAAACAACCAGCATTGATGTCAACATATGAATGTGCATGTATNGGAGGTTGAGGGGCAATCCAGGCTACTACAAGTATCTTGTGGTAAAACTGATGGGTTTGGTGCAAAGTGGAAACTGTTAAGGTCAGCCTCACATCATGAGCTTCCTTACAGAGTAAAGGAGTTCATTATGACATCAGTCACGCCAGAGATGAAAACTGTGATTTAAGAGAGTTGTGGAAGTGTAGAAAAGGGACACGTTAAAAAAAAGCATTAAATTAGTTATGTACATTGATGAGGTCAGTTAGCTGGAGTGTAACAAGTATTTTCTCTCTGACAAATGTCATAATGAAAAGCACGAATACTGCAAGAGACAGAAAAGGAATTTAAAAACAACCTAGTTTCCTGTTCACTTGGCTAGTAATATTGAGAGAACGTAAAGTCACAATCCAGTTTCTTAATATCCTAATTCTTGTCTCATCCTCTTCTCGTTGTGTTTGTTGTTTTGCTCTTCTCTATTATTATTTTATCATCTCTCCCCTCCCATCTTCAGATCTTTGCCTTTCTCCCTAAATTGCCACCCCTTTCTTCCTGACTCAACCCATAAAATCTAATGAGACAATTTTGAGCTGAACTATAAATGCTGGCTGTTCAGGGGACAAGCCTGATAGAGCTCACTAGTTTGAATTTGTTACATAGAGACGTGGAATTTTGGATAATATGTTTGTTTCCAGGAATGGCTTTAGTGCATGAGTGTAGGGGACACCTGAGAATGGAAGGGCCATGTTAGAAGTGAGGAAGTGAAAAGTAAGAGCCGAAGCTATTCTTTCTGTGGAGTATGGTAGTCTTAGCACTTGGAGGCTGAGGGAATAGGATTAGGAGTTCAAGGGCAGATTTGGATACATATGGAGTTTGATATTGAATAGCCCAAGCTATTTAATTCTCCATTCCAAAACTAAAAAAAACAAAAAACAAAAACAAAACAACCCTGATTCCCCCAACCAAAAATATATTTCCTCTTTCAAAATAAGAATCTATGGTAAAAATATGAATAGAAAATTGCCAGAGGAAAGCTGGAGAGATGCACAGGAGAAAGAACATTCTATACTTAGAGTAATTTGAGCAAATGTGTGTTCTGAAGAAGAGTCCATCAGTACTCAAGGAGACAGATTAGGTAAAATGGGGAAGGCTGGCTGGATCACTATCGTGAAGGAGATGATGCAAAAGACAGCTAATCTGAGGCCTGAAACACAGTGTTCAGGGCATCAGGGCGATTCATTCCACACAATTTGTATTTGTCAAGAAAGTGAAGTGGAGGTGGGAGGAGGGGGTTTCCAGTGAGGTTAGAAGTCTTGGAAAGGATAGTGAATGTTTGGAATTTTGGAGAAGACTAGTAGGAAAGGAAAGCAACGTTTTGACTCTGAGCAATCTTAGTTTTGAAAGTAGAAAATGAAACAACTCNAGCAATCTTGAGGCAGGGCTTGGTTTTATGGTTTTGCAATTATCAGAGAAAGGTAGACAAATTGAAAAAAAAGTAGGATGGGTTTCATCATGAATACATCCTGATACATAGCCTTGAATGGGACCATTTCACTTTGAAAAGTGAGGGGATGCTCTGAGGCTCCAGAGATGTGTTTTCCTCTCTTGGCATTGTTGCAAACTCCCAAATGTAGTCTGTCAGCTGCCATAACAATTGGGAGAAGAGCTCATTTCTTTCAAGTGTGTCAAGTGGGAGATCGTAGCTGTATTTTATTTTTATGGTTCTACTTTTAGGCTATGTCAGCTGTTTTTAGATTGACAATAAAATCCTTATTGCTGGGAGAATTATAATACATAGATTTTTTTCCCCTTAAGTTTCGTATTTTCCTTTATAGAACTATTTAGGAATGGTAGGAGAGAGTAGGAGGAGGAGGGGAGGGAGCAGAAAGAGAGCAAGGAGAGAGAATTTAAATAATTCTGTTAAGGCTTAAGCATCCAGTGTTATTGGGAGAGAGTGGGACAGACTACAAATACAGACACATATTGGTTCCTTATATTGATTCCTTACTGTTGTTAGAGATATGGCTATAGTGAGTTTTGATGTTGCTGTTTGTTTTATAGCCACTTCTTATTTTAGAGTAATACCGTTTGGAAAATGGATATTGTTTTTGATATACTATTTCTCTATCTTTTGATCTTGATTTTGGAATTCCAGTACAGCACTTACATATTATCAGCATGCTACATCATTCTTTCCTACATCTCAGCCTTTGTGTTGAATGTCTACTGATAATCAGCCATAAAATAAAAAATTTCAGGATCCAAATGTAGATAATGCATCAGTAGAGAAATTCTGGCTGTAATTTTTGCCAGCCAAATCCCAGGAGGAAGGTAATGCCCTCAGGTGATCACTCATCTAGAGATCAGATTCCCAGGCCGATCGTCATTGTCTCTTATACGACATTTTGTTGTACCTCAGTGTACTTCAGGGTACCTGATGCTGGGTTCTTGTCAAATACTCATTGAGTTCTGTCTCTCTCCTCTCTCTTTCTCTCTTCCTTTTTTTGTTTCTTATTCTCTCTTATGTTACATCCTGATCACAGTTTCCCTTCCCTCCTCTCCTCCCAGTACCCACTCGCCCCATCTCTCCTCTCCATTTCTTCTCCTCTTCTCCCTTTTCCTTCAGAAAAAAGTAGACCTCCCAGATATATCAACCAAACATGGTATACCAAGGTGCAACAAGACTAAGTACATTCGTTAATATTAAGGCAGGATGAGGCAACCCAGTAGGAGGAAAAGGGTCCCCAAAGCAGGCAAAAGAGTCAGAGATAGCCCCTGTTCCCACTGTTAGGAGTCCCATTGGAAGACCAAGTTACACAATACATATATGCAGAGGACCTAGGTCAGACTCATGCAGGCTCCCTGATTGTCAGTTCAGTCTCTGTGAGCCCCTCTGGGCTCTGGTTAGTTGATTATAAGGGTTTTCTTGAGGTGTCCTTGACCCCTCTGGCTCCAAAAATCCTTTTTCCCCCTTTCTGGAAGATTCTCTGAGCCTAATGTTTGGCTGTAGGTCTCTGCATCTGCTCCCATCAGTTGCTGGAAGAAGCCTATCTGCTGACAATTCCTAGAGCTGACATCATCTGGAAAACGTCCTCCTGCAGTAGATGGGAAATAAAACAGAGACCCACTACTGAAAAATATTCAGAGAGCTCGAGAACTGGGAACAAGTCTTAACCAACTCCCTCCCCTTAGGGCTCAGGGAACTATATGGAAGAAGAGGTAGAAGATTGTAAGACCCAGAGGTGGTGGGTGACACCAAAGAAATAGTGCCTTCCAGACACAAGTACTGATGCACATATGAACTTATGGAGACTATGTCAGTCTAGATAGGGCTTGCACAGGTCTAAGGCGGATGGGTGAAAGGTGGAAGTAGCCATGAGCTCCAAACTCCAACCAAGAATCTAACTCCAATTAACAACCTCTTGTAAAGGAAAAATTGGTTTGCTCCAATGGAGTCTCTTTGTGCTTATAAATGTTTGTAAGTGTTTCACGCTTAAGGATTGGACTTAAGCCAAGCATGAGATGGCCAACACAAAATAAACTCAAAGGTATTTTTGAAAATTATTTTTCTTAAGCTCATATGGACATTTATTTAACCTTACTGGTTTTTGCTTGTGTATTGTGGTTTCCAATTTTGTGTTTTTATGGGTTTTGTTTAG
>LZPO01078043.1:0-10266 GCA_001675575.1 Neotoma lepida
CTCTCTCTCCCTGCCATCTCCCCCCATCTCTCTCTCTCCACACCTCTCTACTTTCTAATAAAGCTCTGATACTGGGTTTTGTCATGCCTCATGACCTTTTCTCCCACGGTAACCACAGCGCTGCAAACTACCAACTAACACTCACACTACTGGCACAGCATTGTTTCAGTTGACATGGATTACAGGCAAATGCTTGTTGTGAAGTCTAGAGCAACAATTTAAAAGAGTTAACAAGAAACAAAATAATTGCTATGCTGAAGAGGGATGGCAATAGAAAACATAAAATGCTCGGCATAACCTCACAATGCCAAAGAAGAACAAGAAAAAGATGAGAAGGAAGGGGAGGAAAAGAATGAATCACAAACAGAAAATTGTAATTTTTAGTTCAACTATATCAAATTAATTCAACTATATTAAGAATCATGTCAGCTAGGTGGTGGTGGCATATGCCTTTAATCCCACCACTCAGAGGCAGAGGGAGGTGGAAATTTGTGAGTTCAAGGCCAACCTTGTCTAGAGAGCTAGTTCCAGGACACCCAAGGCTACACAGAGAAACCCTGTCTCGAAGAAAAACAAATCATGTCAAATATCAGTCACCTACATGTCTTCTGAACAACAGAGTGTAAGAGTGAGTCAGACATCAAGTTCTGCCTGTGATTTCTCCAAGTAACACACTTTTTTTGTTTTTTTGGTTTTTTGAGACAGGGTTTCTCTGTGTAGCTTTGGCTACACACTGGAACTCACTCTAGCCCAGGCTGACCTCGAACTCACAGAGATCCGCCTGCTTCTGCCTCCGGAGTGCTAGGATTAAAGGCGTGCGCCACCACCGCCCGGCTCCCAGTAACACACTTTGAAGCCACGTATGGGTTACTAAAGGGTTGGTGATGATTACACCATGCTTACACTCGTTGGAAGAAAGTGAGAACAGCTGCATGCATTTCAGGCACAGTAAGCTCAGATCAAGCTTGATTTTTATCATCAAGTGGAGCATTCTGCAATGAACAAGGGATGAGTACTGTAAAGAAAATCCCGAACAAGTATGTACATAATGAGAAATAAACTTCATGAGCAACTGATAAGACTAAAAGAAGTGGCCAATTCTACTGTTTAGAGACTTATCCAGAAGTGGGAAATTGTACTGTTTAGTTAGAAACTTAAACGGGAAAATAAAGTCAGGGCACTGACACTTCTCACTGGGTGACTGAAGCTTCTAGTTGACTTCATTCATCCAGGAAGCAGCAGATCCTCAGCTGGGCAATGGCTTCAGTTTCGTTATTCTGTGTTCTAAGATGCTTTTTATTCCATTTCCCCCCCTTCTTCCTCAGGGAAGACCTACTTAGAGAAGATTGGATTGCATTATCCCCATGGACCAGTGACCTTATGACTCAACGGCTCTCACTCCTGGACTCACCCACTTGCTGACCCTTATAACCTCATTTCTTCCCTCACTCCTTTGCACCAAATGGTTTCTTGCAGTTGAAGGTTATACACACTGACACCTGAGAGTGAGGTAAAAGCATACACCTTGTCCCTACCATCAAAGTCTCTGATTCTGCCAGTCAGGCTAGGACCCAAAAATGCAAACTTCATATAAGTTTTCAAATGGGACAGAGATCACACGTTGGGACCCATTGAGGCATTGAGGCCTGAAGACCTCTCAATAACAAAACCTACTATGATTTTTCAATGTGTTTTATAGCCTTTATTGTAAATTTGGCTTTCAAATTCCATAGCCTCCACTGTCTTGCTCCTTTTGTTCTAGGTATCTTCCAACCCGATAGAAGCTATGCTGCTTTTTACCCCTCTGCTTATTTAAAGTCATTCAATTCTCAAGTTTCATTCTAACCAATTCATATATTATTGGACCCTTGAGTAGCCTAATTTTTCACCAACACAAACTGCTTCTTCCTCCAAATTCCCATCTCTTATTCAAGGATATGCCAAGTGTTTTCAGAGCCTAAAATTTTTATAATTTGGGGGGAATAGTGTCTCATTTTAAAAAATTACAAAATTATCCATACAAAATGAGGCACGGGACCTTGGATAGTGGTAAGGTAGGTGCTAAGGTGAGTGAAGGTCTTTGAAATAATGGTTTTGTTTGAGTCACAGTAAGTCTGCCTCAGGTCTTGCCATATTCCAAATGTCTCCTCTTCAATTGTCCTCCTTAGGTCAATACTTCCTGTCTTTGCCTTTTTCTTTTTCTAGACATGTCTCTGCTCTCCCTGCTCTCTTCTCTCCTCTCCTTCTTCTCTCCCTGCCTTCTCTTGCCTCTCATATTTTTTGTAGAGGAGCCCCAAAACAGCTTGACCATACAGCTTCTGTGACAGGCTTACTGGCAGGCAACACCCAGACCCAGGAAAAGCCACAAGCTGACCCCACCCAGGGAGGGCCTACATCTAAGGGGAAGTACCTGACATCCCAAACATTCCAACCATTAGATAAGGTAGCCAGTTGTCTCTGAGTTTAGCATGCACCTATTTTTGTTTTACAGCTACCCCTAGATAAATGTCAGCCAATCAGGGTCCTGAACCTTGGAAATCCCCTCACCCCACCTCTGTTATGATAAAAACTCTACCCTGCCTGGGCACAGGGCTCTCTGCTCTCACCGCTGTGTCAGACAGACAGAGGGACCAAGCTCAGAGCTTGAAAACAAAAGCTTTTTGCTTTTACATATGGGATTTGGTCTCTGTGGTGGTCTTTTGGGGGTCCCCACTATCCAGGCATAACATTTTTCTTTCCCATTACCTTCCTCTTCTCCCTCCTCCTCCTATTCTTCTCCCTTCCCCTTAGTCTTTCTCTTCCTCCCTTCCTCCCTCTTCCATCCCTCCCTCCCTGAAGTTGTAGCAGCTTTATTCAAGATGTTACAATGAATAAGAGTGAACCAAGAAGAAACATGATGTCCTTCAGTTAGGTGAACAAACTGTGGTATATCCAGAAAAAGAAACATATTATACAGCAGCAAAAATCAATGAGTCATCAAGCAATAAAACCACATGGAGAAATATTGCTTATTTCTAAGTGAAAGAAGCCAGCATGAAAGGACCACAAAGCACACAGATCCAGCTTCATGATATCTGGGAAAGACAGAAGTTCTAAAGCAGTAAAACACCAGCAGTTGCCAGGACTTGGGTAGGAGTGAGGGAAGAAGAGTGAGGACACAGGAACTCTCAGGGCAGAGAAACTAGGCTGTGTGATGCTATCCATCTCATTACACCTTGGTCAAAAGTCACAAACAGTATACTATTAAGAATGAACTCTGTCTTTTGGCTCTCTCAGCAGCACCATGGCAGTCAGCAAGAACAAGCACCCGACAAAAGGCAGCAAGAAGGGAGCCAAGAAGAAAGTGGTTGATCCATTTTTG
The DNA here is from genome assembly GCA_001675575.1 of Neotoma lepida. Taxonomy (NCBI): domain Eukaryota; kingdom Metazoa; phylum Chordata; class Mammalia; order Rodentia; family Cricetidae; genus Neotoma; species Neotoma lepida. The sequence goes on from LZPO01078043.1 coordinate 3,362, forward strand.
AAGAAAGATTGGTATGATGTGAAAGCCCCAGCTATGTTCAATATTAGAAACATTGGAAAAACATTAGTCACGAGGACTCAAGGAACCAAAATTACATCTGATGGCCTCAAGGGTCATGTGTTTGAAGTGAGCCTTGCTGATCTACAGAACGACGAAGTTGTGTTTAGAAAATTCAAGCTAATCATTGAGGATGTTCAGGGCAAAAACTCTCTGACTAACTTCCATGGCATGGATCTTACCCGGGACAAAATGTGTTCCATGCTCAAAAAGTGGCAGACCATGACTGAAGCTCATGTGGATGTCAAGACCATGATGGTTGTTTGCTCGGTCTGTTCTGTGTTGGTTTCACTAAAAAACGCAACAACCAGATCCTCTTATGCACAAGGAAGACCTCTTATGCACAGCACCAGCAGGTCTGCCAGATCCGGAAGAAGATGATGGAAATCATGACCCGAGAAATGCAGACAAATGACTTGAAGGAAGTGGTTAATAAATTGATTCCAGACAGCATTGGGGAAGACATAGAAAAGGCCTGCCAGTCCATTTATCCTCTTCATGATGTCTTCGTTAGAAAAGTAAAAATGCTGAAGAAACCAAACTTTGAATTGGGAAAACTTATGGAGCTCCATGGTGAAGGTGGTAGTTCTGGAAAAGCTACTGGTGATGAGACAGGTGCTAAAGTTGAACAAGCTGATGGATATAAACCACCAGTCCAAGAATCTGTTTGAAATCCAGATTTTTAATAGGGACAAATAAAAGTCTTATTTGTGATGAAAAAAACAAAAGAACTCTGTTGGCCCTGAACCAGACCAATGACTGTTTGCAATCAATACTTGCAAGTAAGGATGTATGGACAAAAGGGTTTACTGTATGACTCACTGTGTCACACTACAGCTTCCGTGATGAGATTTTTTTTCCTTTTTATAAATTTATAAATTTTCTTTTCTTTTTTTAAATCTTAAATTAAAAGGGGTTGCAAAGGCAGAGGGTGGATATGAAGGGACAGGGAAATGAATGGGATAAAGATGCATAATGTAAAAGGCACAAAGAATAAAAAGAAAGCTAAAATTAAATAAAAGGATGAGCTCTGTTGTAAATTGTCCTGGGTAGGGTTTCTATGGTTGTGATAAAACAGCAACTAAAAGCAACTCGGGAAGGAAAGGGTTTACTTCAGCTTACAGTTTATAGTCCATAATGGAAGGAATCAAGGCAGGAGCAGAAGCAGAGGCCGTGGAGGAGCTGCTGACTGGCTTGATCCCCAAGGCTTGCTTAGCCTGACTTCTTATACCATCCAGGACCAACTGTCTAGGGATGGCACCACTCACAGTGAGCTAGACCTTCCCACATCAATCATCAACCAAGAAAATGAACTACAGACTTGCCTGTAGGCAATCTGATGGAGGCATTTTTCTCAACTGAAGTTATCCTTCCCAGATAATTCAAAGTTGTGTCAAGTTGAAAAATAACTAGCAAACCCACAAATCATTATCATTGGGGACAATGATGTGTCAATGTGGTTGTTAAAAAAAAGTAATGCATTTATTTATGTCTTTTGTGTTCTCTATGCCTCTATTTAATATAGAAGTTTACTGAGTTTTGAAGAGATGTTTGTATACTCATGTTCACAGATATATTTACCATATCAGAAATGTGGAATTAACGAGCCCATTTGTAGATGAATGGCTATGCAAAATATTATATAATATATATTACATAAAGTATATAATTATATACAATGCCTGTCACTTAACCTTGAATAGGAAGAAAATTCTGACATATGATACAATGTGTCTGAGTCTTCAAGACATTATGTTAAGTAATAGAAGCTAAGTACAAAGGGACTAATATTGAGATTGCATTCCTACAAGGTATACTCAAAATCATAGACCAAATGTGGAATTCATGGATTCATGGGTGGGAGGGAAAAAGTTATTATCTAATGAATAAAGACAGTTTTTCATGGTGAAAAAAAAGAACTAGAAATGAATAGCTCAATAGTGGTAGTAATTACATAGCTATGTGGATTTACAAAATTCCATTGAACTATTGTTTAAAATGATGAAAATGGTAAACATACTATGAATATTTTCCTGAAATTTAAAGAGACAACTTGATGATTTGTGCTCTAAATCATTTGAGATTCTCAAAGAGATTATATCTAAAAGGAAGATTTGTGTCCCATGAAGCTTATAGACTTGAGCTAAGGGTTCCAGAGACACACCCAATGAACACACCTGAAAAGACGTGTTTCACACAAATAAAAGGATTTTATTGACACATGATATTCTATTACAGTAATAAATATAATACATTCTTCTAAGGCTTAGTTTGCAGTTCAGAAGCTGATGTGCCCATAACTGGGCCATCTTACTTCTGGTACCATCTTCTTCAAAACTGCATTAAAATGGAACATGTGTTGTCTGAGAACGACACAGATGTATACAAGATTTATCAGTCCCTATGTTTTACACCATGAAGGTGACCGGTCCTTATCATTCTTGTCCTCCTCACTTCCCTTTTAAAAAATAGCTAATGTCATAAAAATTCAACATTTCAAGTATAAAAATTATTTTATACAAATATAATTCATTATGTAATCATTCTTAAAATAAATCATTGTAATATATGAGTTTGAAACGTTATTATGAAAATAAATACTTCCCAGAGAAAATTTCATTTGCATCAGAAATTATAAAAGAGCATATAAAACTAATTCATGATTAATTCTTTTTCAGTGTCTCCCTACAACTGGGTGGAGACAGTTTGCAGTACACACAGCTAGCTGTGAGCACACTAACATCCCCCTGTACATTGCCATGAGCATCTACCCACACTACTCCTGGGCCTGGCACTGTGCTGCACCAGTTTACACTGACACAAGTCTCCTTCACTTCAGAAGTCTTAAAGATCTGTTGCTTTCTGGGAACATATATGTGTCAATTTCCACATTAAGGAAATTATCCTGGCCCCTTCATGGGATTGTAACAGTTCTTTTCCTAGGTCAGGGACACACTGACCAAAAGAATGTTAGATGTGTGGGAGTAGGGCTGGATGGTCTTAACCTTAATTCCCAAGATCTGGGAATCCTTATTGAAGGTAACTAAATCACCAGATGTTGAGTGAGGCATCTTTCAATACCATTCAGTGCTTTCATACTATTCTAACATTTGCCTGGAGTGGGACACACAGAATGTGTAACAAGTAGTACAGCCGTGTGTCTAAATACCTTGGATAGAAGAAAGATGGATATGGGCTATATAAACCACTGTTTCTAGTTCTCATTACTTCTTTCTATCTATAAGCACTATGATTTCAGTTCTTCAAAAATACAAATTAACCACTGCACTGAATAATAAGCTGAACAACTAACCTGGTTGGCATTTATAGCTACCTTTCCAGCTACTCCTAGGGGGCAAATGTTTTCAGGAAAATATGGCTTACAAAACACAAGTGGTCCATTGTCAAGTATCTGAAGTGTCCTTCAAACAATTTGACCACTGCTAGAAAGCCAGTTACCCAGACCCAGATGAACATTCTTGATTTCTCTTTCAAAACAGTCTCTTAAAAAGCAGGGATGGAGGCTTCACCCTGTTTTGAAGGCATGGACAGTGGGGTTCTCCTCCTCCGAGTCCATGAGCAGAGGTCTCTCATGTGATCGTTTTGCAATCATTTGTACTTCTTTCTAGAGTCTGACGTTTTATCTTTCCTTTTTTCTTCCTCCTTCTTCGTTTATCTGTATGTCCACTAATGTGTGTGTGTGTGTGTGTGTGTGTGTGTGTGTTCATGTATGTGTGCTTGCAAGAGGATATCCTCGGGTATTGTCCCTCAGGTGCCTGGCCTGGGACTCTCTATTGGGCTAGGACCACTTGCCACAGGGCCCCAAGGATCCACCTGTCCCTGTGTCCCCAGCACTGGGGTTAGCAGCTTGAGGCATGCCTGGCGTTTTCATTTTGCATGGGTTCTGGGAATTGACTCAGGTCCACTGAGCTGCTTCTCCAGCATCCCAGCCACTAGAGACGGGTTTCCTGCACTTCTTCTTCTGTCTCCTCTTTCAGAGCAGTAATTTGTGACCGAGGCTTCTGCCTGCTGGAGTGGCGGCTCTGGAAGAGCTTCATCTTTTCTGAGGAGTTAATGGCCTGCTGGAAGATACTCTTCTCACTCAGAAGTGCCTGAAGTGAGTCGTACTGCCACACGTTGCCCTCTTCTATGACCTAGGGAAAAGGCCATTAGTGAAACCTCATAGAGAGTGAAGATCAAGCCAGTGCAGGAACAGAAACAGACCTAGGCCCAAAGGAGAATAAAAGTCCAAAGAAAACACAGGATTCAGAGCCATGTATATCTTACTTAATTTTCACATCTGTGAAACTAGCTATGAAAGTAGCAATTGGAATTTTAAAAATTCATCTAATACCAGGTGTTACACTCTGTAAGAGAACTGTAAAGCAACTGAAGAGCTTTGGAAACCTGAATGATCCATAATTCATCTCTTACAAACTCTTAAGATCAGCTATGTACACAGCACCATAAACTTTGAACTTCTTCAAAACTGAGTCTGAGGCCTAACAGTTCCATATAGGCTAGGCATGACTAAGTATAATGCCTACAGTACATGCTGAAGTTTTGCAAGCTTGAGGCCAGAGAGTAGAGAGCTTGACCTGAATTTGACCACAGGATAACAAGAGATGAGTCTACTGTCTAGTTGCTTGCAGCTGAGTAATGACAACAGGAATAAAAATGCTTCAGTAAGAAAAGCATTTACCTCCAGAACATTCAAAAGCCTTGGGAAAGTGAAAATGTTACATGATCCTTGGACCTTCTTTGTGATTAAACAGGAGGGAATTTGTAAAGACCACCCGAAGGAGCTGTTACAGTTGGGAAAGAAAATGAGAAGGTGGCTGACAAGGACACTAACCTGACTTCCAGTAGTAACGAGGACAATGAAACAGGCTTCTCTCCTACTGCATTAAAACCACTACAGTAAGGCCCATCCTGTACCTTCCCCAGGGGAAGTTTAGTTATTCAAGGAAACAGATTTTTTTCTTCAATAGTACATTTTATGACTTGTTTCCCCAAAGAAAGATCTGAAAGCATGGCTATCTGGTCTACGATGTCACTTAGTAATATGCTACCATGGGAGGTATGCTAAATTTCAACATTGTTCTTAGCTCAAGTCAAAGGAAAAGACTCAAGCAGCCACACTAAGGAGAGCTGGCAGATGTGTGACATATGTATGAAGGAATGGGTACATGATTATAGTTTATAGTAACTGTTGTGCAAGACTGCTAAAATAAATGGGGAATGAAACATTGAAGAAGTGTAAAAGACTCACCAAAAATCGTTGACAATCCAACATTGCCTCTATCCTGTGTTCACAGAGGATTACTGTGCAATCACGGAAGGCGTGTTTTAGTACTCTTCGAATTACTTGGTACGTTCTAGCAAAGCAAGAAAATACCACATAAAATATTACAGAGTATGAATAATCTGCTTTTATCTTTGACAATATGCATAGTGTCCTGTGATTTAGTTCTTTACCTAAAAAATACTTTTAGCATTATATTGATACAGAATTAGGCACAGTCAGCATTCTAACCAAGGGGTACATTCTAAGTATTTAATACATTAATATGACAAATGTTTGTAAGAAAATTTCATTAAAAAATGAAACTACACTTTTATGTAGATTCATCATCAGTTCTTTATTCTGTACTATTAATGTATTTATAATATAAACAGGATACAGAGGGAAACCATAAGAGTATGCACACATAACTAAATATTTCATCATATGTTGATGAGGTTGAAGAGTTTACATGAAATTCCAAACTCCAGTCAGGAGAGGAAACAGGGCTCTTATGGAAGGAAATAAGTCCTTGTGCTCATGTTAAATAGTGACTTTCTCCTGGACAATTGTTTGGTAGCTCCTACTTGCAGGCATGGCAGCTGAATGGGAATTTGTATCAATATGAAATAACATTCAATGACTCTACTCCTATTGTGTTATTACATAACAGGATTTCTGGAACTCACATGGGGTCCAGGTGGGCACTAGGCTCATCAAGCAGTAAGATCCTGGCTTTACTGAGAACAGATCGGGCCAAGCACATTAACTGCTTGTGGCCATGGCTTAGCACATAACCACCATCCACAAGGGTAAAGCTGAGCTGTCCAGGAAACTGCTCTATCACAGATTTGAGTCCAACCTGTAGAGAAAAACACTGTGCTTAGAAGGGGCACTCAAGACATCACAGAACTAAAATTACTCAAGAGGCTGACATTCTAAAAATACATATGAGTTTGCACAGATTAAATTTCACCCTCAACTTTCAACTCCCACTTAGTTTCATTAAGCAAAAGTCTGTTTGCAGTATTGGTAACCCTAAGCTAATTGGAGGATTTCCTTCAGCCCCATACTTCATTCAAGAGTCATTCAGTGTGCACCTGTTAAGTGCCAAGTTCCCCAACAGACAATGGCACACAATGATTCCTGCTTCCTGAAGGCTCTAGATTGACAAAGATGTATATCAATAATATATGATTAGAATGTGATTTAATGTGTGCTTTAAAGACAATAGATACAGAATAGTTATTCATACCATCATGACATCCTATNTACATTGTATATGGTGAAGGGTTCAAGAGCAGAAAGGGTAGAAGACATGGCATGACATGATATGATATGTTTACCTTCTATCTGTAATAAGGGATGAGAAACATTAATAAGGAACTAGCTGGTGGAGCTTTAAAAATTACATGACAGTTCAACAGTCATATCCTTCACTTATAAAAACTGTGATAAATTGATAACTTTCTCTTGAAACACAAAATTAGTGAAAAATGGAAAACGACTAAAGTTTAAAGTTTCTTAGATGTCGGGGTAGAATAAAAAGATTCATTCAGAGTTA
>LZPO01078045.1:0-10247 GCA_001675575.1 Neotoma lepida
AAAAAAGAAAAGTTGTGTTTAGATGAACCATTTGCTTCCTCTACATAGTCATAACCCTGCTTGTTGGTATTCTTGTCACCCTTTGTGGAAATCCCCAGTCAACAGGCTATTCTTAAATGCTTTCTCTTCCTGTTCTTCCCATGAGTCCAAAATTCCTCAGTTAGAATAAAACCCAACAGTTATGGACATTTCAGAGAAGATTGATTGAAGGCTCCGAACACTGAAGTCTTGGAACTGAGAGAAACTTCAGAGACCGCTTCTGACATCAAAGCTTATGAAAAGCTTCACAGGATGGTTTAGGTCAGTAGTGAGCAGAGGGCCTTTGTGGGGACAGTTAACGGTGTTGCTGATGCCATTCACAGTAATCTAGAATATATTAAGAGATAAATCCTACCTATGTATGCATATTGGAAGAGGGAGAGAGGTGGGACACAAAGGGACTTTAATATAGGACTTTTGGGGGGTTAGTTAGTTAGAATTGTCAGAATTAGAATCCATTTGTCGGAGAGGAGCCCATCCTTGTTCATGGTTTTTATAAATTCACTTCAACTGCAGGTTGATCACTCAGGGACTGTAGGATAAGCTTCATCTATGTTCAACTGAGCTTCATTAACCGTGATGGGCACTAGGTTAAAAGGTCTAACTGATGGCCGCCTCCTGTCAGAGAGGTTACAGTGGTGGGAGAAGTGAAAGGCAAAAGTCCAAGCAATGTGCAGGGAGTGAACCAGGCCAAGGGAAAGCTCTGAAGGGAATTCCACAGTGACTTTCTAAAGGGAGGAATTTTTAACTACGTGAGAAGATAGATCAATGTTTCCATTGAAACCATTATCCTGACCCCAGCAATGCAGATGCTTAAAACACGGACAATCTGCATTGCTACTCACCTTCACATCACCCACTCACTTCCCTGAAGATAATCTCAACCATCATATTTTGCCCATATATTTCACTCATATTCATTTCTGTACATATTTCTAAAATATATCCTTCTCAAACTGCAGCATCATCAACCACTATGACCACAACCAAACCCCTACCAACTCCTCAGTGGCATCAAGTAGCAGTGTTCAAACCTTCTTGTAAGAAAATGTTGTGTTTTTAATAAAGAGAAGAATGTTGTTCACAAGTTTATAGTTTAATAAATTTTCATAAATTAGTATATCAACAGAGTCAGGACTCTGATAAAAAGGTAGATGTTCTCTTTCCTCCAGTGAATTTTGAATTTTAAATACTCATGTAATATGTGTTCTGTGTTTAGTTGAACATTATAAGATCTAGATTTTCCAAATATTTGAAATAAGAGTCATGCATTTTACTTAGTAGATATATACTTAAATGTCTTTTCATTAATATCCACTTTCCTTTAAACTTGCCATTTATCTGTTAAAGAAACTACATATCTGTATTCCAGACTATTTCACATGTGAAATCTGTTGGTGCTTATCCTAATAATGAACACTTCTCTATCTCCATATTTCATGCAAACTGTGAGTTAGAACAAAATGCTTAATCAGAATCATGTCTGATGAATTAGTCAGAATATAAAGAGGATTTTAAAGCTTCTCACTGCATCCCTCATACAAGATCATCAATAATTATTTCCTTCTTCTTTAGCCAGGGTGAGTGAGTAAGAAATCTCAGAGAGGAAAGTGCAAATACAGGGGATATATGTTATAAACTATATAAGGAAAAGAAATTAGAGATTTGTTTCACAGTGTTAACATCAGTGCTATGCTAAAGCAAAGAGGTTGTAGCTACACTATTGCAGTGTTCTTTTAAATGATCATGCTTTATGCTGAAAATATATAAAAGACAGTAAACACATACCCACCTAACAAAAGTTCCCGAACTTGTTCTTTCCTGACAGCCACATTCCCATGGTGATAGAGACCACAGGGGGTGGTGCATCTAGGTCCCTTAACATCACCGTATGGCTGATTGAACTTTCTAGTCCTCATTTGGTTTCTCACTCAAGTAGGCTATCTAGGGAGATGATTCAGCTAGTTGTCCATTTGATATATCTCATCCTCAATGTGGTGATAATAATCTGCCTCTGGGAGATGTATGACCTTTTCCTCAGAGTCTCAACATCCTTCATGATCTAATAGAAACAATGTTTTGGGACTACTATGAGCCATGAGTCCCATAGTAAAGTGATGGCAGGCTACGAGTTTCCTTCCTATGTGTCAGCTAGCCCACCTACATTTTTTCTTACTGGAAGAATGACTAGTATTTAAGTCAGGAACCATCAGATGAAAGACATTATCCTTCCTGTCTAGACAGGAGACATTTCTGGAAGCATCCAAATTAAATATTAATACAACCTTTTCAAACCAGAAACTTTCAACAAATCTTCACAAATAAGATACTTAGATATTCCTGTAAGAAGATATGCTATCTGTGAAACTCAGTAGTGTTTGAGTGATTTAGGTTATAGAATACTCAACAGGGAAGATTATAAATAAAATTTACAGAGTTTTGATTTGTTTTGTTTTCATGTAAGAAACCACACCTTAGAATAAACCAGGTTATCTGGCACCTGGGAGTTCTTAAATAAAGTCCCTTAAGGAGTTGATACTACACATGTAAAAACATTAAAAGTTTACAAAAAAATTGTGTGCAGTATATTTTCCTAATAAAAGTATCCATGGAGTACCTCAGATTTTCAAAGATGTTCATGATTATAAAAAGTTACAGACCTACAAATGGCAAATGCTCTCAGATTAGTAATACATAAAATGAGATATGGATAATGTATAAAACAGAGAAAAATGAATGTATGATGAAAAGTAAAAACAAGGATTGTTTGGGAGCTTTGCCTGGAAAGGGGAACTTAACTTAGGGTACTGGGTCATGAGATTGAGTGGATAAACTGAAGTCTGTATGAGCTTTGCACCAAACTCCTGCATGCACATTTCTTTACAAATGACCACCTGACTTGTGTCTTAAGTCTCTGGTGGGCATTTCCCCCTGCTTTTAAAATAATGCACCTGGCGTTATCTTGAAAGATCTCATGAAGTGCATCCAAACTTGAGAAATGGTGAAAAAAAGATAACACAGAGAAAGAAGCTGAAGGCTCTATCTAAGGTCATGACTTTGCGGAAATATTTAAAAGTTAATTTTCTCATGCAATGAAGAGGAGATGGGTTTTGAACAGGAAGGCAAGAAAAGAATTTTCTCTTAGTCTGTGTGTCCATCGTACAGTTTATTAGCTATGAAATCCCTACACATCAGAGTTCCTCAGATGGAGTCGGAGCAATAGCTAAAACAGAGAATGAAGTGTTGCCATATCTGAACTGGGTTGGGTATGTAGGCTGGGGAGTGGGTAACTCAGTGTTTCATGTTTAATGAAAAATATTAGAAAGCACATAAATTCAGCTTCTACTGAAAATGGGTGATGTAAGAGTAGTGATATAATGAGTTGTGGAAGCTGTCAACAGCTTCCTCCTAACCACGGCGGTGTACAATCCCATGTGCCTAATTCCCCTCCATTATTCTGCTTGTATCCCTCTGTAGGTTACTGAGCTTTGAATTAAACCACTAAAACCATGGGGAAATCTCAATTAAACTTATCTTGTACTCTGAAGGCAATGAAGAATTATGAAGGCATTTTAATTGAGAAAAAGTAGAGTAATCGGGTTTATGTAAAAATAGACAAGAGGGAAGTAAAATGGGAGTTAAGTAAAATAATTAAGAGAATTATTGTAGTAATACAGATGGAAAACCAGGAGAATTGAGTTAAAGTACAACTATTGGGACTAGATAGGAGGAAAGCAAATTGAGAAGTATTAGGCAAGCAGATGCAATACGACTTGGTGACTATGTAGACAAGCAGAGAGAAAAGGTGTTGAGTCCAGAGATATTTGAGTGACAGGTGGAAAGGTAAGGCCATCCATTGATACAGGTAACAGTTTTGGAGACCATCCATACATATTAGCCTTTTAAGTGACAGGAAATTCCAAAGAGATATAGGTTGGGTGTGTTGCATAGAAGGAAATAGCAAGTCTCCATGGTAACTTGGCTCTAAGAGTGAACAGTAGCCTTTGTGCTTCCTCACAGGCTGGGTGAGATGCTGATCCCTTCTATTTTAGTCTCTGGGAACAGCACGTGACATAGCACAAGTGCCGTGTAAACAACACAAAGTTATTTCTCACTGGTTTTGGAGACTGGGAATTTGAAATCAAAATTCCTGAAGATTTGGTGTCTTGTGTGGACCTGTTGGTTCATGCTGGTTCCTTCCCACTGTGTTTTCCTATGGTGGAACAGCCCAAGGGAGGATCTTTTACATGGACACTAATCCCATTTGTGAGGGCTCTGCCCTTGCAACCTAATATATGGCAAATGTTAACTGTTAACTCACAGATTGGTGATGAGGTGTGAAACACAAATATTCAATCCAGAATTGGTAACTCCACTCTTTTGCAAACTAAGACATCATTTTCTCAGGATATTAGAGCAGTAGCTGTTTGGTTGAAGGGTGGATCAGAATGCATTAAATTCGAAGTTGCCCTACACTACCCCGAGCTCTCTGAATCCACATCTCCAGGTAGACCTGGGCAGGTTGCATTGTCAAAGGGCATCCCAAGGGATAATTATTCTTCTGGACAGTCACATATCCTCTTTGTGACTACACTCTTCCTGTTGCCTAGTTACGATCATTGAATTGGTTTCTGTGTACTTAACAAAACTTCCTCTCCACTCTTGGAAGCATTTTCATTACCCTTGTCTTTCTTACTTCCTTATAAGAACTTTTTTCTGTTTGTAAAATACTGTCTCCAAGAAAAAAAAATAGCTTTTTGTTTTCATGAAATGACACTAATTTTTGTTTAGGTACATTATCAAAATAAAGTATTAAAAATAAGATTCTAAAGAGCCAAAAGTCTGTATAACTCTCCTCCTCTGCCTACAAGAAACAGCTTAAGTCTATAAAAGATAGATTTCCATTATAAATTTAAAAATCTCATGTAGGAAGACTGGAAAATATGTTGGGAACAAGGATTCTTCCCTACAAAATGAAAGTGATTTCTGACTAAACAGGAATCTCTCTACACAGAGAGGCCCAAACCCAATAATTCTTGGAAAGCTCAAGAGAGAGAGTTTATTAATAGAAAAAAAAGTATCACATTAATAATTTTTTGTTTATATTATCACTTGCCTCTTCACTGTGGAGACAATTTTCTCTAGAAAAGTAAGTGTCACCAACTTAATTCTTTATGTCTCCAAACACTAGGATAAGATAAAATGTGGATATTATAAAAATTCAGTTCTCTAAGGAAGTAAGTCATCTGAATTTTAGATCTTCCAAACGACTTCAGTCCTGTATGGGCACTCAGTTGTCACTTCTGTAAGAGACAGAGCAAGGAGACTAGGAAAGTCCAGAACTTGGAAATATCTCCAATGGTGAGAGAAGTGAGAATAAAGGAGGAATGGGAATGTGTTCACTGCATTATCTCCACAGATAATCACCTTCTAGACTGCAAGTGCACGCTAGAAGAATAAATTCACTGCAGCCAAAGAGTCTAACGTCTCCTCAGTCCAAAGTGCCTGCTGAGCGTGACTGTAGAATTACAATAATCTTGAGAGTAGGATGGAGCCTGTCCTTAAGGGGCCCAGTGGATGGCTTCTTACCTACAGGCTATCTATTTAGTTCTGGAGGCCAGAAGTTCAAGATCAAGGTGCCAGATAGTGTTCTGAAGCAGCTTCTCTTCCTGGCATATAGACAGATGTCTTCTTGCTATATTCTCATGTGGCTTTGGTATTGCATGCATCTGCTTTTATATTCTTATTACTATACAATTAATGGATATGCTGATAAGCATTGCCAAGGAAATAAGAACTGGGTGCCCGGGAAGTCCCTTGGCAAGATCAATTTAACGGTGATCCACTGTGAATTGTTTTCTGGCATATTTCTTTCCTGCACTTCTCAATCTCAGCAGAGAATATGTAATAAAAAAGAAACATGAGTCACTGGTGATATGACTTCAAACAGGATCTGCAAGTGGAGGCGAGAGCCTTGTTTTATCTCTGTTCAGTTACAGCTCTGTGAGAATCGGCTGCTTTGGGTTTTATGTCATAGGTACAGAAGCAAGCACACTGTGGAATTTTACTTCAGCCTTAACGCTTACGAGCCAAAAGGATATCACATTTGTTGGTTGGCACAATCATCTGACCTCCTAGAAAGCTGATCTTTGACACATCCCACCATCATGCTATCACTGGTGAGCATGCATCAGGTTATCTGAGGGCTTTGTTGATTGGAGCAGCTTGTCCTGGGTTAGAGAGGATTCTTCATTACAAATTACACTTAGCTCTCTCTATTCATCATCCATTTTGGAAGCAATTATTGCCGAAAGCTGTTTTTTTACAGCATGAAGAATATTGACTGGGGAGAAGAATGTGAAAGCCTTAACTAATCTATAGCTCTCTCTGGACTTTTAACAGTATCCCGAATAGGGTTTATAGCTAAGACTGTTTGCATGTGGGACACACACATTATCCTTACAGAGCCTCTAAAACACTAGCCTACGCACTCCTCAGTGCTCTCTGGAAAAACAATAAGGAAATGGTGTTCTTTTCGAGCGGTGTTTCGTGTCTTGATGCTGCAGCCTCCTAATTCCTGAAGCAGCTGGCTGATCCTTGGTTTAGAGTATCCTGCTGTCTGCAGAAAGCCACGGAACTGGAAGGAAAACATTAAGACCATGCTTAGCTCACTCTGCATGTTCCCAAGAGAGGATGCCAGCCTACTGATGAGAGGAGGAACATGACATCTTACTTTTCTGGGAGGAAGACAAGCACCATGTGTGAAGAGAGTTTTGACTATCCATTGCTATCTGATGCCGCATGGAGGCTGGCACGACCCTCTCCCACACATCTTTACAAGCAAGGGTCTCCACCATGACCCATGGCCTAAACTCAATAGCACAGCCCTCTGGGGATGTGTTTGTATAAAGAACATAATTGGGGAAGGTGGGGAACTTGACCTCATTCAGTATGCTTTATTTAAAGTTACCTGAGTGTTTCCTCATTTTTCAAACTGAAATTAAATGTAATAATCTTATAGTCTGAACTTTTGCAGAATGGATAGCCCTTAGCAAAGATAATTCTGTAAGGAAACGTTCTGGTTTCTAATTCAGTTTACCACCTACTGTCTGAATGGCCTTACACAGGCTGTTTAACTCTCCGCTTCTGCTTTCTCATCAGTAAACTAGAGGTGATTATCAGTTCAGATCCTATAAAGTCACCTATAAAGGTAAATACAGTGTCAATCACTGCATGTAGCAAAGATTGAATTTCACTTTTGACTTGAGATTAAAAAAACTAGGTAGTGGTCATTTATGACTAGGGGAATGAGAACAAAAGTAGTCACTCTCACATGAAAATGTTCAAATTTATGGAAACCAATGCTGAAGTAATGTTCAAGGTACAAAACACTACATATTTAAATAGACAGCTCAGAGTCAATGAGAATGAAATGTCAAAAGATCTTTGGAAATCATGTATTGAACTTCTATGGTTATAAAGCCTAGGATTTTAGTGAGACTACATGACTTGGGGCAAGTGATGGATAGTAACCTAATATCCTCTGAGGAAACTACTTCAGGGGAGGAGGGGTGGCCTTATGAGCAAAGGATCCCTTCATCTCTCATCTAGGCTCTTCAGGACTTGGCCTGAGCATAACCAGAGCTGGTAGACTTGACTGAAAATCTAGGCAGAGTGAGTGAGAAGCCAGGGTTCATTTGCTGCACACATTATTCCTAGGCACCCAATGGCCATGTGGTGAGAAAACTCAGGGATTTCAACTTTTTCTTGAGTAGAAACACTCAAGTATGCCCCCTTCCATCTCGCTTTACATCATAAGATATGGACCACAACTGTTGTTACAGATTAAAAAGATCTCACCCTCCAGCACTGGGATATTATGGCAAAACACATAATTTCCAAATCTCCAGCTATAAATCCCAATTCTGACATTTACCAGCCATGAAATACTAACATAAACTCTTTATCCGTTTATTTTCTTTCTTTGCAAAGTAGGGAAAAGGTAGGCTGGACTCTTGAAGGAGAATGCAGAGTTGATGTAAGATATTCTAAGAACATATTTGAAGGGGTCCTACAAAATTGTTTTTTCTCCAATATGTACATTTGTTCACACATTATGATCTTTGTGATGAATAACACCTATCTAATGTCACATGTTTTCTTATCCTACTTTCTAGATATCCCATTCTCCGTTTTGTCTCAGTGCTTTCATAATCTTACATTGACTAGGATATAGTCATTTGCTACTTGGACTTTTCCATCTTCACTGTTGTCCATATGGGGATTTGAGAAAGGGAAATTGTCAGAACACAGATCTTAGAAATACCAAGAGGCACCTGGAAAACTTCGTTTTGTAAAGTTTTCATAACAATCGCTCCAGCAGACCCCAAACAGATAACAGCCATGACTGATACCATGCATCAGAAGTCTGCCCTAAGAATGTCCAAACTGTTTTGCAGATGCTACCATAATGAGGGCAAAAACTTGGAGTTGATACTACAAGAGGGACTAGTTGTACCAACCTCTGTAAATCTCCTTACCCAGGGCTTAGGCCATCATATATGCTGAAATGATACCTGTAGGTAGCAGAAGTAAGAACATTTGCACAAGATTCTGCAGTGGAGTTCTCTGCTTCCTACAGGGCAGTAGTAAGCCAAATCCATTAAGGGAAGTAAAAATGACAAGAAGATGAACATTAGGTGACAGTGAGCATTGAATAATGTAAGAGAAATCACTGGAAAGCTATCAACTGCACAAACACAAAGATACAAAAGCAATACATGAGTTAAAATAAGCCACAGTATTTTATCTAAATATCTAAATATGTGTTATAACTTGGATGAGATAGATACATATTAAAAATAAGTACTGAATTTCTAAAATTTATCCTCTGTGGTCACTCATTGTTTTAGAGTGTGTAGATTTACAGTTTAATCCAATGTCCTATTTTTCTCATTACTATATTTGAGGATGTGTTCAGCAAGATGGAATTTATTGAATGAAATTCCACCTCATATTAAAATCCAGTTTTATATTTGTAGTAGGACAGGCCCATAGGGTCGAGGAAATTGGCTCAAACCAGCTACCAAGGTATGCACCTAACATACCTCCTTATGAGCCAACCTGGAGTCTGCCTGAGGGCCTAGCAACAGGTGCTGTCAGAGTTCCTGATCGTGCCCAGCCAATGAGGGACGACCACACAATGCCACCAGATTGAGACACAGCTTGGGTGGTGGGAGGAGGGTATATAAAGTCTTCCCCATTATTGAATAAACAAGTCTGCTGTTTGCCTTCAACTGACTTCTGGTGTCTGTGTCGTTGATGCCACACCTTCTTGCCCCCTCCCCAAAGGGAACCATTAGGATCCAGCAACATATATTGATGTGCTACATTTGCTCATATTTTATAGTTTGATCCCAGTAAGAATTTGTGACAGTCCCCAGGACTGATGACACCAGCCCCAGTTTGTGGATAAGGAAACCATAATTCAGAGAGGGCAGGGTACTCGTCACTTGCTCAGGATCGGAGTTCACAGCAATGGTATGTCCATGCAGACTTCCTGACTCCGCATCCTTTCTACTGTACTGTGTCTTCTTGGCACCTTCTCTTAGCTAAAGGGAATGTTTAGCAGTTTCTAGCTTGCAGTGAGCAAAGCACTTCTCTGAATGAAGCTAACCCGATTGGAAATCTAGAATTCTCTACCTGTTTGTGTTATGTAACAGAATTCAGTAAGTTGTCATTAATCTATATGTGAAATGGTACTCAATTTCCAGAGAGTATCCAGTAATAGAATACCAAGAACATTCACTTGCCTAACTCAGAGCTAAAATCACATGGTTTCTGAAGTATGGCACCCAGAGCAGCAGCCGTCCTCCGGAATCTTGAGGGAAAGGCAGACTCTCAGCCCCACACCTGTATGCGCTGGATTGAAAGCTCAAAGGGCAGAGCACAAGGCCTCCAGTTAATGCCAGTCAAGTGGGAGCCTTGCTTTCATGATCTGCTGCCCAGGTCATCCACAATACTGTAACTGAGGAAATAGTGCCCTGGATGATGTCTGATGGGGACATGTGATTCCCACTGAATGCCGTGCACTAAGGAGCAAATGTCAGGCCGGGCAGTGGTGGCGCATGCCTTTAATCCCAGCACTCGGGAGGCAGAGGCAGGCGGATCTCTGTGAGTTCGAGGCCAGCCTGGTCTACCGAGTGAGT
>LZPO01078046.1:0-10235 GCA_001675575.1 Neotoma lepida
GAAGAAGAAATATTTAAAACAAAACAACAACAACAAAAAAAACAAAATAAAAGTTGTGAAGTGGTATACTATAGATATGAGAAAATCTAAACACCTTTACCTCTAATGATAAATCTCTTGATTGCTGGTTTCTCAGTTTTTCCATTTCTCTACGGAACTTTGATTCTTTTACCTCAAAACCACCCAATTCAGTTAAGATCTTAAAGTAAAATAAGAAAAAAAAATGACCATTATTCACTGAAACATGTTCTTATCACGCAGAATAGAATTCAAGTACACAAAATACACACTGATCCAGGCTCTGCTCCGACATCTTCCATGAACACTCTGCCAAACAGTTCTAAAGAAAGGCGCCAGCGTCCCAGCAGCATGTCATGAGAAATGACCATCCCCATGAAACTGCACTGCGGCCTGCAAGAAGTGAGATTAGAGGGAGAAAGCAATCAATTCCCCAGATTCAGATTTCTGGTCAATAGCAGTACCTTTCTTGGTCTTTGAACACTCTGATATCTTAAGTATTTCCAACTGTATCCTATTTAATGAAGACCCTTCCCATGGCTGCATGCTCCTGATGTATATATGAACATCATCAAGGCATCTTCTATCTTCAACTTCCATTTCATTTGACTTCCTCTCCTCAGAATCAAATGTCCATCTCCACTTTGATACCCTCCAGAACTTTCATTTGCTATCTTCATAAGTGATACTTAATTAGAGCCCAACACAGACAAAATTTAATATGGTCTCAAGACAACACTACTTCCTAGTAATTTTTATCCATCGGTACCATCTATTTCCCCACTGCACAGATGTAAAATACATTTTTCCCACCTGTTCCTCCAGAGTGATACAGTCCATCTTCCTCTGATGTGATTTTCTTTCCATCTCTAAAGCTATTTTGCTAACCTAACTCCCTCTTTCCTCACCAGCTAGAACTACTACCAACTGGTCTTCAGACCTCCAATTCTTTTCTCCAACCTGGTCTATATATTCTAACCATCTTGTCATATTACCTCTAAGTCTAGGCAATCACAGTATATAGAAATTACCCCATACTGTTTATGGTTGGGAGACAATGTCCATACACTGAATCTCATTCATTCACTAGTTAACTCCTAAGCACACCTTATTTCATTAACTAGCTCATTACCTTGTAAACAAAAAATATGATCTCATATTTCTAGCCTAAGGCATAAACAAGAGTCAGAAAATCACTTGATGATTACCAACACTAAGCAACATTATATGCTAATAACTAGTATATGCTAGTAACATATATGCATAGTAACAGTATATGCTAGTAAACAAAAACCTACCTCTGTCAAAGATACCATTTGTGAACCCAAATTGAACAGGAGTCACAAATCCTGAAAATTCTATTCTTTCTAGTATTTACAAGGTCCCCTTATCTGAACTGCTGATAACAAGGTCTTTAATTGATAGAGTTTTAAGACAGTATTAAACATTAAGAAAAGCAGCATCTTGGAAATTCAATAAAGGAAAAAGAAGATCAATTTTTAAGTCATAAAGTCTAGAAAACTCAATAATATTTAACTATCTGACAGTAAATTAGGAAATCACAGAAAAGTAACAATAATTATAATACTTATATANACAAATTTACAAAATGTAAAATCTCTAATAAAAATTAAAAGTGTAACAGCCACAGGGGCATTGCTTCATTTAGCCATACCTGAATGATGTAAGAGGTGGCCCTTCACTTTCAGTGAGTCCGATCTCTGCTAGTAAACTGCTTTTCAATTGGGCAGCAACATCATGAGCAGACGGCCCTGGCTTTGAACTCTCAGCTTCTTCAGCCAGCACACTCTGGTCTTCCCCGTCTTTCTTTTGCCGGTTTTGCATGTTCATTACATTTTTTAGATTGGCAGCATAAGACATTTTAGTTGGAAGAACCTATGCAATTTTAGGTTTAAAAAGTTACACATTAAGGGGAAAAGAAGATGTTTTCAACTTTAATAGAGCTCCATAGAAATCCCATGGGAAGTTAAATCATGTTCCCTTCCTAGAGCGGCTACCACCAAATGTAGTCTGTTCTTGTCAGCCTGAATCCTCTAGATGATCACAAATCCCAGTGCACTCACCAGAGCAGCCGCAGAGAATTTTCAAAGTAATATTTTGTAGTACCTCTGGTACTTAGGTCTCCTACATATTTTCAATAATTTTAGTACTACATTCTTCATCACTTAATTATTACTGAGGTGTCATTACTAATGCTTCCTTATTTACCTTTATTCTTGATTCAAATAGCTCAGCACATCAAGGGAAAAATTCAAAGCTAAAATTACATATGCTCGTACATAGTAAGTATTTTTATTTGGAAACCCAAGTTTTCAGCAGCATACATCAACAACGCTCTGAAGGAACAGACTAAGCGCACATAATAAAGCTATATGATGTGTGAAATGAGCTGACACTGTAAGTCAATGAAAGGAACAGTTCTATTATGCTGTAAGAAAAGGGACTTCTGGCATTTCTACTATTGGGGGAAATGAAATATTCTGAACGAATGTTTCTCTTCAAATCTGAATGCTGGGAAGTGCTAACTAACAAATATACTATAAACTTTTACTATCTTACCTCAAGGCAATTTCTGTCCATTGTAACTTCCACTAAGCATTTCCCACTACNGGTAGATGAGGAATAAAGACCCTGACTTGGACGGCCAAATAGATCTTCCTTTCTAGCATTTGGCTGGAATTTTAACAAGACATATTATAGTTAGATTGAACACTTCAAAATCAGCTATAAAAAAGAACATTAGACCTATTTAGTTCACCTGCAACAAATGTGGCTGATCAGCCAAGGGTATGGCTTCAGCCAAAGGCACTTCAAATGGATTTGGGGGTATACATCCAAGGAACGTCATAGAGTCTGAGCGTCGGAAAAAAGGGTGGTTTTGGCCAGTTTCTGCAGGAAGAGATTCATCATCCTTATCATTCAAAGAAGCACCTAAACGTTAAAAATAATAACAAAATTAGTAATTACAAAGGGTAACAGAAGATTAATTTGTTCAGTCCAAAATGTTATATACTAGAAAGCAAGTTAAGAACTGGATGGGAAACAGGTTTCACTGTGTGGCAGCCTTGGCTGTCCTAGAACTCATTATGTAGACCAGGCTGATCTGCCTCAACTTGCCTCAGAATTGACATTAAAGGCCTGTGACACCACACCTAGCTTTTGCTGTATTTTGTAAAGTGACAATTCAAAATAATTCAATGCATTATGTATCACACAACAATAAAAATTCAAGAATAAAAGCCNCAATAAATCCTTCCACTCTATACTGAACAGGCTTTTACACCCCCTCATTAGATCTAAAGAATGAAGCCAAAATAGAGCTAGTTTCCNCAGCATATTCAGGACTCACCCTGAAGACAGCAAAAGGAGCTGAACAGAGGCTGAAATCTGACTGTTTGCTTCCCACACGGGAGCCAACAAGGGGCTGCCAAGCAGTTTATGTGCCCAGGAAGTCAGCAGCCAGCAGCCGCTCTCCTGAATGGAACCAAACTCTGGCAGTGCCTACTAAGGCTGTGGAAATGGTGGATTATGGCTGGACTTTCAAAAGGAGAAAGAAAAAAACCAAACCCACTACCACAAACAACAACCAAAAGCCCAACCCAGACCAGTTGTCTTCCCCTAAGCTAATAAAAGTATTAGCTAGGAATAATAAATAGGAAACTGGAATTAAATAGGAAATAGGAATTAAAAATTCATTTTTAATCTTAAACTCCCAACTAAAATAATAGAAAACTACAAGTTGGCTCTGTAACAGTGGTTCTCAACCTTCCTCATGCTGCAACCCTTTAATACAGTTCCTCATGTTGTGGTGATTCCAACCATAAAATTACTTCATTGCTACTTTATAACTGTAATTTTGCTACTGTTATAAATTGTAATGTAAATATCTGTTTTCTGGTGGTCTTGGGCAACCCCTGTGAAAAGATTGTTCAACTCCCACAGGGGTCACNACCCCCGGGCAGCCTGAGAACCGCCGTTCTACGAGATCCTCCAGTTTTGTGACATTAAAACCTCAACTTCTCTTAGTTTCTATTCTCAAGAATTAATTTACATTTTCTTAACTAAATCTATTTTACATCAATATTACTCAAGAAGGAATCAATGTTTCCTAAGACTTAAAGTAATGGTAAAAATAAACTAAGAGAAATGAAAAAGGGAAATTCAAAAAGANAAAGTACGGACTACTGAAAATTCCCATTAATTCAGTCTTAATTATGAAACGTATAATACAAGGATGTGTAAGGAAAATGACAAGAGAAGGTAAATGCGACAGAAAAGAGAAATTCCCACCCAGACAGGAAATAATGTAGTTTAAAAGCCTGGAGGGAAACACTGAGGCAGCCATTTCTTAAAGTACATCAGTAGACTTTCTGTGCACTAACTTTGATTGGTGTCATCATCATTTTCATGTTCTGAATCTTCATTATCAATACCCAGTTCCAAAAGTTCTCGTGTCCTTAAAAAGAACAAAGGCAGTCATTTAAACTAAGTATTTGTAGGATATGAAAAACAGCAGGGGTGAAGGAGACTGCAAGAAAAAGACACTAGCAATGTCACTTTGGTATCTAAGTCATGGGTGTGTGTTGGTGTAAGTGTGTCACAGCATGCACACACAAGTCAGACAACAATTCTCAGGAGCTGGTTCTCTCTTTCTACCATGTGGGACCCAAGAATGAACTCAGGTGGTTAGCAAACACAACATCGGACACCTCACCCTGCAATCTAACTCATACACAACACTACTGTATAGTTTCAGATAATGGGAAATGGTAAAATGATCTGCCTAATTCACAGTAAAATAGGCTCAACAGAAGCCAAAATAAATAAGAAAATAAATAAAAATCACGAAAGAATACTGAGTATCTATACAAACCCTCATCCAAAGTATGACAAGATCTCACTAATTAAGTTTAACTGGATTCCTGGATTTTCATTTTAAGTGAGAAATGACAGGACAGTTGGACAGAGGTTTCCTTTCTACATAAAATACCTTTGTTCTCCTTTGCAGTGCTGAGCTCCTTAATCCAAACTGGCTTTCTACTTAGAGACCACATCAAGTAAGTAGTTCTCTAACAAGACTCAAGGAAAGTATGGACATACCTTTTGCGCTCCAGTTGAGGGGTGTCCAATGTTGTCTGTTGATTCATTGCTTTAATCCAATATATAAGGGCTTGGAAAACATAGGCCACATGTTTCAGTGAGCACACATCCAACACGGGAAGAACGTCAGAATGCTCATCATTGTGAGATCTCATTAAAGAAAGAGCGTAATTGAGAAAATCTCCTCGTGCGGACATCATCCCCTGGCGGGCGCTAAGCAATGTGGCACGTCTGTAGGAACAACAACAACAACAACAAAGATGTTTACAAAATCCACAAATATGAAATCTCATAAATATGCAAAATTAAGAAATGAAAACACTGGGCTGGAGTGATGGATCATCAGTTAAGAGCATTTGCTCCTCTCACAGAGGACCAGGGTTCAGTTCCCAGCATCCACTCAGTGACTCACAACCAACCACCCATAACTCCATTTCCAGGAGGATCTGACACCCTCTTATTGCTTCCTCAGGTACTGTACATGGGCAAAACACTCAAANATAAAATTAAGTAAATCATAAAAAGAAAACAGAACATTTAAATGCTTATGACTTATAGCCCTACACTTCAGTGTCCCCACTACCAGTCTTAACAGGTCTGAATCTGCATTTCTAACAAGTTGTCAGCTAAGGCAGATGATGGAGTTCTAGAAACCATTATGAGAAGTACTACCTGTGCTGACTAGAGTCATTTAGGAGGAAGGACCCAAATAGCCCCATCAGATTAGCCCACGTGTAAGCCTGTGGAGCAGCTTCCTCACCTATGCTTGATGTGGGAGCTCTCTCTCCAGCCACAGAACACTGTGTTATTTTAGAGCAACTGACTATAGCCCAAGGAAGACTGTGCGTAGTGCCACCCCAAGGTGCTATAAGAAAGCAGACTGAGCAAGCTATAAGCAAGCCAGTAAGCAGCACTCTTCCAAGGGTCTGTATCAGTTCCTGCCTCCTGGTTCCTGTGTTGAGTGCCTATCTATCCTGACCTCCCTGGATAGTGGGATATAAGCTGTAAGATAAAATGAGCCCTTTCCTCCCTAATACAGAGTCATGGTGTTTTAGCACAGCACTAGAAAAGCAAACTTAGACACAGCCTAAAAATTAACATCAAATGTTGGGAATGGGCTATGGGAGGCTGAAGGATGGGGAGTGAAGCAGAGCAGGGCTATATAGCAAACGCGATACCAGGACGCTACATGGCAAATTTTCATCTTTAAATGACTAGTAAGGCGACACAAGCCACCCTTAACTCCAGCTCCAAAAGATCTGATCCCTCTTCTCAATTCACTCAAACACATACACATTTAAAAAAAACCAAAAACCAAAAACCAAAGTAAAGAGGGATAAAAATCTTCAAAAACAATGATTGATAAGGAATTGTTATCCAAAAATATATAAACTCATACCTAAATAAAAACTAAAAGAGCTAATTTACAGCTGTGAAGAAGAGCTAAGCAGACACAGGGAAAAGCGCCAATCAGCACATTGAAATATTCCAACATCACTAGAAATCAAACTCACAATGATGTGTAATTTGAAGTGCCCCCACCCCTCAGGCAGTAGGATTGCAACAAGATCAATGTTACATCACACCCACCAGAGTAGCTACAATNAAAAAGATACAGAGAAAATGACAGGCATGGTCTGTGTGACCTAGGCCTAGCATAATCAAGGTAGATGCTGGAAGAGCACAAGTTCAAGGCCATCCTCTGTTGCAAAGTTACACTTGGGCCAGAAAAGGGGGTGGGTAGGGGGAAGGATACAGAGAAACTAAAGCTCTCTCAAATGCTGCTATTCAGAGTATTTTCCTTTTAGGAAAAGTCTGGTAGTGTCTCAAAATGTTAAACATGTACAATTACCGTATGACCTAGCAATTTTACAACTAGATAAAATACCAAAACTATATGTCCACACAAAACCTTTAGGGAAATGTGCAACATCATGCACAGTAGTGGAAAAGGTAGAAATATTCCAAATGCTAGTTGGTTAATTATTAACATTTTTAAGAAAATGTCAGAATATTTTTGAGTTATTGACACATGCTAAACATGGTTGAGCCAAAAAGCCATCATGTTAAGTGACAGAAGCCAGTCCTAAAATACCATGTATTGTATGATTCTATTTACATAATATGTTCAGAATCTATAGATAGAAAACAGGATAGAATGACCACTAATGTAAGATTTCCAAAGGAGATGATGAACATGTTCCAAATTTGTAATGAGTTAATGAATCATACACTTTAAAAGAGTAAATTATTATATATACCACATGATTATAAGGTAATAATGATCAAGGTTGGGGAAGGGCATACAATGCTGACACCAATCAAGATCCCACATCAGAATCTTCTCTTTTGTTTTTTAAGAGTATTTATGTATAGGAGTGTTTTGCCTGCCTATAGACTGTGTACCATGTGGGTGGATACACTGCCCAAGGAGGCCAGAAGAAGGTGTCTGATCTCCTGGAACTAGAGTTACAGAGGATTGTAAGCTGCAATGTGTGAGCTAGGAACTGGACCCAGGTTCTCTACAAAACAAGTGTTGTTTAACCACTGAGCTCTCTCTCCAGCCACAGAATACTGTGTTATTTTAGAGCAACTGACTATAGCCCAAGGAAGACAAAAAAATCTGTCCTTCTGTGGAGCAGAACTCCTACACCAGAAAAACTGCTGCCTACCTAATCTTTCTCTCTAGTGCAGATAGCTCTATCAATCAGCCCATCAAATAAATTTGTTCCCAACTCCCAAATGTCAAAAGACAAGTATGTGAATTCTATTCCTAGATTTTTCTAGTTTTCCTATTAAGAAATTATTTCCGATTTCCTTATCTTAGAATAAAGTATAAAATATAAGCCTTGTCTCGCCCTGCCCTGTCTCAACAATTATTTGTACTTCAATTCAATGTTTTCCTTTCATCTCTCCCTCTCTTGCAGTCCTCAAGATCTCTCTGCCTTCTCTCACAGTCTTAACTGCCGGGAACAATAAGAAGCAATCTGCAGACTGACTGCAGACCCGTCATTTCCACTAGATGGCACAGCTATTCCTCTTGACTTCAATGTTGGGCTGATTCCTAGGCCTGAAAAGTGAATGCTACTTTATAACTGAACAGGAAGTCCATAATAAATACATAAATATATTTTAGCATTTAACTGGATAAGGGGGAGGAGGGAATGTGTGTCGTTAAAGCAAAGCACAGCACTGAAAAACACAAACTCTTTCTTTCCCCTTCCTAAGTAAAAATTCCATTCATGCTCAGTCCTAGTCAAAAACAAGACTTTCCAGAAATATAGGCCTTATAAAGAGGCAGAGAAACAGAATATTTGGAAACAGGGACATAGGCTCACAATAGTTTTTAAGAATAGATTCCTATGATGACATGAATGGATTTTTAAAAACCTAACTTGGCTAAATTATTTTGCTTCAGCTGCCTATCAAAAACAACTAACATAAGGCAGTTCTCCTTTACCAAAAGATGAGGTCAAATGTAACAGCAATCAAAAAGCTCTAACCTAGGATTTAGGGGCTCTGACTCAACACACAGATGCACATGGAGAATCTCATACCGTCTGCCTTCAAGAGTTCGTAAACTGGCCTCTTCTCGTGCAGTCATCCTCTCTCTTCGAGCAGAATTCTGAGAGGCATGAAGGGGATGATTTGGATGTCCTGGATCACCAGCAGATGCTAATGCAGAACCATAACGTAATTGAGCTTCAGTAGAATCCATAATACTGACCATCCAGTTCCACGTGGGAATAAGCTTTTCTTCTACATAGTTCTATGAAGATCAAACTAAAATAGTCAAAACTATCCAAATAAAGCTAAATTTGATACAGCAATAGTATGTCAACATTTAAGCATTTGTAATATTCCCATTATGTTGAGATTCTCCTAATTGATGGGCAAAACACTGTATTCTAAGAAGCAACTTTTCAATGGTTTCATACCTGTAAGTTGACTGCATCTTGGTAAGTCAATTTCACAGCTGCTGGAATCTGAGAGTATACTAGGTGATTATACTTAGGGATAAGGCCCATCAAGTCCGAGATTTGTCTGATGACAATGCTGTAAGCCCTGGCTAAACTGCTTGCAGATGTTAAGTAGCTGCTGGCATTGCTAGCTTCCAAAGCAGCTGCTGCTGCTGCAGCACTTGTACTGATGGTGCCGCTCCGGCGTAAATTTGAAGGATCAATATAAATCAAACCTGCGGAACTTGCTATAAGGAAAAAGGACAATTATAATGAGGTAACATAGTTGCTAACTACTACCGTCACTGTATATACTTATACAAATCTAAATCATCAATTAATAATATGTACATGGGCAAAAAAGTGTACCACAACTATATAATTTGGGGAGGAAAGTGGGCAAGAACTAATACATTATTAACCAGGAGTAATTTTGTACTTCATAACCACCACAAAAGGAAGCATTTGGCAATGTGTTGTTACAACTGGAGGAGTGGAGAAGAAAGAAGTAGGGTTTAGGGATACTAGTGACATCTATCAGGTCAAGGCTATGGGTGTAATTTAACATCCTACAATACACAAAAGAGCTCTCAACAATGAAGAATTATCCAGCCCAAAAGAAGCAATAATGCAAAGATTAAGAAATCTTGGTATCATTATGTTTATGTACTTCTTATATTGAAATTCAGCAAAAGGAGTTTTTATACTACTTAGTTTTCTAAGTAGTAATTAATGGCTCCTAGGATTAATACTGAGTTTCCAGACTTGCCTGCTGGTGTAGATGTACTGGATGGCGCTGTGCTAGCTGCTCGCTGATGTTGCGTATTACGGACAGCCCACTGCATGGAACGAGGAGCCTGGGCTGCACCATTTGCGTGGGAGCTAGTGGTGGTTCTTTCTAATGGTTCATCGAGCATAAAGGTCTCCTGTTCTATGTCATCACTCTGACTGCTACTGCTGTCAGAGTCACTCGAGTCGTTTGACTGAGAATCATCTTCAGAGAAAAAAGCAGGAACACTGCTCGCTCCTAAAGTTTTGAATTTTAAAACAAAAAACATTGTAAGCCCACTGATAATTAACTTAACCATGTACCACCTCATTCAAGAAAATATTATATTTAACAGCGCCAGATGATAT
>LZPO01078047.1:0-10224 GCA_001675575.1 Neotoma lepida
TGGTAGTATCTTGGGAATAGCAAATTAAAACATTTATGCAAAAGGAGTTTAACCAAGGAGTTGAGGTGAGGTCAATATATCATGAACCTAGTGGAAATGCATTCCTAAATTACAGAGATATGTATGCCATGCCACTGAGCATTTATGAATTCTTATGGACATATAAAAATGACTAACTTTGTCTCTAATTATACATCAGGGTTCCTTTGGCAATGGGTATATGATCTAGGCTGTGAAATAATCTCTAATGGTAGCCAATCAGAAAATGTTTTTAATTCCATAAAATAAAGTAAGCATAATAAAATAAAAACAATATTACCTATCAGTGAAATGTCTGAATTGAATTATTTGAACAGTTTCTAGCTAGATTCATCTGTCAATTTAATGCAACTTAGAATCAACTTGGAATTGGAAAGAGGATTCTCAACTAAGGAATGGATTAGATTAAATTAGATTAGATTGGTATGTTTTCATTACAAAGGCATTGTCTTGGTTGACAGTAAAAGTGAGAGGGCTCAGCCCACTGCAGATAATATGAACCCTGGGAAACTGAGACTAGGATGTATAAAATATTTAGCAAAACGTATGTCTGTGAGCAAACTAGAGAGCAAACTAGAGTTTATTATGGTTCCATTCTCAAGCTCCTGCCTTGAGTTCTTACCCTCACTTCCCTCAATAGTAGACTACAAGATGAAATAAACCTTTTATCCACTTCATTTGATTTTGGTCAGAGTATTTTGTCACAGCAAAAGGAATAAAACTAGAACAGAAATTGGTGCCAGGAGTGGGGTTGTTTTCTAATAAATCTGACCATATTGCTTTTATAACTTTGGACAATTTTATTGGAAGATTATGGTAGATTTTAGAATTTGAGCTAGAAAAACCATTGTACTCAGAGGTTATTGGATTATCTAGTGGGATCTTTAAACCTTGTGTTTTAGACATATAGATATTTGCAATCTAAACTAATTTGAAAAGCCAAGTTAAAAATAGCACTCACAATATGATCACAAGTGCATTTAAATATCATATGAATAATTTAGATTTATGTATTACTAGAAAAGTTTGGACTAATGCTCTTGGAAATACTATTATGAGCCATCTTGCCTTTAAAGATTAAAACAGTTTTACTTGTTAAATAAAAAGCATGCTGCAAGAAATGCAGATAGGGGAGGCCTTGCTTGTGAGGTCTCAGGGAAGCAAAACATGACTGGGTTCAACTTTGTGTGCTATTCTGTGATAAGCTTTGTAGACAACACCATACCTAGACAGGAAAGCTTTGGATGTATAAGAAAGCTAGCAGAGCATAAAGTTGGGAACAGATAAAAAGAAAGCCAGAGAGTGAGCCAGCAAGGAACATTCCTCCAAGACATCTGTTGCAAGCTCATGCCTTATCTTCTTGTCCTGATATCCATTAAGAATGGATTGTGACATAGAAATGTAATAAAAATAAATTCTTTCTTTTCCTAAGTTGTTGTTGGCCATGGTGTTTATTATAGCCATAGAAAGCAAATTGGGATGTAAGGCAAAATGATTTTCTTTCCTTACCTCCAGAAATCAGAAGGAAAATGTTAATTTTTTAGGTGTTTTGGGAGATACAAATGCAAAATAGAAAACAAAAAAAAATATCTAAGCCTGAGCATACCTACAAGACTATTTCCTATGTTTCTTAGATAAGTTCCTCTGAAGTATCTGCAATTATCATCATGGATGACCTTGTATAGACAAATACAGCATCAGCAACTTTATGAGTTCTTAAAAAAGGGTATAGAATGACATTGAGGATAATGATGGTGGTAGTGGTGCTGCTGCTGCTGATGATGACAGAGTATATTCTGGCTCCTCATTTACCAATAACATATTTGGAATGCTTTGGTAAGTCATATTAAATCACATTACTGTCCATTTTAATTTATGTAAATTTCAATGCAGTTCTCTAACATGACATATTTGGAGAGCCTTATGAAGCAACTAAGACAAGAGATTAGAAAATTATTATATATTATAAAGAGGATAAAGTTAGTATAGGTGTCCTTATCATTTAAGTATACTGTTAGGCATGCCACTGGTTAGTTGGTAAAGCTCAATAATAGGTCTTAATGTGAAAGATAACTTTCTATTCTCAACTGTCAAATTCCTCAGACCTACCATGATTAATAAATATTGTTGAGTCAGACATGGAGAATCACTCCTGTAATTACAGATCTTTGGACTACATGCCAGAAGGATTCCTACAAGCGACATGCTAGCTTAGGTTGTAAGGTGAGATCCAGGCCAGCTTGGACCACACTGTAAGACCCGGTCTCAATATAGAAGTGATAATGTTATTAAAACCATCCTTCCACATCTGTTTCTCTTCTTATCATTTACATTTCCTAGAGGTCCTGCCTGAGGTATCATTTAGTTATCTACATGCCATACCATCAAAGGAAACTTCTTGAAGGAGCATGAGAAAAAAGAAACAAACTATGACTTCTGAGAGGGCTTCAAATTCGAAATCAGTACTTGGAACTGAGTACTATATGATTCTAGACTCTGAGGGAGGAAGAGGGCTGGCAGATTGATCAGAGGTATTAACAAATTCCTTTTTTTATATGACTCTTTGGTAGTGGAGACCTGGGCTTTAGGATCTCTGACTCCACAGTCACATCTGGACCTCTGATTTCCATGGCTTTGAGTAAGGCATACCATTTCTTTTAGCTAGCTTTTGTTTATAAATTGATTTCCTCATTAATGTTCTAGTCCACAGGGACAGTTAATTAATTAATGTACATAAAGTGCTTCAATTAAGGTAATTGACATTACTTGCAGATAGTCTCATCAGTGGCTCTTGGGGAATAATCCCAAATCACTTAGTTCTCAAGAGATTTCTGATAATTGCTCCAATGTTCTCCTGGAAGTCCTGTGATACAGAAGCCATTTCCAAAACCATTAATTTTTTCTCTGGAAGTAGATGCCAGTTATTAAGATGTGCACCATATTTGAAACTTCATTACTTAGATAAGTTATGTTTCCTCTGTACTGATAGATAAAGCACATGTCTGCACTAATGAGAGGAGTGACCTTAAATCATGAAATTTTAGTCAGCTATGTCTTCATCTTTAGTAGATGGGAACAGGGCAGTAATTGAAGCTGCATCTGTTTTCTGTACTTGCCCTATAAAGTCCTAGCACTTCTCTTTTTCTCTTGGGCTGTTTACTAAATATCCTGAGCTTCAGTTCCTCACTCTATATCAAAGACACGGATGGTAATACTATTTGTACAACACCATTGACTGTAATCTGAGGCCGGTTCCAGGATGGAGTTCTGATGCAGTTTGTGAAATCTGGCCCTGAGGTGCAAATGATGAGTCATGGCAGTATGCTGACTCATTGTGCCAAACACAGGTACAGAAGAAATTGTAGTTTGAGAAACAGATGGAGATAAGAGATAAATTGTACCCACTCTTCTGATTATGACACTAAAGGATCAGAAATTTTTACCTGAATTATACATGGGATTAAATAGACAAGATACATCTGACCTTGGACACAATCCACTCTGTGTTTGTTTTACCTTCAAAAACTGAAAGAAGAAAATAAAGAGAATTGTGTGTTTATCCTTGTGTTTTGGGCAGTTGTTACTTTAAAAATAGCACAAGTTTGAGATGGGCCATAAGAAGGCACTCAGTGAGCAGGTCAAGGGTTACTCTGGTTATACGACCAGTTTTATAACTTTATTGTTGTGTTATGAGGTTTGATTCAGTTTTAATTTCTTGCTTGATGTTTAGATGATTTCAATTCTGATCACAATGATCTTATTTCATATACACTCATCTCACACCCCTGTGTAACCAACTCACACTACTAGGATTGAGGAGGATCAGTTGAGTTCTTTGCAGTCCTGGAGAAAATCACCAGGAGAAAATCCAGCAAAGAGGTCTTATTTTGTAGATACATTTAATCTAGGCTTTCTAGTTTTACCCCATGGTTATTCTTTGAGAAAAGGAGATTGACTATTATGAGGATCTGTCACTTATTTCACTGGACAGTGTAATAAATTGTTTCTTAGACAACACACTCTGGGTACTGAGAACTCTAAACCTCAATGAGAGGATGAGAGATAACACATGTAGCTCCCATCATCATTGATCACACAAATGAGAGAAGTTTGATTATATTCCTTAAAGGCAGTGACAATCTTTATTCCCTCACCAAGCACTCAGCAGTATGCATAGAATCACATGACATTTCTCAATTCAATACATATTTGTTTTATAGGTGGTGATTTTTTTTTTCTTAGGCATTTCAGTGGGTAGTATGGGGATTGGAATTATCATTCAATGCATTGCTAAAATTTTAAATTTTAATGAAACACATAATTTAATCAATAATTGAGCTGTGATAGACCTCAGATTTTTAGATTTACTTACATATTTTATATAACTAGTCATTCATTGATCTCCATTTCCTATATTTTAAAACCATTCTTTGTTATTCAGAGATGTTTAGTTG
Source organism: Neotoma lepida (assembly GCA_001675575.1). NCBI lineage: Eukaryota > Metazoa > Chordata > Mammalia > Rodentia > Cricetidae > Neotoma > Neotoma lepida. The sequence goes on from LZPO01078047.1 coordinate 4,494, forward strand.
GAAAGAAAACTACAAATAGTCTGAAAATGATTTTGTTTTCTATGTTTTAACAAAATAACCAGTATGGCTTTTATTAAATCTAAGTATGTGTGTTCATGCTTGGCCACATGTGGTCCTGCAGATACAGGTTTGCCAAGACAAGCATGTGGAAGTCTCTTTCACCATGTGGGTCCTGGGAATTGATTATAAGTATTCAAATTTAATATCTATGACCTATAGCCTTTGTATAATCTTGCCTGCCCATAAAAAGCAATAAATGAACTAATGAGAAAAATTCTTAATTTTGATATTGATAAATGATACACACTGTTGCATTATAGTTATTATTTATTTTTCTTAATTGTGAAATATCCCTTGAGAACAATGACATTTCTACTTGAGTATAAAGTAGGAAAATGCTGGGTAAGACTGTGGCAAGATTTATCCTATACCACTGAATCGTCCATGCAAAGTTTTGTCATGGTTTTGATCTTTGGAATCAGCCCATGTAGACATTAAACCCCACACATTATCTGATGGCAGAGAAAAGCCAAATATTAAAGCTGAAGCCCACAATTTTCTTAATATACAGGCAGACTAATCAATTTCAGTCCAGAATGATTGCAAGTCCACATTCATTGTAATGAATTCTTCCAGAAATATTGTAGATCATGGTGGATGAAAATGGATAAATTGTGTTCTTAATGAAGTCATTGAAATGTGTCCCATAATTATTAAACCTTTCCTTTTCTATCACAAACTTAAAAAAGAATCATACAGACACTTAAGTCAGATAAATGCTCCCTAAATTTTCTTATGGATGATGAGTAAGTATGTTATGGATTTGGAAAGCATTGATGGCATCAAACCACTCTCACAGCAGAAAAACCTAACTAGACATGGCAACCATTCTTTTTATCCACTTTCTCCTGTGCTGCTATTAGCCTTCTCTGTTGACTCTAGAAGTTTCTCCTTTGTTCTTGACACTGGTTATAATGACGGCTTATCATGTACTTCTCCACCATTTAACAGAACTGTTTTTATTTCTAGCACTTCTTTGCTGTCTAAATTTTCCTTCTCATCCAGTTTTTTAGTAATCTTAAAAATACAAAGATTCCAGTTAAGCTGTAATTAAAGTATTAGATTTTATATTACGAATGTTAGCTTTCTAAATTGGTTCTTTTTAGTTAGTATGTTAAATAATGGTTTTTATTATGACATTTAATACATATAACACTGTATTTGTACATATTTACCCTCCCTTTCAGCTACTCCCCCTTTTCTTTCTGCCCACATCTCCTCTACCTCCCCACAAATAGTTTCCCTTAAATGAATGGAATACTAATGATGGTTTTAACACATTATCAAGGACAAATAGGGTAATTTAAACTTTCATAGTTATTTCCATACTTGGTATGTTGGTTTGAATGAGAATGGCCGCCATAGGTTCTTATGTTTGAGTGTTTGCTCCCCTGTCAGTACAGTGTTCAGGAAATATTAAGAGATGTGGCCTTGCTGGAAGAGGTATGTTACTAGAGGTGTCAAAAGCCCTCACTCCCAGTTAGTTCTCTCTCCATCTCTACCTTGCAGACAGGATGTAAGCTCACTGTACTGTTCTAGTATCATGTCTACCTGCTTGTTGTCATACTCCAACCAAAATGATCATGCACTCTAACTCTCTGGAACCATGAGACCCAATAAATGTTTACCTTCTAAGTTTTGTTGGTGATGAAATGGTGTCTTTTCATAGCAATAGAAAAGTGATTAAGACACTTAATTTCTGCTGAAGTAAGAAAAATCAACAGTATTTTATAATTAAGACAGTCTGTGCTTTATAATGGAGAGATTTAAATTACATATTACAATCATCCAATGCTGAGGGAAGAAATGCTGGATTTAAGACTAGGCAGGCAGCAAATTGTTCTGTCAGACTCTACTAATGGTTTGTGATGCTTGGTGGCACAGATTCCCACCAAGTTTTGTAGCCTCTTTTTATATAAAAGGACAAGACAATATTCTCTATTGCTTGGACTTAATGTACTCTTTGCTCCTTAGTATCCATAGCATGATGACATTTTTCTAGGGAATTGCCATATTCTGATGCATTGGCTGTTCAATACAACCACTTATTTTTCCTACCAGAGTATTTGAATAATTGTTTTCTTCTACCTATAGTTTCTCTAGATATCTGATTCTATAGTGTTCTTTTAAAAATGTGTCTTCAGGCCAGGCGGTGGTGGCGCACACCTTTAATCCCAGCACTCGGGAGGCAGAGGCAGGTGGATTTCTGAGTTCGAGGCCAGCCTGGGCTACTGAGTGAGTTCCAGGAAAGGCGCCAAAGCTACACAGAGAAACCCTGTCTTGAAACACCAAAAAAGAAAAAAAAATATGTCTTCAGGCATTGCTTTAATTTTTTTTGTTGTGTGTTCTATATGCTTCAAATCCAAGTACTAGTGACCTTTTCTATGTAGCATAATCTTATTTATCCATCTTGCTCAGGTGAATAGATCAGTTTTTTTAGAAGTAATATTGCCAAGTTTACCTTGGAGAAAGAACACTTTGGAGATACTTTTACATTGTTGGCAGGTCTGTGTGACCATAATAAAAGAAAATGAGGTAATGCAAGGCAATGAGAGAATTTTTATTCATTCTCAAAGTGTCTTTAAACATGATCTATGACTTTACAACACAAGATATTCCAAAAACAAATGCTAATCCACAAACTCTTTTATTATTTATTGGATTTTTTCTTTGACTTTATTTGATCTTTGCACTTTGTTCTGCTCATTATAGGAATTGAAATCCTCTATCCTTTTCTTCTCAGTAAACATCATTAATAATTCAGAACTTCTTGATGCCAGCAAGGCATATTGGGGGAAAATAACTTGGTGTCCCTTTCCACTTGATTTGTTCTTCCCGTCATAGAAGGTTGGTGGTTGGGGCAACCAGTTAACATTAAAATTGGTAAGGTTTTATCCAGACCATAGTATCTTCTATTTTTTATTTATGAAGTAAATGTAAAGTCACAGAAACAAGAAGGTAAACAAAGCAGGTCATACAAGAGAGCTACATAAATACACAGTACTGAGTTAATTAAGTAAATATATGTAAGAATCAAAAGTAACTACAATTACATCATTTGACATCAATCCAAGAGTTTTTCAAATGAAAATTAAAAATGCTCCCAAAGAAAACTGTACAGTTAGCTCTATCTTTCCTTAGAGATTAGTCATTGTGGGTCAGACCTACAGATCATGCATCTATTCATTCATTCATGTACAGAAGTATGAACTACCAGAGGTGATGTGTTGACAATAGGAGTACAGCATAGCAGTGCCTGTCTGTAAGAATTCTACTGATACTGATCAAATCTATGAGAGGAGATCACATCTGCTTAAGTGTTATCATATAGATGTAAATGTATTTTTGTAATTTTAATGCAAGAAGAAATGAGGGAACACATCTCATTGTGGGGCTCAGAGCCAGAAATGTGACTAAAGTCCTTTGGATGGAGTGGTGCACATCAAAGACAAAAAGAAATTTCTGATTTCCTGTGAAATATCAGTAATTTTGTGTGCTAATATGTGGGCCATGAATTGTCTTCTGGGTGAGTTGAGTGTGTATCAGTATGGTACATGGTCAAAAATGATTGTAATGCATACAAACCATGCCAAAGTATCCTCCTATTTCATCTAACTCAAAAAAATATTACAGCTCACTTGATCAGTCTTAAGAAGACAAGACTTTGCAAAGAATGCTCAGGTAAAGCAGCTAAGCATACATATGTTTTTGTAGGAGCACAGCTGAGTTCCTCTGGGCTTCTGCTTACTTTAGCCAGTAGTAAAATGACAAGATAGGATTCCCTTACTCGAGTGCATGCTTACATAGGACAGATAAAGTAAGTGAAATGACATTTCAGTTAAGTTTTGTAATGTTGTTGGTACTATGACAGATATTTGCACACACTTCCTATCATATGAGCAAGAAAGCTGCAGTTTACTGTTTGGTATAGCATAAAATGTCTAGAAGTGAAACTCTTAGGAATATTTGTAATCCTTTCCTTTCATTGTATTCTGCAAAATTGCCTTCACAATAGCTTCATTTGTCTATGAGTGGTCAGCACAGCAGTAAAAATACAAAAGATGGAGAATAAAAAGATAAAAGCAGGTAGAATTTGAATTTCATGTTTTTACCACATGTCATAAGAAGGGAAGAAATTCAGTCACAAAAATTTACTATGTGCCAGAGAGTGTTGTGTAGGGGATATTTCTATGAGGTGATGAAAATATGAATCATTGTCTTCTGAAATATAAACACATGATTCTTTACAGTTTAAAGACTGAGAATATGGAAAGACTATGTAAGCTTCAAGGTTTAGTCATAGATAAGAAAGGATACTCAGATAACCCAAGGCTCAGAATAAATAAGAATTGACAAATGTGTGAAATATAGAACCTGAAGATGAAATCCAGGGCACACAAATTTTTCTGTATTTCTATTGCTTTCAATGGGTCCAGTGTGCATCACTGAGTGAAGGGTTAACTACATGTGCATATAATGGCATGTGCTTAGTCATATAGTTATTTATTCATTATTTGGTGATTTGATCAAGTATTTATTAACTATCTACTGTAAGCTCAAATATCTTCTGTGTAAAGGGTACCATGCAAATATGGTGAACATAGGCCCTTCCTTAAGTAAGGATGGCTGTGGGGAATTCAAATAGTGCAGAAGATGCAAGTGAGGTGAGTACTGGGAAAAGGCAGGGAAGCATCATCAAGAGTGGCATTTCATGTGCTCATAACCTACTCTGTCATGGGAACTAAATGATTCTCCTTAACTCTCCCAGACTAATGACCCATACTGCAGCGAACCTTCACAGATTATTTTAGCTTCGCAGAGAAAAGGCTTCCAGTACTTCATTAGTGTAAAATGACCCACATTTTGCTACAGTTCCAGTCTCATATTTTGCTCCTTAATTACCACTCTTTAAATGGTCTTTCAAGATCAGCTGTAAATTAAAATTGATCCACTGTCAGCAATCTCCAGCAGTTGGCAACAGACGATTGATACAGATGACATGCCAGTTGCCTAGCTTCTTTCTGCAAAGACAAAAATGTAAAGAAATCAGCAGACTCGGCAGCTCAGCACAAAAGGCAAAAATGTGATTTTTCCCTAGTGGCAAAATTAATATAAATTACAAGCCCTGTTTAGAAAATGCAAATAGATGTGTATGAATGGAGACCCAGAGCTTTTATCTTTAAGCATGTCATGAAAGACTGTGTAATCATGTTCTTTCTCTAAGGCACAATATTTCTTTTGAAATAAAGCTTTGGGATATGTCAATGTGAACGTGTACTTTGGAGTTAGGTCTGAAATGAAATCTTGCTTTGTTTCTTATGTGGTTTAGAGAAACAAACACCAAACACTGCAGAGCTCAGTTTGCATCTCTAAACAATGCAAGTTAATCACTCTTCTGACATTATGATGCTTAAATAAGCAAACCAAAAATATCAGTGCAGTCTGTAATATAATGTTTCACACAAGAAAATGAATAGCGGGTAAAGACATCTTGGAGGCAATGGGTGTAACAAAGAACAGGGCTTCATCTAGAAAAAAACCTTCACATATCTTCATTCTTGAGTGCTCTGCTTCAGCCTTAGACTTTGCTGCTAGAACAGCTGAGCTGGCTAAATGCACCCAAGAGGTACTTCGTGACACATATATAAATACACACACACACACACACACA
>LZPO01078051.1:0-10193 GCA_001675575.1 Neotoma lepida
AAAAAAAAACAACTAACACTAAACAGAACTCTATTTTCATATTCATGGATTCTGGATCTGTTAATTCAAATAACAATGGATCAAAATTTTTAGAAATAATATCTAAACTTTACATGCTGATTTCTTCTTGTCATCATTCCCTAAATAATACAGTATCAAGTTATTTATATATAATTCAAACTATATATTTATTGTATAAAATATAAATTTGAGCTGAAGTGTATAGAACAATATGATTATTATACATATATACACCACTACTATATATAGAAATCTGAGAATCTGTAAGTTTTATTATGTGCAAAGGATCCTGGAACCATTCTCCCATTGGCACCATGAGACCACATTATAAAGTTGGTAATTAGTATAAAAAGAACAGCGCAAGTTGAACAATTCTTTTTGTTTTCAATTGCTGTCCTAAAGACACATCAAGATTCTTTTTAACTTAATAACTTTAGTTTAAATTAATCAATTAGGTAAAAACTATCCTTTCATTTTGCATGTCCATAGTGCCCATTAACCCTCTTTAAAATGTTTCATTTTACCTGCCTCCAAGAAAGCCCTGTGCTAGGCAGAGATGACAAATGTCCCTTGCCCACATAATTTACAGAATGATAGCACTGCATTTGCAAAGCTGGAGGGATTTGGATGATTTAATGGACGTATAAAGGAAAAATAGCTTCCGTCAGCCTGAGAAAAGCAAAAATTGAAATATCAGAGCAGATGTGATACTGATAAGCTGTGGCATTTAATACAAAATATTTAAGAGTAAGTCCCTTGAGAAAAGGACTACTATGCAATCGGATCACAATAAACATGGGGCTTTAGCAGAGGGAAACATTTATCCACTAACAGATTTCTGGCCATTTAAGTCATGGCTTTATATGGTGTTGGATGAGAAAAGTAGGATGCCAGGAACCAGAAAAAAGATTGTAAATGTAGGTGAGAAGATGAAGATGGATCATTTATATTATGAAAATGATTTATGTTCTTAAAGGGATAGGTGCTCTTTGAAGCTGTGATTTTCATATTTTATCTTTTATATCAACTATATTTATGACAGTAGAGTTGTCAGCAATTATAGGAAATATTACAAATAAACAACGGAACATGCTTCCATTTTCTCTTGTAGTTAAGTTCTAATAAAAGCTACATTACTGCATCTAATCAGGATAATGAGGCAGTGAAGATAAGGAGTTACCTCCCCTGGGATCTATGTTGTCCCTTTAAGCCACAAGTACTCATTGCTATTATGTAGCAGCTCAACAAGTATTTGTGTATTTATGTGTATTTACTTGTTTCCCAGGTTTGACTTGAATTGATTAGCTGAGGGAATGTTTATTCAGTCTGCAACTTTTCACGTACATAATCATACTACTTGTAAAAACAGATTTTTGTCATCCCTATCTGATATTTACACCCTGTATTTCTTCATATTGTTGTATTCAACTAGCCATAAATTCAATAATTATGACAACTAGAACCATGGAAATTGACATCCTTGTTTTGTCCTAAATTATGGGGGAAAATATTCCAATTTCTTTAAATATGATGAGTTATGTATCTTTAAATGACCCTTTTCAGGTTGAGGATACAATTGCTATTCCTTGGGATTCTCAACTACGAGTGGATATTGAGTTTGTCAAATGATTTCTATTGATAGGCATGACTGCATAACTCTGTCCTTTAGCTTATGATTCTAATAGATACATATGATAAATCACATTTGATTGATTTTCAAGAATTGAAAGAGACTTTCATCTTGGAACAAATTCAACTTAGTCAGCTTGTACATATATATACCTATCCTACTTCCTGGATAGGGTTTTATAGAATTATTAATTCTTTAAACATTTGGTAGAATTTTCAGTAAATCCATCTGTGACTGAAGATTTCTTACAAGTATTTCTCAGCTGCAAATTTGATTTTCTTAATAATAATGATGTTCAAAGTATTGACTTCATATTTGATAGGTAAATTGTATTTTGTGGAAAAAAACTGGTCAATTTCATTTAAGTCATTAAATTTACATTTTAAGTTGGTCATAGTGTTTATGATCCTTTTTATAACTTCTGCATCATCAGTGATACATTGTTTCTTTTGTATTGATAATTTGTGCCTTCTTTTTCTCATTTAGACTTGTACAGGTTTGTCAATTTGATTTAAAAAACATACTCTGTGATTAATGAGTTTTCTTTCCAGCCTTGTTTTTTCAATTTATTATTGTCTGCTCTTATCTCTATTATTTCTTTTCTTCTACTTCTTTGGCTTTATTTTGCTCTTCTTTTCCTAGTTTCTTGAGATGGGTGCTTAGATTCTTCATTTGAAGTTCTTCATTTTCCTAATGTGTCCTATGAATAAGATGAATTTCCTCTCAGCACTGCTTTACTTGTGTCCCACAAATAATGACACGATGTAGCTGTATCTTCTTTTTCATTCAGTCATACATTCATCTTATTTTTCTTAAGAGTATTTATGTAATCTATGGATTTTTCAAAAAGTACATTTACTAGCTTTCAATGGTTTTATTTTCAATTTACCTTTTTACTGATTTTGTATTATCCAATGTGTTCAAAGAAAAGATTCTGTGTAATTTCAATCACTTTAAATTAGCTAAAGAGTAGTGAAAGGACATGCACATGTGAATATATGTGTTTATATGTCAAAAGACAATGAACACCTTGAAGTCTGTTCTGTTGGAAACTTTAGAATATGAAAAATTTGTTTGGGGCAGATGGTTGATCATATCTTACTCAAGAATGTTTACTTGTACATTGTCGCTGATTTAATTTCCGTTATCCTAAACATTATTGATAAAGGGTTGATAGAAAGGGGAGAAGAGAGAAACCAGGGTAGAGATAGCCTGAAATGTAGTAACATGATGGGCAGAATCATCTTTCCGAAATATCCCCACTATGGTGATTATCCGAAATATGCAACTAGATTCATAGATACAAATCACATTAGAATTCCAAACATAGTATGAGCCAAGATAATATACTTGTTCACCACAGCTGAAAAGAAATTATAGATGCATGACAAGAGACATGGATAAGAGAAAACACTCCCAAGAGATAAAAGATACAAATTAGTAGATTCAAATAAATATATTCATCAATAGAATGTGAGAAGAAAGAACAATGTATAGATAGAGGTAACCTTAACAGAACTGAGTATATGGATGGCAACATGTTTTGTCAGGAAGCATGGAATTTGAGAGAGTTTAGTTAAGTTAATGTCTTTTGAGCATAAGGTACATATGGATCATCTACTGATGTCTGACAAGAAGCTGAAAATACAGAGGTTGGTCTGATAGAATAAAAAGTATTTGGGAAATCGGATTAAAATAGCAATCCTTAAACCTATCTGCAAAGAGATTATCTAAGAAATATAAGCAGAATGGAAACATAGAGCTAATAAAATGATCCTAATAGCTCCAATTTTAGGTCAAAGGGAGAGAAATCAGGACTGGAAAATGATAACAATTTTAAGAGAAGAATGATGCAAATGAGAAAGAGAATTCAATTTAATTTCCAAAGTCTACATGAAGTTCTTAATACGCTTAATACATGTACTGTGCTGAAGACTAGGTTATGATTCCTTTACACCTTCCTAAATGTGTTTAGATCACTGAAGTGCAATGTGGCCAGGTTTGCATTAGACACAGCTCAGTAGGCAATTACACCACATAAAAGACACAGACGGAGACAGAGACATTTTTCAAGTGATGACAACATTCCATTTGAACACTCATAGATAGGAAAAATTCTCCAGGTAACTCTTGGGTACATACCCAAAGGACTCTACAATCTACTACAGAGACACTTGCTCAAACATGTTCACTGTAACTTTATTCATTACAGTAAAAAATTATGAGCAGCTTAGATGTCTATCAATAGATGAATGGAAAAAGAAAACATGGTACATTTACACACTGGAATATTACGTAGGTGCTTAAAAAGAAAGAAATCATGGAATTCACAGCTAAATGGATGGAGACAGAAAGTTCCATCCTGAGTGAAATAACCCAAACCCAAAAAGACAAATATGATATGTTTCCACTTAAATGTGAATGTTAGCTGTTATGTCTTCAATACAGACAGGTCCCATAACTAACAGCAGATTGCTAATACAAAACAAACTCAGTGGTAATTTTGGAGAACTTTTGTTTTATAATGCTTTGTCTAGGCTTTTATTTTTCTTGCAGGTCTTTGCTTATATATGATAGTTTCTGGTTTGCATTCTTATGGGATTTCTACATGTGCTAATATGTGTGTCTCTACATGTATATGTGTTTCTTGTACCTTTTTCTTTAGCTGTTTTGTTTGTTTGTTTTGTCCTATTCTGGTTTGATTTTTATTTATTAATATTATTTATTATTACTACTATTATACTTAAATGCCTATATAATGAGAGAGAGAGAGAGAGAGAGAGAGAGAGAGAGAGAGTATGTATGTGTATTTGGGAGGGTAGGACAGTAGGCAGTGTCTGAGAGGAATTGGGGGAGACCATAATCAGACTGTAGTTTATGAAAAATCTATTTTAAATAAATATATGTTAAAAAAGAGTAAAAGAAAGAAAAGCAGTAAAAAGTATGCTGATGGAAGAGATTCTCTGACCAGCTGACTTGCATGTGAGTCATACAAGGAGCTGCAGGGCTGCAGTTTTGTAACTTGTCACCCGTGCTGGGATGTGCATTAACAGGATGCAGCTGCTTTTGTGTCACCTTGGCTCCTATTATTCATGTCTCACACACAATCCTGTCAGTAACTTTAATAAATGCTTTCATTCACACCCATGCACACAAACACAAAAAAATTCATGGAAGAAGAGACAAAGAAAAAGTCACACCAGGCAAAATAAGTTGTAGAAATAGTGAAGGGAAAAATAGAATGAAGAAAGATATTGGTCTTGATGGCTGATGGCTTCTGAGAAAGATGATGGAATAAGAACGGCAAAGGTCTTTGACTTTTACCACTTAAGAAGTCAATAGAAGCTTCCATGAACAGCAGCTTCCATGAAGTGAAACGGACTGAAACCAGATTACAGTGAGATGAAGCCTGGGTGGAGGAGGATGAAGGCAGAGATGATTTGGAGAGGGACCATTTTTCAAGGAGTCTAGCTTGTATAGAAGAAGATGAAGAACCAAAAGTTAGAAGTGGTATAAGTCACAAGAGGTTTTGTTTTGAGGTCAGAAAAAAATGAGACATTATAAGTAAGGAGGGAAAAATATTCAGAATTTACAGAAAAGAATTAAAATATTTCTTGTCAGTCATACAGCAAATGTTTATATATCCTCTATCCTATTTTTGAAAACATCTTTCCAAGATAAACAGCCAAGCTCTCTTGACAGTGTTAGCACACGTTTTAAATAAATAAGAAAAATAATGGAAAGCCAATGGAAAAAAATCAAATATTCTTCTTCTAAGTGTTTCAATTCTGAGGTCAGTTTAAGAGCCATGAAAACTTATTAATGAATTTTGTTTTGTCACATTTGAACAGGCAATGTCACATTTCAATGTAAGCATTCATTGTTAGGATTTATTTTGTTTTCTTCAAGAGAAATGATGATCTTAAGAAAAAATATTATCTGTTGCAGAGACTTCAGTATGGAGCAGATGTGTCAAGATTATTTCATGTGTTATATTATAAACATCTAAATGTCTATCAAGTCTGCAGGATATGAAAAGACTTGTAAGAAAAGTGGAATAGTGTGAGATGTTTTAACACTTGTTTCAAAGTCTATTATATTCTTTCAAGGACAGCAAACTAGCCAACTAAAAATTACAGAAGTCTTAAAATGGTGGAGCGTGCAGGAAAATTTCATGAGACTAGAGAATGGCTTCACATGTTTTTTACAGTTGTTGAGCTGGTAATTCTTAATGCAACAAAATATCTAAACAATCTGATACCTTTCACTACATGCCCTATTTTTCAGTCTGATACTCCTTATCACGTAGTGAGAGACTGCTGACATGGAAGAAGACAGCCTAAGACTGAGAAGCTTCCATTCTACCACAGTGACAGATATTTGAATATATGCCTGATTAATCCTGAAATATATGTCCCATAATTGTTTTATGAGGATTTAAGTACTACAAAAACACAGTAGCTCTTCAAACATCAAAAGATACCCATAAAACATGCAAATTAAGGATGTTGTTTGAATTAACTGCTTCCAAATTCTCCATTTCTTTCCTGCAGGTTAAGTAATTACTTTTCTCTCACAGTTATATCAGCTGAAAACAAATTTTCAAGTGTGGGAAAGTTAGATTATACTACTTCATATGGTGAATATTTTTAAAGCAACATATCAATAGCTTGCTTGAGTGATAGGAGATTGTGGGAAAATTTGAGGCAAAAGCTATACGCAACTAACGATCCTCCTATTTCATCTCCATGGTAAGTTTTTAAAAGCAATTTAAATTAATTTTTACTTTTTTGCTTATGGGGGGAGGGAAAGAGTCAGGGAAGAATGTGCACATGCATTTGTGCAGTGCAGGTACCCATGGAGGCCAGAAGGATCTGAGAGATCCCATAGAACTGGAGTTATGAGCTGTGGTGACCTGCCTGCCATGGATGCTGGGAAAGCAAACTCCAATTCTCTGCAAGACAATAATGTCTCTTGACTGCCAATCCATTTCTGAAGAGTCCCACTCACTTCATATGTTTCAGTTTAAATAGGAGTATGCAAAGATTTCTATATTTTCCATCTTACCAGTATCATATTAAATGATAATTCAGGAAAATACCATATTTGTCATCACACCCGGATGTCTAAAAAGTATTAAAAATATTTGCTTTTTTTTCTCCTGTGTGCACATATGCAAACATGCTTATGTCTATGTTGTGGTGTGCCTGTTGTCAGAGGATCACTTGCAGGAGGAGTCCGTTCTCTCCTTCTGCCATGTGTATTCTATGGATTGAACTCTGGTCATCAGATACAGTGATAGGGCACTTTCTCTAAGAGCTATCTTCTACTCCAGTGGTTCTCAACCTTCCTAATGCTCAGACCCTATAATACAGCTCCTCATGTTGTGGTAACTCCCAACCATACAATTATTTTTGCTGCTACTTCATAACTGTAATTTTACTACTGGTATGGATTGTAACATAAATATCTGTTTTCAGATGCTCTTTGGGGGTTGTGATCCATAGGTTGAGAACCATTGCAAAACTCTGAGTATGTTGATATGGCTTCAGGTGAGTCACTGATAGGATTATAGAAAACAGACACATGGGGGTCATTGTCTAATACACATATAGAAACCTTATTTCAGGATGATGTTAATTACTATATCAGAGTCTCCAAGTTGTCTGCCATTCAGCTTTTCATCTAGTCGCTCTAGGTTTCTTTCTATTTTTATATTCATAGTTGATATTAGAAGCCATGGAAAATATTTATTTAAGATAGGGAAAATATTCTTGTAAATCCACTGATTTTGTAAAAAAACAAGATGTGAATCTGTGTTGATTGTTTTAGGATAACGCTTTTTCAAGAGTCTGAAATCCATATCCCTTTGATATTACCACTTGGAAAGCTCCTGGGATAGATTTTAAGCTTGTTATTTTATGTTCTCCATACTTTTGTTTTCATTGACTTTCTTTTAGATACCTTTCTATTTGAAATAACTTTTTAAGTGAAGAAGCTATAACATTTTCCTGCTGCCATCCAAATTTCACTATTCCTATCCAGGACTACTCATCAAGAGCTGGATTCCAGAAAAATAAGGCTCCTGTATATAGTATCATTTCTATTTTGTTACCTCATATAAAACCGTTGTGTTTCCATGTAGAAGAGGCCCATAGCAAATATAGGAATGTCCGACAACCCAGCCTAAATCAGAAGCTGCCCACCATACCTAAAAAATAAAAAGATAATAAAATGCATGTCTTAATCAGAGGAATGTCATGTGATGGAAGTGTAGAACCCTGATTACCTCTCCAGGTTTGAGGCCATATATGGAAGACATTGTCCAGTTCAACATTACAGCATATCCCCCAGTGGGTCTAACCACACCCTAAAAAAGAGGGATAAAATGTAGTTACAATTTACAAAATATGCTAAAAGATTCACTGTATTCACTTTATTTACTCTAAAATTTACAGATTTAAATCATTCACTATTCTGTAAAGTACAAATTACTTTGACATATATATATATATATATATAAAAAAAAAAACATTGTTATATGACATCCCTAACAGTATATGAAAACATACAACCTCACAAAGTAATATACAATGCAATTTTAATGAAAACATGCAGTATCAATATTGCAGATTCAAATGCATTAACAGAACAAAGAATGGAACCTACTCAAATTAAATGAACAAAATGTTAAATGAAGTTGGCCTAAAATATAAACCAACTTAAGAACATCCATTCTTAATGATGATAACAATAGACCACTTAGAGGAAACAAAGTTGCATTCTAATTAAGACCTGATTACACTGCTAACTGGGAATCACATGGCACGATATGAGAGTTGAAGAATTCTTTAATGATGATTTCCAGAACTATGAACAATGAATCCTGATGAGTTAGCCCTCAGGCTAACAGATGTGTTTTATGTTGCATTTGGGGCAAATCAAGGCATCACTACATCATTATGTACAGTTTTCACAAATCTGTTTCCAGTACCTTCCCTTAACACTGGAAACTTATCCAAACTCAACATAAAATTAATATTTGAACACTGGGCACATGAGTCACCAAGATAAGAATGAATGCTAAATTTAATAATTAGATCTGTTTATTATACCATTATAAATATTAGTGGTCATTAGTGCCAATAAGACATGGCTATTGAATTAAGTCAGCAAATGCCTACTGAGTAATAACAGTAATATGAAATTCACATGCCCTTTGAAGCATCTCTGAGCCTACCATAAGAACTGTTCTCTTCAAAATATTATCCTCCTCAAAAGGATAAATGCCCTAATTATTGGATGTTCAATTAGTTGTACAGTTTTGAATCTCCCTGTAGTTTTCACACATGTGCATGATTCAGGAGAATGGGGGGACAGCTCTGACTTTGCAATAGCTGCTCACATTGCTGCTCTCCTCAGGTGCCTCTAATAAAACACAGGAATCAAACTGTGGAACATATTGTATCCACCACCAACACCTGGTCTCTTGGCAAATATCAAGTGCAGCTTTATTGGCATTTGAGAGCTGTTTTCTATGTTGTATGATACAGTTAACATGCAGCTGGCTCTGTTTTTCAACTTGGAAATGTGAGATATTATAAACCTCTTTCAAGCAAGCTTTCTGTATGCACTTACTCACCAAATCCAAACACTATTGATGAAGTCCATCCTATCTTCCTTTGCTAATTAGTTTCAATTAAAATGAGTTTTCCTATGGTCCAGGAACTCAATATTTGGTATTAATAATTTTTCAAACACTCTTTCCTAAAAATCTTTTTAGTCTTTTGGAAAGGAAACATCATCCAGATTCTTTTGTATCTTGTATGCTTTCATGTATTATAGTAGAGAGCACTATTTAATGTCAGCAATGACTTTGGTTGTGATGTGTTAGATGTTTCTTTTCACTACACCTGTCACAGCATTTTATTTTATTTTTTTTATTTTTTATTTTTTTATTTTTTTTGGTTTTTCGAGACAAGGTTTCTCTGTGTAGTTTTGCGCCTTTCCTGGAACTCACTCGGTAGCCCAGGCTGGCCTTGAACTCACAGAGATCCGCCTGCCTCTGCCTCCCGAGTGCTGGGATTAAAGGCGTGCGCCACCACCGCCCGGCATGCATTTTATTTTATTTATTGAAAAAAATGCTTTATGAGAGCAGTTTTGGTACTCTGGGATTCTTGAACACAGAAGGTTCATAAAATGTCTTTCATTTTTCTTTTTCCTTTATCTGAAGAAGCATCAATAGGTAGAGTCTAGTACTTTGACTAATATTCATGGAAGAATGATGGAGATATTGTTCTGTATGCTGTGAATATGTGTTGCTCCCATTGGCTAATAAATAAAATGCTGATTGGCCAGTAGCCAGGCAGGAAGTATAGGTGGGATAAACAAACAAGGAGAATTCTGGGAAGAGGAAGGCTGAGTGAGGAGACGCCAGCCGCCGAGGAAGGAACAACATGCCTGTAAACCGGTAAAGCCATAGAATACGTGGCAAAACATAGATTAATAGAAATGGGCTGAATTTAAGTATAAGAACTAGTCA
>LZPO01078052.1:0-10184 GCA_001675575.1 Neotoma lepida
ATACCCAGTTCACAGGAACAGGCAAACATCCCTGGAGGTTTGGAATTGACTCGGCTTCTTCTCACTGGAGGCAACACCCTTTACACCAGCTCTTTCCTGGATCCTCTGAAAAAGCCAGGCCTCTTTCCCATTTCCTCCCCTCACAATATAGCCTCGGCACAGGGATGGGGAGACCCTTCTTGCTCACTGAGTTCACACAACAGACATTTCTTGAGTATTTACTGATCTGCAGGCTGTAGGAGCCAATACTTATGAAACCCTTGCACAGTGTCTGCCACACACAGGAATGCAGTAAATATCAGTCTTTATTCTAGACAGGCAGAGTCACTGGCTAATATCCAAGAAGCACCAGCAAATTAGCAGATTCTACATTTTAGTCTCTTATTTTGCCAGAAGCTGGTGTTCTCATTAGATGCTATTAGAACAGCAAAGATACTTGCCAAGGCTGACCATTTTAACAAGTGACAATGACGTGACCTACATTCCTCCAGGAGCTACAGAAAGCTTAGTCGCCTACAGGTTTTCAGGCAGTATTCTTTAGGGGGAGTCTGTGATAGTACAGGAACTTTAGAATATTCTCAATCATCTCAGACAGAAACAAAACACAGTGTGCACTCCTAAGAAGGGCTTTCACATACCCTATCACTTGGGTAAATAACTTGAACCTCCCTGAGCTTGAGGCTACAATCTGGGCTTTCAGATTTGGAAAACATCATATGTCTTTGTATTAATTTGCTTTGCTTAGACCAGCATGAAGTATGACATCACCAGTCCTTACCTGATGCCCAGTACTCCTTAATGAAAACACTATAAAACATGAACACACCTCATATGGGCCTCCCCCCCACCTTCATTGGCTTCCTAAATGTCTAAGAAAAGCCTCTCCTATGGTGTTTAGTTGTCACACTGCCACTGCAGCAGGGCAGTATACACCTGGTCAGCTGAAGGCTCCACCTCCAGCTTTCCTATGCTTCCAATGGACCCTTGCAGTCTTCTGTGGCCAGCATCTTGCTAGGTTGTGCAGGCACACAAGGCATGAACCTCCCCAGGACCTGTACTGGGTCCCCAAAGGGCATCCATCTTCTCTCCCTCTTTCTCTGCCTGAGATTCTGGTTATCTGCAGCTGTGATGTACAAGGATCATGTTTTCTGGCCTGCAGAGTTTGGGACAGGGAAAAGACTAACATGTGGAGGCCAGCACAGGACTTCTCCAGGAAGANCCAGGGGAGGTGTCATGAGTCATAGAGTGCAGAGTCTGACTGGCACAGGTGAAAAAATAAAAAAGACACTTCCAATGAGGCTTAAGGAACAGAGAGGCCTGTAGGAGCATCAGTTGAACCCAAAAGCAGGTCAGTTCTACTGATGGGAGTAGGCGAGGCTGGGGACTAAGCAGCAGTAGCCATGGGATAAAAGCATCCTATGAGCATGGCATAGGCAAGGCTACCTTGTGTACTCATTGGGGCTGGAGCTAAAGGCCAAGAGGCCATTAAGGTCCAGTGAACAGATGCTGGCAGCAGGGATGGAGAGGAGAAAGTTCAAAAATAGACTGACATGGGTAGGAGGAGGAAAGGCCCCACTAGACTCTGAGTTTCCTAATATCTGGTCAGGGGGTACTCTTTGGAAGACAACAGTATGTGTAGAGCACCATGTACCTGGAGGTGACAGAGAGCCCTCAGGGTGTGTGGTCTCACACAGTAACACTGCATGAATCTTAAGTGGACCTGGCCACCTTGTGTCTCTGATGACACTGGTTCCTTATAGCCGGGTCTGTACTCCTGGCCTACGGGCACAAGCTTTCATGACATTTTTCTTTTCAATCAATGACTCAATCTAGGTTCTTAAGGCTTATTTAAGGTTGTTTCACTATGAACAGTTGAACCAATTTGAGAGTGTGATAAAACTGTAGGCAATCACTTTGCAAATAAATTTCTATAATAAATGACAATGCAGATGAAGTGAATCCCACAGGCACCTTGAGAGGGTCATCCCAAGGAGCCAAGTGCACCTGGAACTAATTTTTCCCAGGTGACATAGAAACAGTCCAGAGGGAACATGATTGGGTCAGAGACGCAGAATAATTAGAACAAGTCATCTGACTCAGCTGGCCTCAGGGTCATTTCCCATTTCTGATGGCTCAAATTCCTGCCACTGAAAAATAGAAATCATAGATCAACATGGAGGCAAATAAAAAAAAAAAAAGACTTCAGATCAGCGAGTGCTAAACATTTAAACTCTATTTCCACCACCTACCCAGCAACCCTGTGCACCAAGGTCCCAAGTTTCCACCATCTAATGAGAATGTGTGTATACACTCACAAGACCTGTGGTGACTAGAGATAAAGCCCCTGGCAAAGTGCCTAGGATTGAGGCACTCCATAAATGGAAGCCAGAGAAGGTTCCCTGAATGCTGGCCTAAAAGGAGGCCACAGAAGAGAAGCCCTCCTCCTCATCCACTTGAGGTGATGCTCAGACAGGCCTGTGGAGGCCCTAGAAGCAGCACAGACCAGCAGGACTTATCACTGCACTGCAGCAGCCCTGGCTCTGTGGATTAGGTTCCCCTCGTTAGCCAACCCAAACCAAGTCCTGGCTGAATTGGCACCTCATGGTGTCATGAGCAAGTAGCCATAGGGCAGAGGAGGACACCCTAGAGTCTTTCTGTCATCAGGTGTTGAAGCCTCTCTTCCTCAGCTCTTACTGGGCACACCCTGCTGATACCTATGAAGCACACACTGAATAATGAGCTACAGTGAAGTAGCAAACAAAGAAAGGCAGAGACATTTCAGTACTAACAAGTATTTCAGGCATGGGGCCATCACCACAGCACACTCCAACCACCCAGGATGGGCAAATAGTCCTGTAGTCTCTCTCAGCTCCTGCACTCTCTCACTCAGAGAAGGTTCTTGATAAGGCTGATGACTGAGCAATTCTCCTGCCTCAATGCTCCCAGGTATGGGCATGTGTCATCATGCTTGGTAAAGCCTACAGCTTTCGGTAAACACCTCAGGTTGATGAGGTGTTGGAGGTTGCTCTGCACTGGGGTCACTGGACAATTCTGGTACCACTGCTTTCTCATGCTAAGTGACTCCTTGCCATGGGCCCTGTCCTGGACTGTAAAGTGGAAAGAAACACCCTGGAACCCTCACTAGCTGCCCAAAGTACCATCTCCTCAACTGTCTCCAGATGTTACCAAACATCCCTTAGAGTCACAAATATCCCTGAGGGAGGACCACACTCTGTGAGGACAAGAGTGCAAAAAACAAAAACAAAACCTCTTGGAAAATAAAATGAATGCTCCTAAAAGGAAGGAGGTGCTTGTGAGATCATGAAGATCATGACACCTACTGATGCAGCTCACAGGGTGAGAGATAGGTGCAGGGCCCAGAGGAACATACCAGTTTGTAGGAAGGGAGTTCGTGGGTTTCCACCATATGTTTTTAGGAGAGACCCCTAAGGGTCTGACCTAGTTAGAAGTCACTTTCCCAGAAACACCTGCTTCCAACAGAGAGCAGAGCACTGACTAGAGACATTAAGGAATGGCCCAGGCCTGTGAGGACAGGGTCAGGAGGCTTGGAAATCTGAGCTTTAAAAAAATGTAAAGGGGGAGGAAAAAGCTTTTAAAATTGGATTAGGAGTGATAAGAGCAGGAAGGGCTGGGCTCATATTGGGGTGAAAGGTGGCCAGTTAGCAAGATGGAAAGAAAGGACTCCTAAACTCCCTCAACTATCAAAGAAAACAATCTCTTGACTGAGACTGAATCAAGCGCTGATATGAGGGAATTGAAACTCAAGGCAGGAGAGAGTGCAAGAGAAGATCAAGTCACGCTAAATGAATTCAAATCTCCCTATCCAGATGCATCCAGTCTCAGCTGGATGCTGCAGCCCCAAAGTCTGTCCTGTGAGGACAAGAGTGCAAAAAACAAAAACAAAACCTCTTGGAAAATAAAATGAATGCTCCTAAAAGGAAGGAGGTGCTTGTGAGATCATGAGGATCATGACACCGACTGATGCAGCTCACAGGGTGAGAGATAGGTGGAGGGCCTGAGGAACACACCAGTTTGTAGGAAGGGAGTTCGTGGGTTTCCACCATATGTTTTTAGGAGAGACCCCTAAGGGTCTGACCTCACAGGACAGACTTTGGGGCTGCAGCACTCCTGAGGACTCAGTAAATAGGAAGATGCCCAAGACAAGCAATGTCCAATTTAACAAAGGGAAAGAGGACAGAGCATCACAAATGACAGATAGGGGAGCAGACGTAGGACGTCAGATCCTTCCCAGGCCAGAACCATTTCCCTGCCTTTTGTTTTCATGTATTCTAATGAGAGGCAGGAGGATCATGAGTTCCAGACAAAATGGAGGTTGAAGAGCAGTTCTTCCCAATTCTTGACACAGCACACATGGCCAGATGGTAGGGGAGAACCCTGTGGCTCTGAAACAACTTTGCCATTCTTCAGGGTAGAAGCAGAACCAGTGGCCACCATAGTGCACTGGAAAGCAGAGTTGAGTTTCATGTAACAACAATAATTGTGAGCACAGAAGGAAAGAAAAGAAGATTGTTGGCTATCTAGCTACATCCTGGCAGGCCTGGCCACCCATGACCTCATTTGCTTGATTCCCTAAGAACGAGGACTCTAAGCTCAGCAGAGATGACTCATTGACCTAAGGTCAGTCAGCAAGTGCCAGGAAAAGTCAGATCTGGGCGTGGTTATAGATTCCATCAGTAGTTAATCACCTGTGAGGAGACAGCAGGAGGCTTGCAGCATCTGTAAGAGCTCCTATACCCAAGAGCATTTATGATAAGGAATAGAGTTCCAAATCAACAAATGGAACCAGGTAACTACTAATGAATATGATTTCAAAATAATCATAAATGACAAAAAGAGTAAAAGTGGGGAAGGAGGAGCATTTAAGTTTATCATAAAATAGATATATTACTAATATCTAGCTGCCCAAACAGCCTGTCATCTCAGCCACTCAGGAGGCTGAGGTGAAAGAATCATTTGAGCCCACTCTGGGCAACAACGACTCTGTTAATCATAAATAAATAATTCCCAATAAATAAATATCTATAAAGTAAACAGACCAAGAAAAATGAATTTTTCTAACAACAAATAGTTTAACTCCTCACTAATAAACATATCAAATAAAAAGACCTATAAATCATTTAAAAAAGACAAATGACCTATAGGAAAATGGCTGGTTGATATAAAGAGGCTACTCTCAAGAGAAGAAATACAAGGGATCAAAACACTATTTTAGAAAGCTTACTTATTTGGTCACTGTAAAGTNTAATCATTCTTACAGAGGATAAGATGCTGCAATGGCACAGGTGTGGGGTTGCAACCTTTTCACTGGTATTATTCCTGAGGAGAGATCTGGGGTAACCACTAAAACCAATTGTCTGAGAGAGATGATAACCTTCCATGTCATCAACAGGAAAATGCCAAATAAACACAAGGGATTCCCATCATGCACTTGTCAAAAGGAACAAGTGAGATTGATGTAGTATGTAAAGTTTCTCAAGACAGTCTGTTATGTTCAAGCTACAAAATAAGTTGCAAAATAGACTGCAATCCCACTTGTGAAAACCCATGTCTGCACTGCTGCAGTAAGGCACCCAAGAGAGAAAGCATCTGCAAGAGCTGTCCTGGGGTTGATCTGCAGATGGAAAGCCATGCTGTCCATGCTTCCTGGTGTTTTGGCTTTCTGCAAATATACATTATATTTGTAATTCAATTAAAAACCTGATGAGGAAAATACCTCAGGTGTAAAGTCAGGAGAGACCAGCATGGGAGAGTGAGCTNCATCAGCCCCTCCTGCCTGTGGCAGTGTAGAATCTGATTTCCCCTGGAGATGTACAGAACTCATGACCCAGTAATTTTAGGTCTAAATATGCATTTTCCTAGAAAACCAGTTCAGATAGTTCTAATGATGGAAAAATCTGGAGCAACACAGTGCAACGACAGGTGACAAGGGGCAGGATCTTGCTAGTTAGACCGACACAGACTGGATGTGAAAGAAGGTTGATGCAGACTGAGAACTGAAGGACACTGAGAGACATGTGTGCTTATGGTCCCATTTGTGCAGTTACTGAAACATTACCATAGTACTGTAACAGTGTCTGCTCTGATTGTGAGAACTGAGGTGAACAACTGTCACTTCTCTTAAGGGCAGGCTGATTCAGTCAATTTCCTTTTATTCTTTGTGCTTATCTGTATTTTTTTGTTTTTCTTCTTACTACGAACACATATTTCAGAAATAAATAATAGGCAACTTAAGAAAAGGCAACGTTATCCCATGGCTGGATAAGCTCCAAGCAGATGCCTCAGTAATTCCTATGANACAAATACCCAGGCAGAGTTTGGGGACTGAGAAGGCGGCAAAGAACACTCAGTGACATTCAGAGAATATTCTCCATCTCCTGGGTCCACCTTGGCCTGGCTGTGTATGCTGCTGTCTACTGACCACAGGGTCTTTCAGGCACTGAGCTGTATTCTGTGGGGAAAAAAAGAATCTGGGGAGGCCAAAAAGTGAATTAGATGAGGCCATGATAGGGAACAGCTCTGTTGGGAGAGTGGGCACATGCTGGCAGCACAGGGGGTCAGAAGGGGCTTCCAGATGAGACAATGCTTGCCAGGCTGGGGAAGGGCCTAGAGACACAGGCAGGACTCAGGCCAGGGTCCTGCACCCTAGGCTGAGGGATCTTGGCCTTGTCCTGATTGCAGTGAAAAGTCAATGAAGAACACCAGAAAATGTGGCTGTACAACTGGATGTTGGATCATGGGTGAAATCTAGAAAAAAGTACAATAGTGGGANGAAGGACATGGCTTCAGTTCATGAGAGACTCTAATAGGCTGCCATGACGGAGGGAAGATTAAGGTGAGCCAGGAAACACTAGCTCAATGATATGAGCAGGACACTTGGTTCCCAGCACTAGGGGCACAGTATACTGAATCTTGATATCAGCGTGCCCCTTCTTGGCTCCCACTAGCACACCAGCAGGAAATACTAAGGGGTTTACCTGGTCACATCCAGCTGACCTAGGCCTGGGAGGGGAGCACTAAAAAGGAAAGGGTAGGAAAAGTTCTTTTAGGTGGACTAGCTGTCCACCTAAGGCTATCTGTTTAACAAAGTCCTCCCAGCTGGAATGGGTGGCAACTTGCAAGTATGATGGAAAGCCACCCCCTGGCTCTCCAACCTGTAAGTGTCCATTTAGGAGACTTAAAGTGCTGGGGGGATCACCATGCAATGCACCTGAGCAAGAAGCACTGCATATTATGGCTACTGCAGGAATGCACAGAAACCACTTCAAGAGCAGACTCTGAGTGAGTCTGGGCTGAAAAGGACCCTAGCAACACTAAAGGGCAAATGACATAAATCATCAGCAGCAAGCAGCAGTTTAACTGCAGGGCTAGCCCCCGACCTGGGAGGAGGAAACTCCCCNACCTAACAGGCTCTCCAAGCATTTGTTTTAACTTCTCTGGCTCAGGCTCTATGCACTAAAGGAGGAAAAATGGCACAAGTCATTGTCCTAAAAAAGCCTGAACTACATGATGATGCCCATGAACTTCAGAACCAAGAATCAACTTCAATGTGACTGTTGCATACAGACTCATGCCCCAAACAAATAGAAAGCCAAATATCTTGTAAGAAGATATTTTTGAAAAAAACCCTAAGAATTAATGTCACTTCTCTGAGGTAAGATGAGGACACTGTAGTTACATAAGAATTACATTATTGAGACTTATATGAAGTACATGGGGAGAAAGGCCACGGCTGCTGGGAATTGGCTTTAAGGTGCTTAAATAGACAGACATGGTACAGCCAGAAGCAAACATGCCTCGGGGAGAGATGCTTGCTGTACTCCTGTGACTCCATTCAGGAGCCCTCCCTGATGAACAGTGTTGACTCAGAGCCCTGTAGCAGCTGTCATGGTGCCATCAGCTGCTAAGTACTGACCCCTGAATTCAGGTGGCAAGGCCTCAGGGCCGAAAACTTGTGACACCACCCACCTCATGGTACCACTGCTGTGGATGTCCAGGCCAGTTCTGTATCTTCTGCCCAGTACTGGTGAGAGCTCCTGATCCCTAGAGTTATCTGAACAAACAGAGTGAGAGTGACTCACTCAGAACACGTCTGCTGCCTTCCCAGCAAGCACCCAAGCCAGGTCAGCAGTCATTGTTGTCACCCAGCTTTCAGGGTCACTTTGAAGGGTAAAGGAAACAGTCAATGTTTTTGCATGCAGAGTACACTCAATCGATATTAGCTGCCAGGTACCAGGAAAAGCAGCTTTAGAGATGGGTTAATTTGCCGTGTATTACCTCATGCAATTGCCAAAGTTACCGAGGAGGTCAGAGCTGCTAGTTTCCTGAGGCAGATTCTCGAGGACCCGGTTCCATCTTTGGTTGTACTTTGATAGCTATGAAACATCTGGCTGTCACTTAGTCTCTCTCAGTGTCTTCATTTTTTATGTGACAAATAATCCCACCATTCCCAAAGCCATACAATAAAACCTAAGCAATACAACTCAGGTATTGTATCTAGCACAGAACAGCTGTATAGCAGTGTCAGTGGTCCTAGGCTTAGACAACTGTCCCNAAGGGGTGGCTACAAGGCTGGGGAGCAGCAGGCCCTCCACGTTTGTAAGAGGTTGTAGTCTCTGTCTTCTTCATCTTGGGGAGGTGTCAGGTAGAGGGGGTTCTGGCAAAGTAGGAGCTAAGACTATATGGCAAAGAACCCACTTTAGGTGACAAAGCAGAAGCAGTGCAGAGAAGGAAAGGGGCACAGGGAAGCTGGTAGCAGTAATATAAGTGGTGACAAAGGTGGCAGTGCTGGTGGAGATCGAAGAAGTGGAGGTGACAGGTAGAGTGAGTGGGTGGTAAGGAGGTGCAAGTGGAGCTGATGGAAGTAGAGGTGAAGCAGAGAGGGTATAGGAGGTAACTATGACAGTGCTGGAATTGGTATAGGACCTGATGGCAGAGGTAAAGAGAGAGATGAACATGGTGCATGAAGAGGTAGATGAGATTCAAGGTAGAGGAAGGAGGTGGAGGGGTGGAGATGGCGAAAATACTGGGTTGCCTCATACAGCCTTAATATGAGGAAAGGTGCCTAGTCTTATTGCCACTTGATATGCCCTATTTGGTTGATATTCCTGGGAGGCCTGCCCTTTTCTGAAGAGAAACAGGGATCTGGAGGAGAGGGGTGGTGGGAGGGGCTGGGAAGAGAGGAGGGAGGGGAAACTGTGGTCAGGATGTAATATATGAATGAATGAAT
Organism: Neotoma lepida; assembly: GCA_001675575.1. Taxonomy (NCBI): domain Eukaryota; kingdom Metazoa; phylum Chordata; class Mammalia; order Rodentia; family Cricetidae; genus Neotoma; species Neotoma lepida. The sequence goes on from LZPO01078052.1 coordinate 9,269, forward strand.
GAATGAATGAATGAATGAATGAATAAATATAAATAAAATAAATAGAAATGGATGTGATGGAGGTGGAGGAGGTGGTAGAGGTGGTGATGGTGGAGGCAGAAGAGGCATAGGTGGTGGAAGATGTGGAAGTAGGGTAGAAGGGGTGGAGGGTGGAGATGGTGAAGATGGAGATGATAGTGGTAGAGGTAGAGGTTGTGGAGGTGAAAATGGATCAGGTAGTAGAGATGACAGAAATGGTAAATGAGATCATAGAAGTAGTAGAGGTGGTGAGATGGTGCAGGAAGTGGTATAAGTGATAGAGGTGATAGTGTNGAGGTAGAAGTGTAGATGAAGGTGGTAGAAATGATGGAGGTGATGGAGGTGGAGATAGTGAAGGTGGTAGAGTTGTTGGAGATGGTGATGGTGATGGTAGTGGAGGTGGACATGGTAGATATGGTAAAGAGGATGGAGAAAGTGGAGGCAGAGGTGATGGAGATGATGAAGGTGAAGGGGGTAGATGCAAGGATGCCAATCTTGAGTGCCTACTGAGAATTAATGCTAGAGGAGCACTTAATATGGGTTATGTCACCTCTTCTCATAATGACCCAATGAAGATACCTTATACAGATAAGAAAATGAAGTTTGGGAAGGCCTACTAATTGATCCTTGATAAGGCAGGTTATGGTTTGAACGTGAACTGTCGCCCACAGACTTGCTTGCATACTTGGCCCCACATGGAATCACCACTTTGAGAGGTTGCAAAACCTTTGAGACAAAGGGCTTACTTAGCTGACAGACACAGGCCACTAAGAACGGACCTTAAAGGTTATAGCCCAGCCCTGCTTCCACTTCATCTCTGCCTCACGACTGGCCAAGATATAAGTAAGTTGTACCATACCCTCCTACCACTATGCCTTCCTTTACCACCAGAAATGGG
>LZPO01078053.1:0-10172 GCA_001675575.1 Neotoma lepida
GGCTGAGTTTCTTTCAAAAGCTCAAAATTGATTTTTGGTGGAGAGGATAAGTGAAGAAATTTCAGCCAACTAAGAGATAGGTTCTTTTGATTAAATGTCAAAACAAAAGTAAAATCAACAGCCCTCTAGTACACAATGCTGTGGCAATTCTAGAAAGTGAGGAAAAGATGGTGGCTGCTTCAGAGGAAAAGGGTATCTACCTCTTGAGAAGTTTTATTTCCTGTAAATTTCCATAGATTTTAAAATATGTTCCTGTGCTTGTTATTGTATATTCATTTATGCTGAATTATGTAACACTTAAAAGAGAAACCTCAAACTTTTATGGATTGTGGAACTGCTTAATGTTAGAAATACTTGTAAATAATCCTGTCTTCTGTGCCATCACTGATCCTCTAAGTATGATACATCCTTTTGGTAGTTCACTTTCCTAATGAGAAAGAGAAAGGCTCATCTTCTTCATTAGAAGAACAATGCAGATACAAACCATTATTTTCTTGTGGTTCAACAACTTGGTGAAGGGCCTTGGAGCAGTTTTCCACAGTTCCGACAATGTAAGATTGCACATTTATCCCAATGCTTCCATAGCTTTGCTGAATGTTTTGAACAACTGAGATCTTTTTTCAAATTTCTTTAGCCTAAAGGTTGAACCTGATAAATTTTGATAACAATGCAAGTCTCCTAAAGGAGATGTTTGTCACTTGTATTTTAAACTGAAAACAATTCAGTAAGAAGCAATGTATTCATAAAACCATGTAGGGAAAATAGGATTGACAGGAGTGGGAGGGGGCATGGAAGTGGAGAGCAGAGGAATATTGAAAATGCACTGAAAATACATTATATATACAGATGAAAATGGTCTACATAACCCAGTATAGTAAAAGATTTAATAAATAAATGACTAGAATGAATAGATTCACAAACACCTTTCACTTCCCTCATACTCTACACAGCATTCCCTTTTAACTAAAAGTGGAAACTTTCACAGAAGCCCTTACCGACTTCCCACTTGAGAAGGCTGTTGTCCTCCCTCTCCATTTTTCCAATGACATACCAGATACATGCCATCCAGTGTGCAAGGAGAGCAAACATGGACATGAGCAGGGTGAGGACAATTGTGCTGTGCTGAGAATAACGGTCCAGTTTCTGCAGGAGGCGCAAAAGACGCAGCAGCCGGACAGTCTTCAGGAGATGCACAAGGGACACCTGTGGTGGGTACAGAGAAGCATGGCTTGGCACAGAAGCTGCACTCACAGCACAGTGTTTTATGTAACCGACACCCAAGGTGGAAAGTTTCTGAAATGGAGAATGATGGTAGTTTCACCTCTGTGGCTATACTGAGGAGTGTTTCTGCTCCTCAGATACTATATCAAGAGGTGAAAGGATGAAGTAAGGTAGGCTAAAGGTTACAGAGGTTAATTTAATTTTTCCTGCAAACAGTTGACTTTATTCATTGTAATTGATTTTGTTTTCTGCCTGATGGTGTATGATTTCATATATAATGCTCTGCAACTAAGACACACTGAGTATAAGATGTCTCTCTCACCTTGGACACATTTTCTGAAAAGTCTGCTTTCCCTCTACAGAGAATAGATTTGTGTTGTAAGTAATCTATACATATTGAATGAAATCTTAGAAAATCATAATAAAGGTAATTTTAATTTAAGATTTTTTTTGATGTTCATTTTTTGAGGCTGGGTTTTCATTAAACCCATGCTTACCTAGGAAGATTCATTTCTTTAAGTCAGCTGATCCAAAAACTTGAGTAAGTACCTCACACTCAAGTACCATTGGCACCTTCTGTGTCATTTGCTAAACTACCTGATTTCTACCATTATCAGTGAACAGTGAAAACATTCAATGAGGCATTCAGACCTGGAGCTTCTCTCCAGAGTGTTCAGAAACCAAAATCAAGTGGAATGGAAAATTTTAGTGTGTCTCCTATTCCCTGTCTTTTCCTGTAGCTAAATTATAGACTTCTGACTCAAGGGATACTTTCCCGAATTTAGGCATAAATTGAAAGCTAGATGCCATTGGTGAACCCAGGTATGGTCAGAATTAGTGTTAGTAAGAGGTGTACCTAATACATGCTCTCTATCTACCCTCACAGAACTTCAGAGAACATTCTAAAGTAGAAAACACAGAGTATCAACTCACGTAGAAACAGTTTAATTGACTCCTTGACCATTTAATTTCTTGGTGGAACTACAACAGAGGAGGAGTGACTATAGTGTGTGGCTACAACTAGTCTCTCCTTTACAGAACATAATCACAGACAAGGTCAGCATCTTCCCAGGGGGTTGCCTAGAAACCAGCTGATCAGTTGATTTCAATTATTTCTTCTATTATCCATTTTCCCTTATCTCTAAGAAAAACATATGTGGAACATTGCCAGTGTTTGAAAGACTTGAGCAAATAATTGATACAAGGACAAAAAAAAAGAATGAATAGACAGATCGTTAAGATATAAGCTATTCAAATCTCAACATATGAACAGATAATCAACAATATTGTGCTCAATGCTAATCTTGTGAATTATTCTGCATTTAAACACAACACAGTCTTTTCTTAAACCTTTTTTCCTTCTCCTCCCATCCTTATCCCCCTTCCCCTTCTCTCCTCTTCCCACCCTCCCTTCCTTTCCCTTCCCTTCTCTTCTCCTGGCTGCCTGCCTGCACACAGGTGCCCCTCCTGTGTGAAAGTCACAGGATAATGCTCAGGAGTGGGTTCTCTCTTTCCAGTATGTGGGCCCCTGAGATGTAACTCAGGTTGCCAGGCTCAGCAGCAAGCACCTTTACCTGATGAGCACCTGGGAACCTAGTGGCTACCGTGCTCTTTTATTTCTTCTTGATAGTCTTTATGGTCAAGTTTGGCTCTCTCTCCCTTCAGAGTCAAGATTTCATCTCCCATTTATCAAGCTAGTGTGGAACACATGATAATATGCTAGGATTTTATAATCTCTACATTTTCATTTAGAGAATTATCATGAATGGAGTTTGTTTGATAGGTAGGTGAATTTGATAGACAAGTGACAGTTTTTAAGTGAAATGAACCTGGTACTGAACTCCAAGTGGGGGATGTCATCTGATTATGGTATTGATGCACATGCCTCATTTTCTTTGGCCTCAGAGGGCGTGGTTTGGGAAAGAATATGGAGCTTCCCTTATGTGCCATTTCCACAAGCAGGGAATGCCAACTCTGGTTCAGGATGACATCCTGGTGATAAGCTGGGAAATTTCAAACAAATAAAAATATGGCTAAACTTGCTCACACCAGAGTCAATGGCTTCCTGCTGTGAAAGAGGATTCAGGCTTTTGATGAATAGGGGAGATCATGATTCTTAATCCTTTTGGGATGGCTATCCTGAATTTGTCATGAATGAGAATTATAAGCTACTTGTGGACAGGTGTGTCGGTCCAAACTGGTAGCAGTTTCCACTTCTACCAACTGGACATGACCATCTTCCTGGCTGTCAGCTGGGGAAGCAGAAGAATGTGTGAGAGAGGGGTGGGAATAAAAGATATTTCCTGATGCCAGAAATTAGGCAAATCATTTGATAGATATGTTTTATTTTTAAGTTGCTCAAGAACTGTAGGAATTTTTTGTGCCCATTTTGTGAAGTTTTGATATTTCCTCAGATGATAAGTGATCCATACCCTTGCCTTGCCACTTTGTCAGTCCTAATTTTGTCTCTAACAGAATCTTTCACAGTGAGATGCATAGTAGATTTCAGTAGGTGAATATTGAAAACATTTGCCAAGGGCAATTAGGAGCAGGCAGAGCCAAAGCCTACAGAGCATTTTCTGATGTCTGTACTGCATTCTGAATTTCTTCTATAGAAATGTTTTCACTAGACATATTTAAAATCTAGTAGGAGCAGGCTTGTTTTAGTTTCCATGTCTAAGAATATTTCTTGTAAATTGTTCTCATCACATGTTTTGTTGGAAAGGGAACAGAATATCTTGAACAAGGCTTTCTGCTCAAATAGGACATTTTATACTTATTAACTTAGTTAAGAATAGCAGATTTGTGCTGATCTTTAAATGACCATCCCTGTGAAAAATAGGAGCAGTGTCTTTGGTAGAAAGCTCCTTCTCCCTCTTATTTTTCTTTCTGACTTACAGCATCTTGTATATATTTATCATTTTATATTGCTTATACATATTTTAAATTATCTTATTTCAGTACCCAAAGAAAAACAGACCATAAAAATTCTATTAATATTTAGTAGCAAAGCAGCAAGTTAATTTAAAACCAAACTTTGTTAAGTAGAATTTATTTGACCATTTGTCCAGAGAACTTAGAATACTTTAGTAAACATTTTTTAACTTATATACTACTTTTAGATTATTTTTCAGCTTTGAAAAATCTTTGTTTTAAGTCATTGCATTTTTATTAGGTACTTATTTAGACAAATTCAATCTTAAAATGTGCTTTAGGAAGCATAGGTAACTATTCAGTGTCATGGTGATTGATATTACATGCTAACTTTTCTTTCTTGTTAGCTTTCCTCCTAATGATGCCACCCTCAAGTTCTCAACTCAAAAAAAAAAAAAAAGACTAATCAAATTCTCATGGCACAGGCAATTAACAAATATGCAAATATGTAAGCCTGCACTAAGCAGTTGAGATAGAAGTTGTATGCTCATCTTAAAGCCAATGATGTCTGCATTTGAAATTCTGATCACTTTGCTACTCTTGGAAACCAAGTCATTAAATTCCTTAAAAAAAGATATGATTTATATGAAGAGGATAAGAAAATTTTTTAATTTGAACAAATGTTTAGTACATTTGTTTTTACAAGCTAAAGTTGGTTACCACAGCGAAAAACATGTGCCAAATCAAAATTGGTCCTCCTAAACATGTCTCTGGTTATAAGGAAGCACTTGAAGGTTTTAAAAAATGTCATAATTGAATGTAAAAATAGTTATTACTGCAAATGGAACAATTTCTTCCTTGTGAGGAAACATGGTGATAGGTGGAAAGAAAAGGGAGTACAAGTATCAATCAACTCAAGAACCTCAAGATTCATATTGAGGTTGTGCCATTTAAGGGGGTGAATTCCCATACTCTAATGCTAGCAGTCCTCTTAGTCTGATCAGCCTTTCGTTAGCTTTATTAGTGCATAACAAAATAATAAAGAGATACAGAGTTATAGGAATGTTTTGCAATTCCCCACCAAACTCTCCAGCTGGTATCCTTTTAGGACTCTAAAATAAAACTTCTATCCCTAGAGGTGGTTTGGTATCAAAGGACTTGTTTAGTGAGTCAAAATTTATGACAAATTCAGGCTTTCTTTCTGCATATGCTATTTCTGGTTCTGAGATTCAAGGAAGGTATTGGAAAGAATTCACCGCCTCAAGTGTAAATCGGGCCTGTGTGTCACTGGACATCTCAGACCCTTATTACAGAAGGCACAAACCCCAGTGAGCACACACTGACAATGACATTTAATACCAAACATATGAAAGTCAAACACAACACTTAAAGGTCACATGGAAGATGTCTCTACTCACCACTGTGACATTGAAAGCATACAGGAGGTCAAAGGGCAGGGCAGCAATCAAATCAATGATGAACCAAGTCGTGACGTAGTGGATGCAAATAGATCTGGCTTCAAAGATAACTTGGCCAGACTTGCTGACATAAGTTGTTCGGAAATTTAGAATAATATCTGCTTGGGGAAAAAAGATAATTAGGAAAAATGAGGGAAAAGAAAGAGTGAAAAATAATGGACAAGAGAATAAAGGAAAGGAAGAATCCAGGAAAGCAAGCAGTTAGAGAAGAAGGGTAAAAATGTGTATAAAATTATACAAAATCCAGCAAAAAGTAACTTTAAGCTATTTCATATTAGTGTCCTCATGGATTCATTGTAAATTAATGAGAAAATACTAAAGAAGGGCAAAGGACACTTGGGACACTATGTTCAAATGACTGAACAATTACAGCCATCAGAACAGTAGCGACATTACCAAGTGCCCAACGTGTAATATTCTAGAGCTTGTCTGGTGATTATTCCATCCCCATGGTAGAGGTAGAAACAAATTCATCCATATCATCATACTCAACAGCTGTCATGTGCATAACATTACTTATTTCCATGCACAAAGTTCAGCAGATCACTGTGTGGACAGGAAATTTACCCTTGACTTGAAGTCATGTCTCTTACCAAGTCCAGCAGTTATTAATTTGTATCTATAGCTTAATCTTTCCCATTCTGTTCTTGCATTTTAGGTAATCATTTTAAAACTTTCTCTATATAATTCTTTTGTTATATGTTTACTGAGTCTTTTACTACATACAATACCCTCATAGGTGCTAGCTAAAGGATAAACCCACAACCAAGCATGCTTTCTTAAGTTTGAAGTCCTCTGTATAAGGATGAGTATTTCTCAGGTTGACATTTTGCTTTCTGGGTTAAGTAAAATTAAGATATATGTTTTCTTTAAGACCAAGTACATGCAGGTCACAGTATATTTCAGGATGGTTACACACATAAAAGGATGCCACATATGGGCAGCTGACTCATAGACAGACATTACTCCATGAGCCTTATTTTGGGGTAATATGGTGGTTCAACTCATCACAAATCAAATCAGGATACATGGTGAAATCAGTATCTCAGTTAATGAAACTAGGAATTGAAGTAATTACAAAACAATGAAAGCTCTGAGTTACAGAATGGATCAGCATTATCAAATAAATTGGCATACTCTGTGGCTAATTTGAACTATTAAAAATAATAACAGTGTTCCTTGAGGTGAAGGATGTATTGATCCCATGATCACAATGTTGACTGCTGAAACCTACTCATTGGTTAAGACCCAGCAAAACAAAAACAACAAAAAGAACAAGAAGATGCAAAGATTTTTTTTAGGGGATTAGATGGGGAGATAGAGGTAGATATGATCACGTTTCATTGTATTTATTTATGAAATTCTCAGGAATTAAAAAAATATTTATAACTTAAAAATATACAAAACAAAATAAAAAATCTCATGGTTATGCTCATTATTAACTTGAATTTCATTTTGATTTTCATTTTGTACTCACCACTCTGTAATAGACTAAGCATTCATGGCCCTGGCCTCCCTCCTGCACCCAGATATTTGCTGGTAGAATCTATGTACATAGTAATATGGGTTCATTGTCAGGCTACGCTTTAAAGCAGAAGGGGGCTGGGCTGAGGAGCCTATCATGGCAAGCCCTCTAAAGAGACTTTTTTTCAGCTCATGACAGGTAATTAAAAGATAATAAGTAGAAAATAACAACCATATCATGGAGCGAACTAAGTAGCAGGGCCAATAGGTGGCCTCTAGGTGCTATGTGAAGCCCAAGACTGATTGGTAAGTAAATGTCTATCATGGAGGATCCACAATGGTGGGTTAGAAGCAAGCAGCACTTCCAGTTTCTGTGTCTCAGAAGCCAAACAACATAGCATAGCTCCTCAGTAGGAGTGGGGTATGGAACTGTGTGGGAGACAAGCAGAGGAGAATATGATGTAAAAACTGACATAGAACTGAAGGACCATTTGAAGTGACCACAAGGCACATCCTTGTTTCTCAAGTAAAACCTGTTTAAAAGGCAGCTGTGGTGAAATGTATGTTTGCTTTGGGGACAGTCCCTGCTTTATTCTCATGGAATTCACAGCAAATACATTTACATTATCTGCACAGCACCCACTGTGTGATAAGACATGGTGAATGGCACTAGAAAATGTAAGCAGGTGATTCCAGTTGCAAACAAGGAATGAAGATCATTCTTAAGAGGATGGGTCAGTGGATCCCTTAAGGAGGCTCGGTGGACTGAGCAGAAGTACACAATCCATGCAGTTGACTTAGCCTTGTGAACCAGAGCTGTCTTAAGTACAATAGCGTGGAACCTGTTGTGTCTCCTCCACCTAGCCCAGTCTGTGGTTTGGCCCTCTCTGTGGAATGTCTGAGATCTAGATGGAAAGAGGAGCTACAAGTGCACTGACCCAATCTGTCCTCCATGAACTCTCTCTGAGGGAACTTTGCTTTCATGCTACCATGCACTAGTGACCAGGAGAGCAAAGCTATTCCATCCAACTCTGGTCCTGAACAATTCTCCTTCAGCCAAAGCAAGCATCATGTAAAAAAGAGAAGAGTGAATATCCCTTAACCATTGCCTTTTCCATGGCTGCAGAGCCCAAGCAGACAAGGAAAGAAGTGTACAACCTGGCAAGGAGAGTTCTGCCATGCAACATGGCCACTCTGGCAAGACAACACATGGCCTGCCATCTCCCCTCCTTTTTTCCCTATTTTCTAAGTTGGTTCGTATATGGACACATCCATATATAGTCCCCTTTTTGTCCTATTATTGACTTTTTTTTTGTTTGTTACTCTTCCCTCTTTTTCTCTTCCTCTAATAGTTGATTTCTTTTATTCTCTCCATATACATCCTGTTTCTGTNTTAACATAATTATGGCCTTCACTTCACACGTTTTGTTTGCTTACTCCCTGTCTACTTTTTGAGTATTCTTTTGTTTTTGTTTTCTATTTATTTTTTCTTTTCTCCAAAAATATTGCAACTTAATCTTAAATTCTGCTACAAGCACAGTGACAAAGCCACCATGGCACTGGCACAAAGCAGACATGGAATAGAATAGAATATCTAGAAATAAATACACCAATGTTCAGGAAACTGATTTTCAATATGGGTGCCAAAAACATACATTGGGAGAAAACAAAACAAAGCAAAACCTCTTCAACAAATAGTGCTGGGAAAGTAGATATTCACATAGAGAAGACTAATGTTAACTAGATTCTAACTCCATCCTGAACAAAAGTCAATTAAAAATAAAAAAAAGGTTTGAGTAGGAGAGGGAAGAGGAATAAGAGAGAAGATGGGGGGATAAAATAATTAGAATTCATAATGCCTATGTATGGAACTTTCAAGAAATAAAAAATAGAAAACTGCATCAAGGACTGTAATATAAAAACTGAATCATCAAGAAAAAAATGTTCAAGGGCTAGAGAGATGACTAAGCCAGTGCTCTTAACTTCCAGAGGACCCAGGTTTAATTCTCAGAACCTACTTGGCAGCTCACAACTGAGTGTAACTCCAGGATCCAATACCTCACAAAGACACACACGCAGGCAAAGCACCAATGCTCATAAAATAAAAATAGATAAATTATAAAAAGAAATTGTTCAAAAGAAAGGAAGAAAAAAGAAAGAAAGAAGGAAAGAGAAAATGAGGACTTGAGTATTAAAACCACAAAGATACAAATTCTCCCAATGGCCATACAGGTTTATGGAGAAAATGTAAGGTTCAGAAAAGACCACACAGCACTGGAATGCTGGAGCTTGCACTTCAGCCGTGTGAATCTCTGTGCAGTGAACATGCAGCTAAGCTATGCCTAGATTTCCTGTGTTATACAGACAGTGAGACAGTCAACAAACATTGTTTTACACTGAACATCTGTGGTTACTTGCTATGCAGCAGTAACAATGCTGTCAATAACATTTGCCGTGTCATTTGTCACTCATCAAGGGTGAGATGACATGATAGAGGACTTATAACAGACTGTGTTTGTAGTTATAAATAACTCAGTAGTGCACAATAATGTTCTAATTCTTTAGAATCATGATCTCATTGACTCATCAAAACAATACTAAGATGTGTACATTATCATTATTCCCCTTTACAAGTAGGGAAACTGAGTGATAAAAGAGATGAAGTAACTTGCCCAGAATCACACAGATGACAAAAGTACACACATACTTAAATTTCACAGCTGACTAACATAGGAGGAGTTGAACTCCACACTTCTGAGTTCCAATTCANAACTTTGGGTTTTGTGCCATGGTGGAGACCAGTCACATCAATAGCCTTGAATCATGGTCTCAGTGACCATCAGTCCCCAAATTATAATTGTTCTAGCCTATGGTGAGTAAGGTAGCACATAAAACTATTACTATTAAACATCACATTTCATCTAAAGTAAATACATTTGGACATTTGAATTATTATTGAGAACATGAAAGATCAATGCTGACAGACAAGAAATGCTCACACAAGATGGAAGTGCCTCAGTGGTTTTTATCACAGGGAAAGATGCTGTGGTGACCCAGCAGCACTGCAGCACCAAGCCTGGCCACAATGGGCAGAGGAGGAGAGAAAATGCCACCAGACCCTTGAATGATGTGGAC
>LZPO01078056.1:0-10142 GCA_001675575.1 Neotoma lepida
AATTGCATCACCAAGCATGAGACAGAAAGTCTTACTGCAGATCTTTCCTACTCTTCTTATTAAATCCACAGTCCCATGGGGTCAAGAGTCTCTTCTTACAGCCTCCTTTAACCTCCTCATGTCCCAATGTCCTGATCCCCAAATATCATAATAGCATGAAATTTCTGCCAGCATGAGTCTTGATGTAGACATTTAAAATGCAGCAAGTACTTTATAAATTATCTCCCTATACCCTATAGCAGTATAATTGACATTATCTTTAAACAGGGCTGGTCAGGCTAAGGGTGATGGCTGAGATGATTATGAAAATACGTAACTTTGAAATAGGATCTAAATGAAACAAAATGCTATAAAGAAGTCCAAAAGCTCCCTCTCACCTGATCTTTTCTAAATTTAAAAGCATGCATATGTGAAATAATGCTTAATAAAAGAAAATCATGCAGGGAGACATTCCCCGCACAGGTGAAAAGCAATCTGCTGCANGTGCTCTCCTAAGTTNAGATATTTTTCACATAGACATTTGTGTGTCTCTGTGTGTGGTGTATACGTTTATGTGAGTGTGTGCACATGTACACATGCATACAGAAGCCAGAGGCTGATATCAGAGGTTATCTCAGGTGACCTCCAACTTATGTTCTGAAACAGGATCTCTCCCTGAACCAGAAGCTGATCAGTTTGGCTAGGTTGACTGACAGGCCAATGTGCTCCAGGGACTTGCCTGTCCCCACCTCTCCAGTGCTGAGTGTGTCCTGCTGTGTCCTGTTTTTCATGTGGGTGATAGAGGATCCAAACCCAGGTCCTCATGCTTCCCCAAGAGGCTGTATACTAGCAGATGAAGAGGGAAGCATCATAGGCCTTAGTAGTCATTTGATGCTATTGAAATTCAGAGAGGTGGGGGGAATAGATCCTGGCATATTCAAATTTCATCATGACAGTGTGTGGAGGTCAAGACTGAAAGGCAAGTATTAGGGATTCTATTTCATATTAGGTCAAAGAAGATTGCACCTTGAGAGTTGAGGCAGTTTTAGGGGAAGAAAGCACAAGTTGAGAAGTATTGAGCTGTTCAGTCAACAAATAGTAAGCAAATGCTTCCTGTGTGCCAGCAACTGTTCTGTGCCGTAAGAAGCGAAATCTATAGCACTTGGATGGATTGGTTCTTGAACAATCAGTAATGATCTGCCAGAGGAATAGGAGGGNAGTGGAGGTTCCCTTTGATTCCAAAGTTTGCAAGAGTACATATAATTTTTAGTTGCTCATACATCAGAGGGGAAAGTTTGAAAGGCACACACTGAAGAGCTCAAGGATGAAGCTTGCCAAGTAGATCAAACAGACAGAACCAAGGCCTCGATGTTCCAGGTTATAGGATGTACAGACAGCTTATCCAATTGAGCACTATATAGTCTCACTGGTTGTAATAGACAGCAAGCTAATGTTTAAAATGAAACCCAGTAAGCAGGCTTGTTGCTGCACATCTGTAATCCTAGCCCTTGGAAGTCTGAGGTAGGGAGGTTCTGAATTCAAGGCCATTCTGGGCTAAACAGCAAGATCCTACCTTACAAAAACAAACAAAAAGTGATAACAATAATAAATAAGTAAATACAGATGCAGGTGGATCTCTGTGATTTTGAGGCCAGTCTGGTCTACATAGTGAGTCGCAGGTCAGCCAGGAATACATAATGAGACCCTTCCCAAAACAAACAAACATACAAAGAAACAAGCAAACAAGTTAAAAATAAATATAAGCACTATTACTTATTCAACAATACCTTTTTTAGTTATTAAGGGTGTTTTTGAAAGAAAAGATTGAGGTTTTTCATTTTGGTATTTTAAATTCTAGTTTTATAAAATCAATAGTTTAGTGTTAGACGTGTAAACCTGCAAAATACATTTCATAGTTTTGATCATCATTATTACTTATTTATTTTTAATTGTTACTTTTATTTGGTAGTTTCACACATGAATACAAACATGTTTAGGTCATATCCATTCTTACCTCCCCACTGCAATGTTTTCCATACATCACTTCTTTCAATCCCCTCTCCACTTCATGCCTTCTCTTTTTTGGATCAAGTTTTCTAAGTTTTACAGTATCTTATTATTTGGGATGAGAATTTGATACTGTTCCAAGATACTTATTGTCTGTGTGTGTTAAAGACTGTGCATGGGTTTGTCAGATTGAATGACAAGACTGGTTTAATGGAAATATTCTTTTCCTTCTGCATCACTATGCGGTATTATTTCAGCCCTCAGTGCAAATGTGTATTCCACATCAACTGCGGGTTATGGAAAGAAATCATTTGCATGAAACCCAACAGTTCATTATTCTTCCTCTTCTAAAAACATAAAGCAGATATTTAATCAAATGGAGACATTGTCAAGTTCAGATTTTTTTGTCTCTTAATTTGCAATTTACACATGTCTACTAATAACTCATTCATTTCTATGCTAATAGAACTAATGATTTTAAAACATTTGAAAACTATTTTGAAGGCTAAGATTNGAAAGGCTTGTTTTTCTGTTTCAATTCAATTTCTAGCTAGCAGTGTTTGGATGGCCTCCTTAAGGTTGTGGTAGACTATTCCTTCCAGCAAAATCATAAATTAGCCTTTGCCAAATCCACTGCCTTTAGGATACCTTAAGGATTGATTTTTTTTTATTCTTTTCTTCCCTTGAGTCTTCTTAAGTGTTATCTCAGAATCTGGTCATTTTGTGCTTTGTCTAACTCACACTTATTATTTACCAGCAACAAAAAACAGTAGCAAAGGCTCATCAGTAGTTTGGAGTATTTATTCTTCTTGTGTCTGACAATGGTACACAGGAGTCAATCACAAACACATCCAAGAGACAACAGCTAACCTAAACACTACATGATTTACAAGACTGAATGTTACTTCGAGGTAAAAGTACCCTGCTGGTTATATTGAATCCAATACAAAACCCAAGGGGCAAATAGTCTATATATTTCACATCCCTTCTACAAAGTCATGGCCAACCTAAGTCCAATGGCAAAGCAAGTTCTAGAAAAGCGAATAAGGAGAAGTACTTTGTTACCATGGCACAAACATCTATAAAGTGTTATAAGACAAAGAGTTGACAGGGCTGGTGGGAAGACCTTCTGACTGTCACTGTCACCAAGATCAGACAGTGGTTACTCTTCTGGACTCTCTCCAACTACAGGGTTTCTCTGCTCCTGAAAATGTAGCAGGTTTCANTAAAGACTGAGTCTCTAATGTCAAAAGAATGACCAAGTCAGAAGCCAAGGGTGTTTAAGCAGACATCAGGAGAGGGCAGGTTGTTCTCTCTGAGGGCCTCTGACGGATGGAATTTATGGGTTATTTTGCTGGAATAATTTTCATGCCTTTCTTTTTAGGTTTATGATGGTAACTGTATTTTAGCCAAGTGTTCAAGAATAACACAGCCTTATTGATAGTTCTCTATTTTCTTATGCATCTGTGATAGAAAACTCCCCATTTTAAATGTTTCTTTGGTATTCCTTTCACAAAGGCCAAATATTCTGTGATCCAAATTCATAAGATGTTTGTATGTTTTCCCTTTGCTCACCTTGTCATAAGAGGNCAATCCTTTTGTGATCTACATAGACAAAATCATATTTAATGGATAATGGAAAGCTCAGAAAGTAAAATAGTGAGGTGGTTACAAATGTGTACGTGAGATCACTCTCTGTGATCCCACTCTACAAAGAAAGCCCGAAGATCTGATGTTACAATAGGACACTTGACCTGAGCTTGTACATGTAGTAATTGGAACTGCTAGTTGTCTCAATTGTTCCTCTAGTGGTCTGTGTTTTCAAATTTGCTCTCTAGATGACACATCAAAAAAGTGCCAGACACCTGAATGCTAGAATTCAGGATGAAGTGTTATGTTTAGGAACACAGTAGTAAATATCAGCCAGCAATCAGAGTATATAGGGGTACACCCTATGTCTTAGTACCACTTAACTAGTGGTAAGAGGACTTCTTCACCACCCTACGCTACCACAGATAATCGAGCACCAGGAATTCATACAGAGAAAAGAAATAGTTTATTGAGACAAAATGGAATTGAAAGTAGGAGAACCAAGTGTATATGGCAGGGTCTATAGTCTCTGCAACAATAAGCCCAGAGACTTGGCTTAGAAAAGAGACCAGAAACCCAGAGACGAAAGAGCTTCATGTAAGGCCAGTGACTGAGAAGACTGAAGTCCTCAGAGTACCTTGAGCATTGACTGCCAGTTATCCCTGAAATAGGAACTGGTCAGAAAATGAGCTGCCTGGAACAGACCTGGGAAAGGATCAGAGGCAATGCCCATTCTGTCTTCTTCTTCAGCAATACCTTGTCACCTCTTATTTCACCACACAGTCTTACTGGCCACTCCTCTTTCCATCCCCATCAAAGCACTGTGTCATATTGGAATACCATGATCCTAGAGGTCCTGTAGAGAACTCTAGTGTCATAACTAAATATCAGGACCTTTGGACTTCCCATGGAGAGCCTAGGGAATAGCTAAAGAAAAACCTTATTGAAAATTCTTGGATGTACAATGACTGAGCCAGTAGGAAAGCCTTCCTAAGCAGTGTGGCTTCAGTGAAATTGGCTTAGGAAAGAGGCATGGTTCAACATGTCCTCTAGAACTATATGGACCCAAAGTTTGGAGCTGTAACAGCCTGAGACTGTCTGTACTACTTTAACGTTTGTTTTCTATGCAAGCTCAATCAACACATGGAGTTTTGAGCTTGTTAAGGACAAGGTGGCATCCATAAGGGGACTCTCAGGAAGAGCTCCCCCTTCCTGATATGTTGAGTATGAGAGAAATATCAAATGGGACAGGAGCAGAAAGGCCCACTTGGGCTCTTTGCAATCTTAAAATTACAGTATTGTTAAACTCTTAGCTTTCCAAGGCACTAAAACAGAAAATAAAGGCAGGAGAGAGAGGGAAAGGGGACTTACAGGAGTATGTGCATGGCCCTACTTCTCGTTGTTTCTACCGAATAGATCAGGAAAAGAGGTAATTTAGTGCCTATATGTGACTATCACAGGCAATGTTAACCTAAGCCGTCTGTGTATGCTGGAAAATGTGTAGCCAGTCACTGCACTTGACAGGAACCTTGACAGAACTAGTTAACAATGCTCTACCCCTGTGCAATGAGCCTTTCCTTGAAGAAATCTCATTACTCTAGCCAAGACACTACATCATCAGAAACTTACTGAAGCAAATTTTGAACCTTAAGAGGATATGTTTAATTGAACATAGAAACATGAACATTTAAAAAGGAGTGTGGAATTGAAAGATATTTGTTGAGTATGTACTTCTGTTTTGGCTTTTTTGTTTGAATTATATGACATACAGATAGCAGATAGGTGGATAGATATATACATAATAGATACATAGATACATAGATGGATGATAGATATATGATATATATATATGATGTATCTATCATATAAATTATAAGTAGACAGGTGACAGGAGACATTTTTACTATAGAAAACAATCAAGTGTTTGTATGGTTTTAAATACCAATTCACATAAAAAACTTATAAAGAATAGGACAAAGAATAATACTCACTTTAAAACATTATTTCCTCTTATAATTTTCATCTGTGTATATGGTGTGCATGTGTGTAATTGTGTTTGCATGTATATGGGCACAAACGTGTGGTAGGTGGAGACCTAAGGTGGTGTCAGGAATCGTCCGCCACGATAACTGCATCACATTCTTTGAGGCACAGTCTCTCAATCAAACCCAGAGCCGGAAGACATTTCCAGTCCTTCTCACCAGCTTGCTTCCAGGATACCCTTTCTTTGCCTTTTGAAGCTGGAACTCACATAAGTTCTGTGGATCCAAACTTTGGTTTCCCTGCTTTCATGGCAAGTACTATAACCACTAAGCAATCCTCCCAGTCCTAAAATAATTGCTTTTAGTATGGGGAAAGAATGAGTAGTCTAAGGGAGTTTGTTCCAATACCATCTGCCATTATTTATTTCATAGTCCTTTGTAAAAAAGAAGCTCTCCCATTTAGATCTATATCTACAGAGACGATAACCTGAAGCAAATATCTCCTTGAAATTATCGTTACAGGAGACAGCAGAACCTTCCTATAAATTGTTTTTTGGCACTTCTTGTTAAATCACCTTTACAAACAATCCCCCAAGAGTCTTAAATTTTGTCGAAACGTTGTCAAATTTAGAATGTGCCAACCTGTGGGTAGTGTGCTTCATAGGAGTGTGGTTAGAGAATATTTGGAGGTAGAAATACTCAGATAAACACACTTGCTAAAGGCAGGCCTGGAGCCAGCCTTCTTGAGAAATTGAACTCCAGGTTGAATTCATCGTCCTCAGCTCATTTGCCATCTGCAGAATTTTATGATGTAGCACAGGGATATTTGTGAGCCAGCTTTCCTGCACTGGGCACTTGCTGCCTAGAGTGCAGTCTTCCAGGGTCTTTGGGAAATGAAGCAATATTTCCATCAGTTCTCACACCATGTCAAGGAGGTCCTGGCTCTGAGAGAGAACTTTAAATTCCTTTTCTTGGGTCTTGGAGAAGCTAAAATTGAGGGTTTGTTTTTTACCTTGTTATGATGAGAAAAGAAAGTGTTTTCATTATGAAAGCAAGAATCTCTCATTAGTGTCCCCAAGAGGAAAATAAGGAAGCTGTGTTCTGTGTAAGGTATATTGATCTCTATCTCTCAATTACCATTTTTTATCAATAAGTCTTTAAGTAATTTTTCATAAAATTTAATTTATTTTTATTTTTTAATTTAGTATATTTAAATGATGAATTTTAAAGGGCATTTTCATGCATTTATATTGTTCTTATATGTCACTCCCTTAATGTTCATTCTTCTGCTTCGTGTCAAGGGCATTCCAATTCTTTTTCCTTTTTTCCTTTCTTAACATCTCTGCACCTTCCTTCTTTCTTATATCACTTTCTACTTTCATGACCTACACACATGCCTAAACACACACACACACACACATATAACACACACACACATATATAACACACACACACACACACACACACACACACACACACACATATATATAATATTAAATGCAGAACCCCACATGTGAGCAAACACATGTGGTGCTTTGTCTTTTTTGAGTTTGGATTATTTCACCTAACTCTAGCTCACCCACTTCTCCCCCAAAATGTCATGATCTCAATTTTCTATACAGCTGATTAAAATTCCAGTGTTTATATATGCCCAATGTTTATGAGTTGGGTGCAGTTTTTTTTTAAATGTGCAGCCTCTTTTCAATTTTACTATAAAAACACAAAGTGGAAGAGAGATGAAACAGTAATCTTGGAGGCAAGGACAAGATTGGAAGTAGAAAAACCAGGGAATCCTCCAGGGAAAATGTAGCCAGCGGAATAGAGTTTGGGATACAGGCTAACCTCTTTAAATAGCCTTCATCCATGGCCAGGCTTCAAGTTAGTTGGGGTTTGAATTAGAGTAGTGAGAGTTTCTTCTTTGCTGTTGTATAAAGCACTATGGTAGGTATTTGCAAGTAAAATATGACATTGCCTTTCCAAATGATTGAAATTAGCTTCAATTCCTTTTTGAAGGACATATTACACATAGCACTGTCAATAGGGTAACTATTTTATGGAAGGATTTACATTCACAATTAAACCTCACCTAAGGTATAATCAGCTTTCGACTCTTCTACCCTCATGGATCAGAGATAGGTCCATGGGGTGGGAAAGTTAAGATGTGAAAAATAGCTGTTCCTGTGTTACTCGTTCTTAATGGCTGCAAGAAATTATCTGCATGAAACTTTCTTTATCTCTGAAAACTCACAAGCTTCAGTAGAAACCAGTAGCTTCCAGATGGATCATTTGACTTGATTTTTGAAAAAAAAATTGTTCAGTTATGTTTCCAGCTAATGGAGATGCTGTGCCTTTGCAAGCACATACCATCAGATAACTTCCTGGCTGAATTCACTTAAGGTGTAGGGCCACTAGGGAAGCATAGTATCAGCCACAAACTTCTTTGCTTGGTTTGGTCCCATTCTGAAATGTGGTCAGTGGTTGATTCAAGGTTAGTCTCTGCCTGGCAGATTTATGAGCTTCTGATTTCAGAAGCTAAAATGGCTTTGCTTCTTGCTTGAATCCACTACGACAAGGCATACATTCTCACTTGTGTGTGCATGCCTGGCTGCGCCCTGGGTTACAAACAACTTTTCTGGCAGATCCTTACGATTTAGTGGGAGGTGATATCCCTGCCGAATTCTCAACTCATCCTCCAAAGTATTTTCTACAGAACACTAGGGTCCTGAGATTCAAAACACAAAAAACATAGACAATAGGATTTGGTGCTTAGAGAAATGTACAAACCTAATTACAGATGATACACAACAGACCTATCTCCTGTAGTTCTCAACACTTTAAATAAGGAAGTCAAGGAAGTGAATGGGTTTCCAGATTTGAGTCTGAGCTCTGTCTCTTAGTAACTTTGACCTTAAGCTAGGTAGTGAATTGTTTTACTAGTATACAATGTATTGGGTTTCCTTATCATACCTTTCCAGATAACCTTTGTGTTTATTGATTCAGCCCTGTACCTTCGTCTCCTCAGTCCTGCTCACTCACCTGTACCCTGCCACTCTCAGGAACCTTCTCCCCACTTCCATGTCACATGTGTACCTTTGTCTTTCTCCTCCTTCCTCCACACATCTTTTTCCCCTCTCATGGTCTTCTCTCTAGTTTCATAGTTCATACTCACTTTCACGCCCACTTGTATATACCTACAAACATTACAAGGTAAGCTCTTCTCATGCATCATTTAATCTTTCTGTTTTAGTTTGCTTTCTGTTGCTGTGAAAAACAGCATGAAAGCAAGGAGGAAAGGGTTTCTTTGGCTTATGTGTCCAGGTCACAATCCAACACTGAGTGAAGTCAGCACAGGAGCTCAAGCAGGAACTGAAGCGGAAACCATGGAGGTCTATGGCTTACTGGCTTCCTACAGGGTTGGCTCTTTGACTCACATTCATTTACCTTTCTTTCTATTCTTTTTATTTTATTATAGAGATTATAATTACATCATTTCCTCCTTCCCTTCACTCTCTCCAAACTCTCCCATATATCCATTTCTATTTCCTTTCAAACTTATGACCTCTTTTTTCATCCTCTGTTGTTACTTGCTTATATGTATGTGTGTATATATAAAACTTGTCCAGTCTGTATAATGGTACTTGTATGTATGTTTTCAGAGCTGACCATTTGCTATTGGATAATCAGTTGGCGTGCTATTTCCTGGGAAGATTGTTTCTCCCACTCTCAGCATTTCTTAGTTGCATGTAGTTCTTTTTGTAGGGTTCAGGCCTCCTTATCTTTCCCCATCCACTTTGGCATATCTATTGTTTTCCTGGTTCAGCTCATGTTTAGGCCGTCACATTGGTGAAGCTTTATGGGTGAAGCTTCTATCATTACTAGGAGACACAATTTCATGGCAAATCCCTGATCCTCTGGATCTTCTCTTACAATCTCACTGCCACCTCTATTGCAATGTTCCCTGAGCCTTAGGTACAGAACTTATTTTGTAGATGTATCCATTGAGACTGAGGTCCCCAACTTTGTATTTTAGTGAGTTGTGGTTTTCTGTGATGGCTTTTATATATTGCAAAGAGAAATTTCCTTGATAAGGGGTGAGAACTAAAATTATCTATAGGTATTAGGACAAATATTTCAGCTCAGGGTTACCTAACTAGGGATGTGCTGCCACAATGGACTAGGTCCTCCTGTATCATTTTGCAATCAAGAAAATGTCTCCGTAGACATGCCCAGAGGCCAATCTGATCTGGGAAATTTCTCAGTTTAGATTCCCTCTTCACATTTAATCCTAGGTTTGTATCAATAAAAACTAATCAGTATACTTTCCAATGACTGATTTACCTATCTATAAAATAAAGATACAAAGACTTACAGTGCAAAATTTGTCAGTGGTTTAACCAAACACTGAAAGCAGTGATGATTGTCATTTGTTTTGAGATATATTCAGTATCACTATGCTCCTACCTCCTCAGTGTTTAGGTTGTCTCTGACACACTGCAAATGTAGATGCAATTTTAATGTACACATGCAGCTGAAGGATCGCTGTTAGGTTTTAACTCTACTTAATCACTCTTCTCTTAGATGGCC
>LZPO01078058.1:0-10124 GCA_001675575.1 Neotoma lepida
TTCATTCTACTAGCAGTTATCCATTGCCAACTGCTACTTAGCTGAAGATGGACTTCATACCCCAAATCTGAATGAATGATTCAATCGGTTTTGTTAAACATATGCACATTCACTCCACACAGGGCATTTTCATAAGGTGAAAACATAACCTCTGCTCATTCCTGGTCGGCTTCCATCATCTTTGAAGCTATCTATGATTCATGGGTTGGTCTTTTCTTTGGAAAACTGCTTCTGAAGGCCATGTCTTACAGAGCCTGATATTGCATGGTTCTTTTCATATCAACACACAAGTGTCATTATCATTGTCATGTGGTTATATTTCTAAGCAATCACTGTCATTTCACTACATAAGAAACTGGTGAAGAACAAAACTTAGAAGATACTTCTTTAGGTACAACTTTTAAAATGAAAATACGTAACTATTTACTTCTATGTACTTTTGTAGACTCCTATATATTTTGCATTTATTTAAAACCTCAACAAATCTTCAAGAAATTAAATCAGATATAGTTTTTTTAACCACCATGAAAACAAGCTAGAAATAAACAACAGAAAATTAAGAGGACAATCTCTAAACATTTGAATTATGCAATAAACTTTCTAATAAACAATGAGTCAAATAAGACATAAGAACATAAATTAAAACTGAATTTTGGATTAATGATAGTGAAAATGCAACATATCACATTTGGAAGCCAAATATAACTTTAATGTATGCATTCAAATACAAGAAAGACTGAAAAATGAACTAAACTTTATATTACACAGTTATCTGAACATTATATTGAACTTGATGGAATGTTTTTTGTTGCTGTTTTTAGAATTGAACTCAAGCCCTTGTATTTGCTAAGCAAGTGTTCTACCATTAAACTATGACCATAGTCCTAATTAAACAAAAGGAGACAGTAATAAAAGAGAAAAACATACAACAAATAACAATGATGCTACTACAAACATATTCTATAAGACTAAGAAAAATGAAAAGTCTACCAAGGTTATAATAGAAAACACAAAATGCTCATCTAAGATACAAAAAAAGATAACTCCACTGAAGATTACATAGAAATTGAAAATATAAGTAGGAAGGTTGTGCATCTTGGACCAGATTGAGCTTGTGCCACATAGTGAGACCATATCAATTAGTCATACAAAAAAGCAAAGCAAATACAGTAGAAATATACTTTGATGCTCAACATTAGTAGCTATTGCAAATCTGCAAATCAAAACTATTTTTTACTCTCTGTAATGGCATAAAAAAAAAACCCAACCAACCAATCAAACAAACAACACAGAAAAGGAAATAAGGACTTGTGAGATGAAGAAAAACAGGGACTTCACTACACTCCTCTGTTAGAAATGTAAAATGGTGCATCTGCTCTCTTTGGCAGACCTCAACACATTGAAGATGGAGTTAGTTTGTGACACAGAAGCTCCCACTCTTGGATTTATCTACACAAATGACTAAAACCAAATATTCAAACAAGCATTTCACATATAACCAGGGTAACAGCAGTCATAACAGCCCACGGAGGAAACAACCCACATTTCTATCAACTAATGAATAAAAAAGATGCTGTGTCCATTACATATGAATACTGGTAAACCCCAGAAAGGAACAGACTACTGACAGGAAATATTACATAACTGAACCTTATAAACATCACTGAGTGAAAGAAACCAGACATAAAATGTCATACAGTGTATAATTCTATTTGTGCAAGATATCCTCAAAAGGCCAATTTTTAGCGACATGAGGCAGGTATGTGGTTGCCAGAAGCTGGGAGGAGGAATAATAAGTGGCTGCTAACAGGTGTGTCATCTCTTTGGGGATTTGTAAAAATATTCTAAAGTTAATAGTCATGCTGGTTGCACAATCTGTAAATATTCTAAAAGCTACTGATTTGTACATTTTTAAATGTGAACTATATCAAAGACAGGAAATTAGGAGTACACTTATGCTAAAATGTTTGAAAACAAATTAATACTTCCTTGAAAATCACAATTTACACAAGGACTTCTGGAGAAATCTGGGGGCTAAGAGATTTCTCAGTCAGTAAGGTGCTTGCTGCAAAAGGATGAGGACTTATTTGGATCCTTAGTAATCATATTTAGAACTAGGTGTGGTGGCACAGTTATCATGCCAGTGCTAGGGAGACAGAGGTAGGCACCTCTGGAACTCACTGGTCAGCTACTCTAGCTGAATTGGAGTGCCAGGTTGAGTGAGAAACCTTGTCTCCAAAAATAAGATGGTGATGGTGATACAGAAAGACATGAAAGTTGTCTTTGGGCCTTCACACTCACATGTAAATATGTTCACATGACCCAGCACACATGTATGCATGAACATGTACATATATAACACATACATTATTGCAAAAGTTAAATGAATTGTTTGCTGAAAATATTGAATTCACAATTTAAAACCTTCTTAGATATACATAAAATCTTCAATCTTAGATTCACCAGTAAATTACTACATGAATTTAATGAAGAAATAGTCTGAAAAGTATTTATTATTAGTACATTCAGAAACTAGGAAAAAAGTAGATGCTTTACAAGTAGTTATGTAAATAAACCAGGATTATTTTTATGCCAAAATCACTCAATAATTGTAAGGAAAAACAAGTCATATTTGTTTTATGAAGCTCTATGCAAACAAACAAACAAACACTCAAAAATACAAGAATGGTTTACTCTAGGAATGTAAGACTTCTCAAACTCTACAACTTCAATCAACACTCTTTCCACCCTTCACAAAGAGTGAAGAAAAGACTTATGACTGACTCTAAAGAGAAAATTTTGAATAAAATTCAACATCCATACCGTATAAGAACACCCAGGAGAATAAAAATAGTGGTACTCCTTAACTCATAAAGGTTATGCAGGGTAATGAGAACCTTTAGTTAGCACTGGCATAATAAGACACATTACTTTTCTTTCAAAATGAAAATAATCATATGTATGATCAATGCTTCTAGTTAGTATGTCATGAAGTCCCTAACTAGTGCACTAAAAATCAATGTAGAAAGCAAGAAGAAAATATCATTAGTTGTAAATATTATAATGACTTATGAACACATTTACAACAGATTAGAAGAAATTAGCAAGTTTAGTAAAAACACTATTGAATATTTAAAATACATTGACTGTTAAGAAGTTTAAAATTGGGAACCTAAACTGTCATTTTCTGATTTATTACATAATAAATTTGAATAGAATTCATTGAAAAGTCATTTTGTTAAGCTGTCAGTTCTGCATGTTTTTACAGATTCCTTGTTTTATTTATATATTTGATGATGATGATGCCATCTGTGTGTATTCGTGTATGTTATGTGTGTGAATGCAGACATACATATGTGGCACACTTCGGGGAGTCAGAGGAGAACTTTTTGGGAGTAGGTTCTCTCCTTCCACTTTGCTGAGGCAGAGTCTCTTTTGTTTCTTCTGCACTGGGTCCAAGCTAGTTTGGTTATGAGCTTGTAGGTGCCTCTTCGGTCTCTTGTCTCAGCTTTCAGAGAAGCACTGGTATTGCACACGCATGCCATCACATTAAGCTTTATACGTGTGCTACAGGGATAGAATTCAGGCTCCCAGGTTTGCATATAAATGCTTTTGTTTACTGAGCCATCTCACTGGCATAAAGTTGATTCTAGACATGCAAAAGACCTACAATTTATTAAGAATACCTTAAAAATAGTAGACACCGAAAATGAACTCAATGGTATTCTGGGAGGTTTTGTCACATAATGCTTTGTCTGGACATTTCCAGGTCTTTTGTTTATATATTACGGTTTCTGATTTTGTGCTTTTATAGTTTCTGTACATCTGCATGTGCTTCATCTTTGGCTCCTTTTTTCCTGTTTTTTTTCTTTTGTTTGTTTGTTTTATTCTATTTTGATTTGATTGTTGGATTATTTTAGATGCCTGTTTTCTCATGAGAGAGAGAAAGAAGGGTGTAGATTTGGATGGGTGGGGAAGTGGAGAGGATATGGGAGAAGTTGGGGAGGAAAAACCATGATCAAAATATATCGATTGTATGAAAAAGATTTTTCAATAAAAATAGTACAAAAANTAGTAGGCATTGAGGACATTTCAGCTAGAATGATGATAAGATAGAGCTATGCTGGGCAAGTGTAGACAAGCTAACCAATGGAATAGCACAGATTCCTGGAAACGAACATGCACTAACACAGAGACTGCATTAAATAACATTGTAAGTACAGCATGTAAGTGAAATCATAGACTTTCTGTTATATTATCCCACATCAATTGATATCAGATAAAATAAATCGTTATTACTATATATATGCAATTGTTTTGCAAATGATTTTTATTTAAGTCTTAAAGATGAAATAACACCAAAACAAAATATATGAGAATGTATTCTTGAGATAGATAAAATACCCAACAGTGTTTCAAAAAGCACTAAGCAGGAGTTTATGAACTGAATTTTTTTTCTTAAAAGTGATTCCATCTTGTTCATCAATAACCAACACTGATAGTAGTCAAAGGAGCTAGATAAAAAGACATTTTCAAAAGACAAATCTTACACAGTAGTTTACACAGATTGTATAAGTAACTCTTATATTTTTTTTGTGCTGGGGATTGAACACAGGGCTGCACACATGCTAAAGAAGAAGGTTTTCTCAAAATTTAAGGTTAAAATACAAACATTTCAATAAACACATAACAGAGGAAAACATCAAAGTGGCAGACAAACCAAACAGAAATGATCTCACCACAGTTAGTTTTCAGGGAAGTGCAAATTTGTCCACAATATAGTACCACAATGTACCAATTGGAATTGTTCCAAATGAAATGATTCACAAAATTCCTATTGGTGAGAATTACAAATATTTGGAATATTTATGCATTGCTGGCAAGAAATATAAATAGTTAAGACTTCTTTGGAAAACTGATGGTATACTAAAACTAAATAGACATTTATACTTAGCACTTATATTTCTGGGTATATGGTTGAGCAAAATCTACAGGGTCTAGCTGTATCACTCTTGGGTATATATCAGACTCAATATCTTAATACAGAGATACCTGCTTATCTATGTTCATTGATGTTCCTATTCACAATAGCCAGAAAGTGGAACAGCCCAGATGTCTATCAACTGATGAAAAGATAATGGAAGTCTGGTACATTTACACAATGAGATATTATTCAACTTTTAAAAACAAAATTATAAAAACTTCAAGTCAATGAATGAAGCTAGAAATAATCTTTCTGAGTGAAATAACCCAGACTCAGAAAGGCAAATGTCTTATGTTTTCTATCATTTGTGGATGTTAATTTTCAATCCTTAGATATGTGTGTTTCATTTGGAATGACAACAGAGGTCAAGAAATTAGTAAAGGGATGTAGAGTGAGGGGCTTTCAATGGGGTGTAATACAACACAGTGCTATAAGTGATTGAAAGAGAATAATGTAATAAGTGTTAAAATATCATGGTGGATGAGAAGGTAGAGTAGGAGGGTATTTGGGGTGAGACAAAAATATTAAAGAATTTTTTGAAAAAGTCATGTATAAATCTATAATAATATAAATTATATCTACATATAATATGTATATGCAAATACATGAAAGGAGCAAAAATTAATAAAGGAAACCTGCAGCAAGGAAATAATACTCCTATAGACAATGTTAGGAATAGATTACTTCTTTTGGAGTTGTTGGCTAGGTCCACAGACCCCACATTAGAGGCTATTGCCAGTGAAACTGATTATACTCCAGAATTTGATCAGAGAGACAGTTGCTAAAAGAAATCACATACTTGAGTCATAGAGAAATCAAGATGGTACTCACTTGGGAAGCTTCAAACATACTGGCTAGAGTTCATTGTGCTGGATGGTGCTATGTATGTTAAAAGGAGAACATTCATCACCACTCTCATCGAGATGTGAACCTTGCAAGCTACACTAATACCTGACCTGATAAAATATACATACTGTTGCAACAGTGGCATGAAAGCTATGAGAGTAACCAACCATTTTCTAATTGGATCTAAGGCCAGATTATATGATGAAATCCATACCAGGTACAGTTAGCAGGACCAAGAACCTGTGGCTATGTAGGTAATAGGCTCCATCTAGATAGGGGAGAACCCAATACTGTTTGTTTGATACATGGACATCATATTAAAGTGACTCCCAATGACTTATTGCCACACCCAGAGATCAATATTGTTAATCATTTCAAAAACAAACTCTTCATTTCATTGATTCTTTGTGGGTTTTTTTTGTTGTTGTTGTTGTTTTCTATTTCTTTAATTTCAGCCCTGATTTTGATTATCTCTTCCCATCTATTGTTTTGAGTTTTGTTTGTTCTTGTTTTTCAAAGGTCTTCAGGTGCATCCTTAAATTATTATTTTGAGATCTCAATATTTTTGAGGTAGGTACTTAGTCTAAACATTTTCCTCTTGGGACAACGTTCATTGTTTCCTATAGATTTCAGTATGTTGTGTTTTCATTTTCTTTCAATTCCAGGAATTTTTAAATTCCTTCTTGATTCATTCATTGACCTGATTATTGTTCAATAGTGTGTTATTTTGTTCCCACAAGTTTGTGTACTTTCTGTAGTTTCTACTGCTGTTATTGATTGCAGCTTTATCCCATTGTTGTCAAGTAGAATGCAGGATGTTGTTTCAGTTTGCCTGTATTTTCTGAGATTTGCTGCAACTATTCAAATATTAGCCCTCAGGAATAGAATCGTATTAACTNTTCTCAGAGGAAAAAAATAAAACAAAATTTCTGCTCTTTGGTGCCAACCACAGTGCATTCTGTGGTCTTCGCTTCATCTCTGTTTATTGTATGTAGGATCCTTGCAGCTTTCAGCACATTGATAATGAAGTAAGTTTATATGTCCCAGGGACACACAATATGTGTAATGACCCATTGTGAGGCAGGTCTTCCTCCACTGCTGGAGGGCAAGCCTCCAGCAGCGCAGAGGTCAATGGGAATTCATGGAGTCTGCATACTATAATGTTTTTATTTGAGGGGGTTAAGGGAAAAGACATTCACACACTCTCTTGATAGTTTCCTTCCTTATTCTTCTTCTGTATTCTTCTGATTCTGTATTCTCTCTCCCCAGTTTATTATCCCAACAAAATCTTTCAGACATTATAGGAATTACAATGTGGTTACATTCTATTTTTCAAGTGAATGTATATATTATAATGAACACAGGTGAAAACATGCGTTTTCATCTCCCTTACATGATTAAAACAAAGTCATCCCAAGAAGCCACATACATTTACATCTAAGCAACTTGTTACAGATTAACAGAGTATGAACAAATGAGGCAGTTTTCTCAGCCATTTCTTTCGCTGGCAGGCTGCATATTGCAGTTACAAAAAACCCCCAATCAATCATTTTATTATTTATCTTGAAAGGTAATCTTATAAGGAATCTTAAAGGAATCACAAATTTAAACTTTTATACATGAGAAACAATCAATCAGCTCTACTTTAAATCTTTAGGGTGCATACCCACTCATCAATAGATTTTTATGTCAGCAGATTGAGGGAAAAGATGGGTACAAGGAATTAATCATCATCTTTGATCACCAACCAATCCTAGCAAGGAAAGTACATCAGTTAGTAACAACTGGACTGTTTTTGTATTTTTGACCCTAACCTAATGAATCTGTAACTCAGCTATGTGTCCTTGTAAACTTTAGATTGTTTTTTAGGGTTTTTCATCTCAAAGCTATTATCAAAACATCTGGTCTAACCTGAAGTTTTTTTAAAGCTTTGTTTCAGCTATGATGCACACCAAAAACCATGAATGCGTCTTTCAACATCAAGATTAAAAGAATTTGAGCCAGCCTGGCTCCTGGGACTCAATTGTTTTTCTTAATCATTAACCTAAGCCACAGTCTATATGGCTCCTCAGTAGAAAGGCATGTGTTCTAGCTGTGTGACACTTCCTTGTTTTATTTTTAATCATCAAAACTCTACTTAAACTAACATTATCATTATCAATTAGACAGTACAGCTTAAGAAGAAATCATCTTCATAATAATCCAGGTAAAAATGCCCAGCAGAATGGGATGTTTCCATGAGATAAATACACTACATTACAGGCAGTGGAGTGTTCCCCACACCCATTCCGACCATGCCAGATACCAGAGAAAGATAGCAGAGGCAAACATGTAAAGGTACAGCAGAAGCAAAAGACGTTCTGGAGTCTGTGGTCTCGGGACTGTGCCTATTGGAGATTTATCCATCAGGGATTTTCCTCCTGGTGGGATGATACCTTGGAAATTCAGTTGCCACTGACTGCTCCTCTGACATGGTCACCAGCATATGTCCACAAATGAAGTTCATTGAGTTTATTTTTTTAAGTTATAAACAAAATTTTATTACAAAAACCACTTTTAAAGGAAAATAATTTTCACAGAGACCATAACACAATCCTTTGAGTTTCCCATGCCAGAAACAGATATAGAAAGGTAAGAGGATATTTTATGAAAAGGGTTAAGAAGAAGGAGAATTTTGTTACACTTCTCTCTGTCTCTGAACCCCAAGACTATAAGATAACAAGTATTACACAGAAAAATTTAGGGTGCTGCATCTAAAGCCTACACATGGTCTCAGCATGTAGCCTTGTCTGACCTAGAACTCACTATGTAGACTAGGATGGCCTTGAATTCACAAAGATCCCCCTACCTCTGCCTTCTGAGTGCTGGGATTAAAGGCATGTGCCACCACACCTGGCAGATTCATTAAGTTTTATAAGAAATATTGCATGTGTTATTTATAAATCAATAAGTAAGACTTTTTAGGAATAAGACTCTGTGGGCATATTTAGAAACTGTCCTCATTTTTTACATGATGATATGCTAAATCTGATAACTTATTTAAAGTATTTTTTCACTATAAAAACAAATGCCATCATATGCAACTATAAAGTTAACAATATACTTTATTTATGACCTAAGATAATGGCTTATTTTGACAGCAGAGGTCAAAATAGAATTGATCATATTGTGATCTATCTAAATATACTGTTTTTTGTAAACAAAGTATTTTTAGGCTATGCTGTTTTCACATAATAACTTCAGATGTGGAGAACTTATAGAACTTATAAAATAGTGTTGTGAATGATATTTTTGTATTATTTAACAAATATCATTGCTAGTCATATCTGGAGGGCAGAATTTGAACTTCAGGAAGTATCTTGTGTTATTTCTTTGCAATAATTTCAATTTGCTCATACAGCTTTAGAACACTGAAACACCCAGTTGAGTCTTGATTAATTGTTGAATTCCAAATATTGAAAACTTGGAAACTCTAGTTTTTGGAAAGAAATTCTGATGCCTCTCATTTCCAGTGAAATTTCAGCTTCAGCTTCTGCCTGATCAAAACACTTGGAAATTTTTCTAGAATTAAGACTGACTTTGGCAATGTCTGGATAGTCTTCAAGTATTACATTTGCTATATTGCTGGACAGCTTGCAGAGTGACTTTTATAAATTGTACTGGGGATGTTTCCTGTTTCAGTACATTGCATGTAATATCTCCAGTTATAAATTTGTGAGATTTCTTTAGTCACTTTGAGGTCAACCCAGGAGAAGAAGAAAAAAAAAAACAGAAGTTTCAAAATTGTGTTTGGTTGGGATTTGAGACTCTGTGGGTCAACATAACATTTCCATTTTTGCATGCAAAGAAAATACACAGTGTCCATTTAGGCTGTTCGTCTACATTTTCTCTTCTGAACCACAACATTTTCTGGCCTTCTGGTTTATAGTTTAGCACTTCCAGTTAAAGAACAGCACATTTATTTTGAAAGAAGAAAAGGTCCTTTAAATTCTAGGAAAAGTAGAGCAATTAAAGTGGGCAGAGTTCCATGAAATCTTACCCCCCTCCAAATTGTTACCTACTGGAAAATATGACTATTGTACACAGCATCTTCAGTCATGAAATTTATGTAATAGTGAACAAATAAAAATAAGATTTTTGACTCTGGACATCAGCTTCAGTAGATAGAAATTCTATTGGGCAACATCCTAACAGTGAGATAGAGCCTTACACAGTACAAGCTCCATAACTTTTGTACAAATTCAAATAGTCTTTTGAATCTTTAATTATATTAGTGCCATCTGGATTGCAACAT
>LZPO01078061.1:0-10106 GCA_001675575.1 Neotoma lepida
TCATCTTCCTTGTAATTCTAACAAACAAGGTAGAGACTGGCCGATAATTTTGAAGAAATTTGTTCCATATCCATTGCTACAAATTCAAGTTACAATTCTTCTTCGATTTTATCATTATCTTTGTTTTTGCCTGGCTTATTGCAAATTCAAGTGCTAGGGATCTTACTTTCAACTTTCTACATAGAGAGGCCGCAGAACCTAATTTTTGTATCAGCTATCTCAACTGTAATAGGGCTTCACTTTGTGATGTCATTCTAGTGTCAGTATATTCCACGTAGTTCCTAAGTAGTAATTTGTGGCTACCCTTAGAGCATCGAGTCCAGCATCCCATAGCCACAGACCCACTGCCGCTCCACATTCTAGATGAAAACCACTGCAGCTGGTACACAAAAGAAAACTAGCTCTTTATTTAAAATTAACAGTGTTTCGAGCTTTTTTTTTAATGGAGAAAAATAAAGAACTCTTAGGCTTGCCTAAGA
The DNA here is from genome assembly GCA_001675575.1 of Neotoma lepida. NCBI lineage: Eukaryota > Metazoa > Chordata > Mammalia > Rodentia > Cricetidae > Neotoma > Neotoma lepida. Next base: position 480 of record LZPO01078061.1, read on the forward strand.
CATTTTGTTTCATTTCATTTATAGTTTCTAATAAAAAAAAATCAATGTTCTTATCTGCTTTTTCCTCAGTATCATAAACCTGGTTCCTGGTTTTTGAAGCCAGTGTACACAGTAACATTACTTAGTTCCTGTACTCCAAAGAGATACTCTGGGAGGAAGCATGGGGATATTTTTCCTATACTAAGTACACAAGAGCATCGCAATAGTTAGGCACATGTTAGGAGGTACACCAAACAGAATATTGTGATTCATTGGAAATAGTAATGAAAAGAGGACGGTTGAGGAATCTCTATGCCCCATCTCTCAGAACAGACACAGCCCACTGAGGCACGAATGTTCTCAAGCATTCCAATAATAAGAAATTCCATGGGCCTGCTCTGAGAACTCTGCTGTGTCGAGGCTGCTAAATTCAATTTCCTGGGGCAAACAGGTAAGAAGTGAGTTGATTTATCTTTTTCTTCGCCATCTTAAAAAACGAAGCTTTTATTTTTCAGGCTTTGTTTCTCATTTTCATGGTTGGAATACAAGGAAATTCTCCAGACAGATGGGCTTCGGTCCTTCTAATTACCACAGCAGTCTGTTAGCTCAGGTGCTGGCTAGAGTGGGACAGCCACACAATCAACAATAAGGGAATTCTGCCCTCTCTGAGACAGCTACAGAAGCACCACTTCTCATGCATGGAATCTATCAAATATCCAAATGGCCATGTCTGGAGTGACAATGAGCTTTTAATTATTTACCTGGGAGCTTTCAATATACATAACTATTCTACAAAGGCATGTCACCACAAATGAAGGGACTTGCTGAGCAATAACTTTTGAAGTGTTCTGACCAGTTGCTGATTGGGCAGACGGCATGCTCTTACTCTGTTCTGAAAGGTTAGGAGTCTTATGTTTCAGCGGTGAAGGCCTGTGAATAACACCAAAGCTCGCCACTTTCCAACAGTTCTCTATGGTATTACTGCTAAATATGTCATACCATTAGAATCCTCTTCAAAATTTAAAAATGACATTCACCAATTATATACATTCACATGTAAAGCATCTGTAACGCCTTTGTGGGGGAAAAGTCGCCAATGAAGCCTCGCCCTATTTTCAAATAGAATGAGCCTGCTGGCTACAGAAGATCAGAAGTGAAGATGAAAAAGTCACAAAGGAATCTTGAGCGATGCTCATCAGATGAGCTCAGACAATGACCTGTTCAGGTTTTTGACTCAAGGCCTTTGTTCATGAGGTGAGTTTAGCCATCAGATGGAAGCACAGGCTTTCAGTGCTTGGGCCTGTGATGGAGACTAGTGTAGAGTGATGGGCTGCTTTTTGAGAAAGGTAGACTATCCTTCCCATATGCCAATCCTGCCATCTTAGTACATGGTGATGATTATATCAAGCACAGGAAAAACATGGGCAGAACAATTTACATGGAGCAAAACAAAACCAAACAAAAAGTCAAAAAAGTGCTGTGATAAATCTAGGCATGCATTCTCACTAGAATCCAAGTGGGTACAATGTAAAGGCAGATATGGCTGAGTCTTTCAGTTACAGTTCTAGGGAGGATTCTGGATAGTTCCAATAACTCCCCTCACCATAGCATCTCCATCAAATTAATGCATTTACCTCCTCTAAGTGACTAGCACATCTTACACTTCTATCAGTAATTTCTATTCCATAACACAACTCGGCATACATGGATTTTACCTCTATTAATAGACAACTTGTTCCAAGGAGGACCTGACTCTCATTCTTCTGACTGCCCTCCTATCCCCAGCTCACTTCCTGCTCATGGAAAGTAGTTATCAAATAGTCACCATAAGGAATTAATAATGTGTTTCTAAGACCATCTCTAAGTGGTGGAAAACAGAAAACTTTTCAAATTTGAAACATCCATCACTTATTCTGTACATACATTCCTGGACACTCTATAGAACTAACTCAGGAGGCTTTCAATGAATGGTATTGCCTCCCACTTACTTGCTAGGAGAATTAAGTGGGGCAAGGGTAAGATGAAGCCCCAAAACAAAAATAATTAGAAGAGCCAGCAAATAAAAACAGCTCCAAATCTTAGCATGGTTCTGATGTCAGTGGGAAATGTACATGGAGGTAGGTGAAAGGCCTTAACTAACATTTTTGTCAAGTGTACTATTGTTTTCCTTTGTGTAGGTTTGTATTCATTATTTAGCCCTATTTTTTGACATGTATCATGAACAACAGACATGTTAGGAATTTTGCAGAATTCAAGGTTGAGCAAGGCAAGAAATCTGACACAGAAAAATTTAATGGTGGAAATAAGTCAGAAATAGTTTTAATGTAACAAAACTAAAATTTCGAAAGTAAAAGCATAATGAAGAGTTTCTGACTTTCAGACCTCATAGTCCTCTTACTGACATTTTCTCTAAGCATATGCAAGCTGTTGCTCCTGGGGATGAATGGATATGCTCAGAAATAAATGTTTAAAGAGACAGGCACCCAAAATGTTCTGGAAGGCATTCTATTTTAATGGTTATTAATGCCACAAGAGGTTATTAGTTTTTCCTTTTCATGGGAACAAGTGGGCACATAACTGCAATCTTGAGAGCATGCAGACACTTCCATTAATGTAAGAAACAAGTTGCTGTGGCTTTACGCATGTTAGAGCTTCCAATCAGGCCTTATGGGAATTCCTAAATTTCAGCAACTATGGTTTGTAAATGAGGAGATTACAGAACAGTGAGATAAAGAACACCGAAACCCGACAGAATGCTTTTCTTAATTAAAGATGAACTCAATGTACTTAAGGCCTCATTATTAGCCCTACTATTTTTGTATCATGCATTTTCCATATATGGTGAACAGGACCATGTGAACATTCTCATAAGGTACACTGAAAGTGATCAAACAAATAAATATCAATCCACCAAGTCAAACATCTTTCTCATTGTGTTTCAAACTTGNACTACATTTATATAAACTTGTAAATGTTTATTTCAGAAATTATAAATAATATCCACATCTTAATAGCAAGACATGAGACCCACAGACCAGATAATCTCTATACTACAATTAAGAGATTACAAGAAACCATGGGGCACATGAAACACAAGTGTTCTTAACACACTTACAGAGACATGGGGGGAGGATTGAAAATGGTTTATAAAATGCAGCAATCAAGGTGGCCATGGAAATAATCCTTGCAAGAGAGTAACAAAAATCTTTCAATTGTCCTTTCGATGTATTTACAAATGTGTCCTGTCCCTTATGTTTCATATCTGGCTCCTCCCCTCCCCCTTCCTATGTGCACATACTTCCTGTCTCAGTCTTACCAGCTTACACTAGATGAAGAGCCCCTTGGAGTTGACTTCTCTGAAGACTGATGGGAATTCTCATGCTTTTCTTAAATTACATATCTGCTTATATATTTCATCAGTCTTGTGGTGTTTGTTTCAATGACATATCAGACTAACCCTTTTCTCTTTTTAATGTATCTAGCAAATAGATATTTGATTATGTACATGCTACTGGTTCATGGTGGTGCACCTTCTTGCACTAATCTAAAGCAACTGGAAGAACAGTGGAACACTCAGTTCTTAAGCCATGAGTGCTGCACTAGCAACCCACCTCTGTTCTAAGTTTCACTGAAACTCTCAAGTGATGATTTAACTTCTTAAGTCTTGATTACACTTTAAAGGTAATGCTAGGCACTGGTTTTGTGTGTGTGTGTGTGTGTGTGTGTGTGTGTGTGTGCACGATATCCATGTGTATATGATAGATCTGTGTGGGTTTGTGAATGTGTGTGTGGCAATCCCATGACCACTTCCAGTGTCAGTCCTTGCCTTCCACCTTCTTTGAGACAAGGTCTCATGCTGTTTGTCCCTGAGCATTCGCCAGGCTAGTTAGCCACAATCTCCAGGGATGCTCTTGTTTCTGCCTCCTAGCTTGCTTTAGGAGGCTGGGATTACCGACAGCTGCTAGGAGACCTGATTTTACACTGGTCTTAGCNAACTGAACTCAGGGCCTTAACTCTGCACTCTCTTTCGGAGTACTAGGGAAGAAATTCAGGGCCTTCCGGAGCTAGGCAGTTTACACTGCTACTGACCAACATTTGAGCTCTCAGGCAGATTTTAACAGAAGGACTCTAAACAGGGTAAGCAAACAAGTACTAAATAGGCTTTTATTCTTATATATGTGAAACATAAAATTTAATCAGACATTCTATGTTTTCATAAAAATAAACCCCATGTTTATTTTGCTTTGTAAAGCAATATATAATACCTTATACAATAACCGATTGTGGGACCATTAATTATCTGAGTTTTTGTTGTTATTTTTGCATTAAGGCAGCAGTTCTGAACCTGTGAGTTTCAACTCCTTTTGGAAGTTGAGCGACTCTTTCACAGGGGTCGCATATCAGATATCTTGCATATCAGATATTTATATTATCATTCATAAGAGTAGCAAAATTACAGTTATGAAGTAGCAATGAAAATAATTTTATGGTTGAGGGTCACCACAACATGAGGAATTGTATTAAAGGGTCAAAGCATTAGCAAGGTTGAGAACCACTGCTTTAACATTTTAAAAAGAAGCAAATTATAGAAGCTATTACCATGGGTTTATTACAGAAAAAAAATTTTTTTCCTTAGCTAGTATGAAATCAGTGTTCTCTCCTCCAGTTTCTGAGTATTTAGGATATACAATGAGAACTAATTTTCTGAGTGATAGCCACAAGACTCTGTAGGAGTCTCAATTATCAAAGAAAGATTCAATTATGTTCTATACTACATTTGCCAAGAAATAAATTTCAGGGAATATTTAAAATATTCCTGGAGAAAAAGTTTCAATAACCTCCAGTTAGCTACATGCGCACACCTGGTTAGTTCCCAATACCCATCCATCCACAGTGCCTGTGTGGTGGGATTTACAGCACATTTGATGTTTGGGAGTGTTTATAATCGCTGTGTTTACTACATAATCAGATGATGCTTTTAATTAAAAATTTGAGTTAAGAAAATTATGCATCTGGTATTTGAATCACCAATACTGCTGAGTAAATTCAGTGAATTAAGCAATATACAAACCAAGAATACCAAATAGCCTGGAGAAACTGTATTTAGCTTTGGAGATTCCAGCTGTCTTGTTGAAAAGGTTTAAAAGCGGAATGGGTAGTTAAACCAGATTATTTCTGCCAAGCCTTCCTTCCTCTGAGTTAGGGATGATGAGAATTAACTGGCCAGACCTTGAGGCTCTTTGCTTCCTTATGAGTCAAAGGTAAAACAGTAAAGCCTACGTCAATACAAAAGTGCCACTAAAACTATGTAATTACAGCAAGGTAACAAAACAACTCCCATAAAACTCAACTCTGGTTAGTATCTAGGCAATGAGAGCATTAAAAAGATGTTAGTTTCTTTTAATGTAAGCCTTCAACTTTTGATTTACCAAAACCAAAAGAAAAGAAAAAAAACCAGTAACAACACAAAAACATCTTTTATCCTACAAAAATAATTTCAGCTGCATACACACACACACACACACACACACACACACACACACACACACACACACCAAACAACCCTAGCAGTATCTCCATAATTTAATAGAGTTTTAAGAACAAAATGTCCCATGGTACTTAAGGGAATCACTGAAGCCCAGTCATACCAGCTTTCCCAGTGTCTTCTGGAGCAGAACAGCTTGCACGAGATGTCCAATATCACAGCTGTTCCCAAACTCAAGAAGCCATTACTGACTTTAAGAAAACATCAGAATACAGAGACAGTGAAGAAATCAAATGACCTGGGGAAATGACTCTATGGGTAAATCATCTGCAACACAGTAGTGAGGCCAGGAGTTCAGATCTCGGCACCCAAGAGATGCCAAACAAGCTTGGTTGCCACCATATGATCCCTGCACCCAGAGATGGAGCCAAGGGATTCTACTAGGGCAATCAGACTGGCTGAGTCTGCAAGCTTAGGTCTTAGTGACAGACTCTGACTTAATATGTAAGGAGGGTTACCAAATAAAAGCCCTAGTTGCAAGCTCTGGCCACCATGTTCCTGTGCACCTATTCATATATGAACACACTTACACATGCAACAATATGAAAAATAAATTCAATGTCTGGATAGGTCTAAATGTCTGTAGAAAAAAATGCTATATATAATTAATATTCTTCCCAGAAAATTTTGTTATGTTTTTCCCTAAAATTTTATATATTTCTCTATATTAAAAAGTTCTTTAAACTAGGACATCCTCCTCCCCTTCTGATTTGTTTCTCCACCATCTGGCACCCACAGAACCAGCCCCTCATCTTGCTAAGCCTATCTTTTGCAGGAATCTTTTACTTTTCAACAGACCTGANCATCTTCCATGTCTGTTCTCCTTATAAGTGATTTCCTTCAGGCTGTTCAGATTCCTACTGTGGTTTCTTTCTTATACCTAATCTCCGCAATTTGTGTGTATGCATGTGTCCTCTTTTATACTGTGTTCCTATAAGAACACAACATGCATTTCACATCATTTACAACTGTGTCCCCATAACCCAGCTAATCTTTCCCATTATACATCCAGTCAACATTCATAACACAAGGACAAGAGTATGGAAACATTGAGATAATCAGAGTAAGAAATGATACACAGTCTTTCATCTGAGACAAACACAAGAGAAACAGAAATTAAAAAAAAACAAATATTCTTTAGGCTGTTATGTATGATGTGGCACAGCTAAAAATTCCTAAATACGGATGAGGTCTTGGCACAGAACTGTGACTACTTTTTGGTTCATAAGCAGACACTGGGTGGGAGGAGTCAGGGACCTGTGAACTCTTTATAGCACAGAACATTTTAAAATAGAGAAAAATGAGTACACAAGAGTTCTATCCAACCACCCTTGTCTTCAGCGTCTCTACCCTGAGGTAGGTACATGTTTGGGTGGTGGGGCTGCTGTGCCCAGGGTCAGAAAAAGACATATTTAGCTTCTGGCATGTACTTTACTATAGAATCAATGTCGAACTGGCTTCCTCACAGGTTCATTTCACTCATCTGGGCAAGACAATGGCCTATTTTTACTCAGCCTACCACTTCACTTTCTGTTTTTACATGTAAACTTCGTCTTTGACATGACCCACATCAAATGGTGACCATCTAACTAAGGACAACTCTCTACCCCATTGCTTAGTCTTCAGCTCTCAAGCCCTATCAATATGTCCCTCTCAGCTTCCAGAGGAGCTCTTTTGGCCCCCAATATCCTGCAAGAAGCCTCTTTTTATATGTAAGTTCAATGAAAACAACAGCAATCACAGTATGTCTCAAACCATTTTTATTCCTTTCCATTTTCTCCCTACCACAAGTTCCGGTTCTTTTTCCTCTTTCTCCGTTGTCTCGCAAAATGTTCCTCCTTATGCGTTCAGCTTGTCATTTCTTTAGCAGATTCAGCCTCTGTACTGTTGGCAGTGCAAAAGCCACACTCCCCTTGGGTCATGATTTACTCATCTACCCTCAATGGCAGGCACCTATATGTCCTAATAAGAACACAGCGTGGTCCTTGTTGTGTCCAAGTCACACCCACAGTTTCAGAGATAAGAACAAGTATGTAGAATACAGATCTACAGTTAAAAGACTGAATATTAACAAGCTGAAGAGACTTTAGATGTTCTGCACAGCTTGTATTAAGTAGGCTTTGAAGAGCCAGCCTTGGAACCCACTGGCTTTGAGAAACTATTTCTATGGAAACAGACATTCTAAGTTCCAAACAGCACATACACACATGGACTTCTTGCTTTGAGGCTCAATGGGGTCATCAGCTGGCACTGGGGCTGGGAGGCAGCCCCCATTCTGGCCACTGGCTTTGCCTTTCTGAGAGGTGAATGAGTTTCATATCGAGGTGTTGAGGGGCAGGCCAGCCATCCACCCAAACCAGCACCAGTCAGCCAGTGATCCACCAGATGTTTTCTGCCAACGTGGCTTTCCTGAGTGTGTACCATGCTAATAACTGTGTACTGTGTGCGTAGGGACCTCACAGAGGTAACCTTTTCCCTCCAGGTCAGCCCTGACTTGGAGCTCTGCAACTTCAGAGTCCTTTGTGAGCTTGAGTCTGGTGTGCCTGCTGAGGAAATTCAGTTCATCTACATGGAGCAGCTCCTTACAGATGACCACTGTTCCCTGGGCACCTATGGCTTCAAAGATGGTGATATGGTTGTACTACTTCAGAAGGACAATGTGGGACTTCGGGCTCCAGGAAGGACCCCAAACCAGCCACGAGCTGATTTCACTGGGTCAGCCATGCCTGGAACATCAAGTTCCAGACACCAGCATCATTATCACCATCAGCAACGTATACCATCAACACAAGCCCACGGATTGGCCTCGGGAGAGAATATGGCCTATGCGCAGGATCTGGACAGCCCTGCTCTGATTCGAAGCATGCTGCTTTCCAATCCCCATGACCTGTCCCTGTTGAAGGAACGGAACCCCACCTTGGCTGAAGCTCTGCTTAGTGGAAACCTTGAGACATTTTCTCAGGTCCTGATGGAGCAGCAGAGGGAAAGTGCCTTGAGAGAACAAGAGATGTTTCATCTTTATTCTGCTGACCCATTTGATCAGGAAGCTCAGGCTAGAATAGAAGAAGAAATCAGACAGCAGAATATTGAAGAAAATATGAACATAGCTATGGAAGAGGCTCCGGAGAGTTTTGGACAAGTGGCTATGCTCTATATTAATTGCAAAGTGAATGGGCATCCTTTAAAGGCTTTTGTCGACTCAGGTGCCCAGATGACTATTATGAGCCAAGCTTGTGCTGAGAGATGTAACATCATGAGACTTGTGGACCGGCGGTGGGCTGGGGTTGCTAAGGGAGTGGGCACACAGAGGATTGTGGGCCGAGTTCATCTGGCCCAGATTCAGATTGAAGGTGATTTCTTACAGTGCTCTTTCTCTATACTGGAGGAACAGCCCATGGATATCCTTCTAGGGCTTGATATGCTCAGGAGGCATCAGTGTTCCATCGACTTAAAGAAAGATGTGCTGGTGATTGGCACCACCGGCACACAGACACACTTCCTTCCTGAAGGAGAGTTGCCCTTGTGTGCCAGGCTGGTGAGTGGAACTGTGCTAGAAGAATCTTCAGACAAGGAAGTAGCAGGCAATATCAAACATTCAGTCAAGGGTCTAGGTCAAAAAAAGCATTGAAGCAGGTTATATATAAGCCACTGCCACAAGGGAGCAAGATGTAAGTCCCAGGAAAGTATAAGACATGAGCTCACTGGCAATGTCATCATTAAAAACATCTTAGCAACCAACTTTGGCCTTGTGACTGAGTTCACAGATGGGTGACTATGTAAGTCATCACTGATTCATCATAGTGTGGGGGTGAGGGTGGGGGTGGGGGGTTCATTCCTTCATTCCAGATCACTGAACCTCATCCAGGGAAAGGGTTGGAGTTTNAAGTTGGTTTCCCAACAGTCTAGTAGAGGGAAATCAAGTCTCCCTATCAGATTACAGGGAGGGCATGTCCAAACCAAGGGCTGTTTATTTTGCATAGGTTCCTAGAAAAAAGCCATTCTTTTATTCAGACTACAAAGACATGTAAACAAAATGATTTCACATTAGCAATAGCAATGGCTTTGGATTACCCCGGCCCGGTGTGTGTGTGTGTGTGTGTGTG
>LZPO01078063.1:0-10092 GCA_001675575.1 Neotoma lepida
TTTTTTTTTACAACTCCTTTTTCTTTATTCTGGCCAGTTAATTGTATTTATCTTTCAGTCTCCAATTTATAGATGACCCTTCCTCTGTGCCCTTAAATATAGCTTAGGTAGCTCTGTTGCCCTCAGCACCCTGTCCTTCCCCTGTGACATCATTGCTGTACTCCATGACAGCTCGTTGCTGACCTGCTGCTATGCACAATAGTAAGGTCAGTGAGAGTAAGGAGGGCATCTATCTTCTTTCCTATTGGACCTCTGGTGCCTCATTATGCCTGTATACAGTAGGGATCAGTAAATATTTGTGACTTGAATGAATTAATCAACCAATACTTCTCTATCATATAATAATTTATGCACTTTTGTTTATTAAATGATTAATTGCATTAAAAATTAACCTTAAAGGACAAAAAATAACGAAGTCTCCATGCAGACCACCCTGGAATNGTAAAGAGAAGCATTCAACCCTTTTTCCTTCAAGTAACCTTCTAAACTCTGGACATNGTAGTCTCTCTATATTTATTCTGTTTTTCTTTACAAAGAATTTTAAATTTTTATTTGAGCTGAGATGAATGGCATGAGAATTATTCACTTCCTCTCCTTCCTGCTTCTTATTGATGGTTTAACCTAAAAACACAACAACAACAACAACAACAACAAAAATCCTCTACTTCTTCTTGGCAAATGAGCAAGTGTACAAGGTAAAAATGAATTGGTAAAGTAATTTCTCACTCAGGCAGAGGCCTTGGGCGAGTGTTTTCCTCAAAGGCAAAAATTACTCTTATTGATCAACTTAGAAGTCTCTGCAAGATCAAAATATCTCTGATCCCTTGGTGATACCAAAAGAATCTCAAGTGATATTTCATAGAAAACTATTTTACTCATAATTAGCAAATATATTGGAGAGTAGGTTCTTGATGCTCATTGCTACTTCACAGTGGACAACTCAGCAAGTGTTCTGGATTTTCTGGCTTACTGAGTGATAATTTGAATGTCTTGAAGCCAGAGGGCAGTCAGTCAGTGACAGCAGATATACAGCTACTAATAAGCAAAGATTAAACATAGAAAACATAAGGAGTGGAGAATAGAGAGGAAAGAGTTAAAATAGATGACGTGAGAGATAGGCAATGGAAGAGAGAGGAAAAGGAGAGCTTTCTAGTAATGTGAAGAGGGGGCTTTGGGGAGAATTTGAGCAACGACATAGTGATGCTCAGGACTGAAACATAACTTGGACAACAGAAAATGTTGTTACAGACGAGAAAACAATAAATTCAAAGGTACAATGGTAGCGAAACACATGACTAATACATAATTCTGTAATGATCTCCTGTGACAAGAGTAGCAAGCATGTACATGAATAAGTAAGTGCGCTTGGGAAGGAAGCAGAGAAGCTGTAGAGGAAAATATGAGTGCAGAGTAACAAGTAAATCAGGAGTCATCCAAAAGGGAAATGTGTGCTTTATTTCGTTTTCCATGTCCTAGAAAGCTGATGTGATAACATCTATGTCTCATATGTAAGTTTGCTGACATCACTAAAATGATGGACTCTACAGTTCTGTCAACTGCTAAATGAGGAAGATGAAAATTCCAACAATGCGTATTTCCCAACAGTGATTCCCAATAGGGACTGGGTCTTGTCTTTGTTTTGTTTGTTGAAATAGGATCATTCTGAGTACTCAAGGCTGACTTTGGACTTGCTATAAGATCCAACCTGGTCTTAATCTCAGGGTACTCCTGAGATCGCCATGCCTGACGCGGATCAGATCTTACCCAATGCCCTTAGATCATTCTGGTAAAAAAGTAATCTGAATGTCAGCAGTTGTATCATTACTGTACTCTCAAGGGAGAAAGATAATTTTAGTGCAACATATGCATTCCCTTTCCTTTTCAGAAGAGAGGAGGATCAGGGGAAATAAGTGACAAGAGACGGATTGCCACCCATTGGGTAGGTGTTACACAGTTTTACAGGATTTCTCTCAATTCCAAAAACACTGGAAAGCATTTTTATAAATAAGATATGAACGATCTCCTTTAACCAACTGTTCANATATCCACCATTTAGCTGTGAAATGTAGCGACNCTCCAGGATTCTCATGGCAGGGAATAAAATATTGCCATTTGGAGCAACATAGAATGCCACAGGCCCCGTGATCGATCACTCAATAAACAGTAATTGATGATGATGATGCAGAATCCCACAGACCAGGGGGGATTCTGCAGAACACTCTTATGTTTATCCCACCTCCCACCGGACACACATCTGGTCATAAATGCAGACTTTTTGACTCGCTCATAACCAGCTCCCATGGGAAATACTTTTAGCCCAGCTTCATTAGAAATTGCTTAAGAGGGTCATTTTAGCTAGAATGTTTCTCTAAACTGTCAAACCTCTATTGACCTGTTTATTCATCTGTCTGTGTGCCTACTAGTTACATAAATACTCTCTCTCTCTCTCTCTCTCTCTCTCTCTCTCTCACACACACACACACACACACACACACACACACACACACTTTTTAGACAGAAGAAATGGCATAAAGAATGCAGCTCTTTCTGTACAAGACAGAAGATGTGTGGGTCATATGAGTTAAACTGACCAAAAAAAAATGTTTGGGAAATAAGACAATAAATACATTTACAGTATGTAATGTTTCTTCATCTCATTAGAGCCACTGACTTAAAGCAGGAAAGGTAAATGAGTGAGCAGCTGGTGGAGTCGGGTGGATCTCTACCTCATATGAAGTTAACATGCTTTTGGAGACTTTCATAGACCATATTGCCTTTGTCACTGTTCAGAAAGGAGATAGATACAGGGCTCGAATCATCTCCACAGCTGATCTTCTAAACCACCAGAGAGATTCAATACCTACCTGAAGCATACATCATGCAACATTCATGACTCTACACTTGTAATCTGAACAACACATGGAAGNAGTTAAGTTTTATCTACCATCCTAAGCTATGGCCAGGAAATAATCTCTTATTTTTACCATCCTCCAGTTCACGGAACAAAAGCCCAAGATTGAAACCCATGTTTGTTATGTACTGTGTGGCCTTGAGGATGTTACTGAACATCTCTGAGTCATACTTAGAAATAAGGGTAATATTTTTAATGTAATATAATAAAAAACTTGCAGGTTTCTTGAATATTAAACCCCTAATCAACATGGGGGGAAAGAGATGTTTCACACCTTCAGTTACTAATATAAAAAAAGTGACTATTGCAATTCATCTGCTGACATTTTGACCTTCAGTACAACACAGTACAAATGTATTTGCAAATGTAATTAAGATGGTGTCATTAAAATGAGTGCAAATCTACTGGGACATATATCTTTAAAGGAAGAAGAAATTTGAAGCCAGATGTATCTCATTGATGAAAAATAATGTGAAGGAAGAGACAATGGCCATTGAAAAGCTGAGGAGAAAAGCCTTCAATAAGCCAACCCTCATAGCCCTTGGAAGGAAGTTTTGTCTCCCAAAATTTCAAACAATAAATTGTTGTTGTTCAAGAACCCCACACTCCCCAGTTTGTAGGACTTTGCTATAGCAGCACTAGGAAACAAAGGCATGGAGCATGGAGCAAGGTACAGGTATGACATGCTGGGGACACAGGTGTGAACTCCAAATTTCCCTCATTGCCAAACCATAGTAAAAATTTCTAGAGTAACCCAAAGGCATACAATCACTTACCAGATACACTGGAACCAAAGGTGTTTTAGGAGTCACGATTTTTCACATTTTGGAAAAGTGCTTTAGTGCATGTAGCATCTGTTACACAAAAGTCCTTGTGAAGCATGGGAGTGTACCTCATAACCAATACATTAATAGTTCTGTAAGTAAATATGTGGATATTAACACTAGCAAAATAAGTATGAACAACACATGATCCAACATTACTCTAAGTCAGCTTTCTCCGNGATGAGTTGTGGGAAAGTGACAGGCTGCACAGGGTTTGAGAATTTGGAGTGACTAACAATGGGTTAAGAGTCCATGGGTCATTCTGCTTCTCCATATTCCTATTAGTTTGACTTCCTCCACCTGACCAGCTCNTCTCACATCCTTATCCATATGAGGTTCCCAGACTCACTCAGAGAACAGCAACACCAAGCAGCCTGGTACTCATGTACAAGGGAACTCCATCCTCCTTCTTCTGTGATATCATCTGCCTGCCTATCTCTACTTCAGAAACTCTCCTGTTCACTGTGTTTAATTCCACCCACTTTCTAGATTCTTAGGGATAATTAAGGTCAATATAAAATACTCACTTTCTCATGTAGCGGGGGGGGCTGTTTCATCACAAATTATGCCAGAAGTTTCTAACATTTAGTGTTCATAAATGGAAACTAGTGTTCTTAAAGGTGCAAATAGGAGGCTAAGCTAGTGCTATGACTTGGAACTTAACTCTCTCCCCAAGGCCTGTACACTAAAGTCAAGATTCCCAGTATATCTTGATTGAGAATAGTGGAAATATTTAAGATGTGGAGTCTACCGGAAGGTTTGAAAACACTGAAGACATTCCCTTAAATACTGTGGGAGCCTTTGCATCCTTCTTCCCCCTCCCACCCCTTTCTCTCTCCTGACATGAGGTAGTCAGCATCTCCTGCCATCATGTACTGGCAAGTCAAAGTCTAAAATATAATGAGGCCTAATGACCATAAACTGAAACCACCCAAAATGTAAGCCAAAAGAGACCTTTTTGACTTGTACATTGGTAATTGACTTGAATGTTTTGGTATAGTAACAGAAAGCTGACTAATACACTCAATTTTCTACCAAGAAATCCTCCACATATACACAAACAGATAACATACAAATTTGCATTTGGAAGAAAATGCTTTCTCACAAGTATATTATCAAGTAGCATGAGATATATATATATATATATATATAGTAACAAATGCAAGATAGATATATATATATACATATATACTTATTACAATAACTAAGAAATAATATTCATTTGTGTTATTAATTTATTTGGGGTTACTTAGATAGCTATACAGTGCCAAAACTGTGCATTTCTATTAAAATCAAACAGGCTCATAGTTTTAAACCCTCAGAGTAAGCATTATTATTCAAGTGTAAGACAATGTGTTTTGTCAATTCTGAAGTAATAACATCTTTATCATTCTTTATAATTTGTCACTACTGAAAGGGGGAAGAAGGTGGGATTGGTGAGCCACAATGTCTTTAGCTCCTCTTAACTATACTATTCAAAAGCGTTGAGAACCCATCATTCAGATGGATGACTGCATCTTTATCCATCTCTAAATTCTCATTGCTTGATGTGTGAAGGGCATTTAATAAATGTCTATCGATTACCTGAATGAACAGTTGCTGTAAAAATCAAGAGTAACAGTAGTATAAAAAGTCAAGCTCACAACCCCTCTGTCCATCACAATGATATACTAAACTAAGATTATTGTGTGACTCTTTGTGTTCCCTAAAGTTAAAGCAAAAAATTGCGATGTTCTCTTAGCTTCCCTTTAATGCTGCATTTGGAAGGATGCCATGACAATCCCTCCGGTTCCTTCCTGTCATCTCCTTCAGAAGAGCCAACTCATTTGGACACTCAGGGGGCTAGTTTGGCAGCTGTCGAGCTCAGGATTATAGATCTTGAGCCCTGGCATCTGCAGCTGTAGTGAGCCTCATCTTCAGTATCTGCCCTGGCTGAACTCCAAGGGACAGTGCTGCCAGCATAGGGTCGCCCATTTCCGGGCTGTAAGAACCTCCTGGCAGCTACTTTCCTTCAGCCAACCTTGATAAAAGGAAATCCACCTACATTTCAGACCTTCAGTCCATGTCACATTGAAGCTGCCTGCCCTAGGACTGACTCAGAAGCTCTAGTGGAGGCAACAAATCTTCTCTGTGAGAGTTTAAAGCTAAGACTGTCAAAGTCATGACAGAAACAACTGTTATTATCTGTGTTATGTTGTTGCCAACATGTAGACCCAACAACAACTTCTCTGGGGTCAAGGAATGGAGTAAAGAAAGCTCATCAGCAAATTATTTAGAGAGAGTGTTTGGCTCCGCTTTTATTCCACTAGTCTGTTCGTTTCTACTGCTTACAAANTGAAGGAGACATTTCAAGGTCTCTGGGTGAATGAATGATCAGTCTACACTGGGCATAATGGCCTCACACCTGAAAGAAGGGGCATAGTGCCAGCTTACATTGGAGCCAAGACTGTTTGCAGTAGAAACTTGAAATCAAAATTCAGAACAGTATCCATAGACAGAACAAGCTTCACACTCAGTAAGAAACCAAAACTGTATGTAGTAGTCTGTTTCAACAGTTGTGACCTCTATAGAAGAGAAGAAAAACTCTCTAGTCATAACTCAGAAATGCCCTAAGACTTCACAAGCAAGGTATTGAAAATGCCCCATAAGTCTCGCTATCATTAAATGTTACAATGACTCTTTAATGTTACAGGTAATGCAGGATTTCTCCAGAATACTTCTTTATACTTGTAATTCAAGTCACACACTTGTTGGATTCTAGTTTAAGCAAAACTTCATTGCTCTGCTTGAAATAAGGTTTACTGGCAAAGCTGCAAACAACTTCTTTAGCCTCTCCTTATTGATCGAAGGTCAAGGAAGCAAAGAAGATCAAACTGGTGTCAGTGACTCTAGGTATTTATGTACCTGGGACCAAATGAATGGATTCTTCCTATGAATGGGTTCAGAAGCTAAAACTTGCATGAATTGGAACCAAGAGTAGGAGTTGACTGAGAGAAACTATATATACCTCCAGCAAGAACAACAAACACTTGAAACCTATCCCTTCAACTTGATCACATAGAATAAATATTAATAGCATTCATAAATACATGCACAAGTGTCTATACACTTCTAAAACTTATAAATCCTTGCACATATATTTATGTAGTTCTCCAGAAAAGTGTTTTTTATGTCTTTGCTTCTCTACTTTTCATTTCACTAAAATAAAAATGTATGTATTTAATCATGGAACTTCAAAAAGTTTAAAAACTCTCACTTATGACTCTGTGTCTCACTGAGAACCAATAAATGTCTCAATGACTTTGAGCGTCAATTCTGCCATTCATGAAATGAGGAGAGTAATAGTGTCTTTAGACGGTATTTCTTAAACAGTATATTAAATACATGTATTTCATGAAATAGCCATAAATATTGGGAAATATTAATATGAGTATACCCATCAATGACTTATCAATCATCATTTCAGGACCATAAACCGGCAAAAATGTTGAGCTTTTCTCACTTGGCTCCCTAGCATAGTCCCATGTCATACCTGGATTTTGGCCCCACTTATAGCCCTGGTCTATAAAGGCCTTTCCCAGCTGTGTTGACACAGGCCCACTTCTATGGCCAGCGTGGCAGGGTAAAAAGTACACAATCTAAAGTCTGGAATTAGCTCAGAGACTCTGACACAAGAAACAACTAACTGGGACCCTTCACTCACAGATTTATAACCAAGGAATTTTCACCAACCCTTCTCACGGGGTTCTTAAAAGCTCTAATTAAGCAAATGCCTGATGAAGAAATAATCACTTTTAATTTTCAGCTACATGCCAAAATGCCACCGCCCTCCTTCCTATTCCTCATCACACAGAGCACTGATCAGCAGGCCCCACAGGGGTTTTGCCTTTGTCAGAATACATAACGCTTGGACTAGTGCTGGTGAAGTCATGACAAAGAACATGGGAAGAGAGTCAGGTCACCACAGCCAGCCACGCCTTCCCCACTCCCCAGGCTCCTTCCCCACTCTCCTCTTTCACAGATAAAAGACAAGTTTCTGCACTCGGCATACCTTCCCAGGCCCCTGTGAAGCACACACAGGACATGGAAGGAGAACACAAAGGGAAAGGGGAACCGTATGCAGCTTCCGTTTCCCTGGGGCTGATCACACATATAAAACCTTGGCAAACAGGGATGTGAGACTTCAGAGAGAGAACAAGAGGATAATGGAAGGGAGGCAAGATGCGGGAAGGAAGGAGAAGTGGAAGAAAAGGGTAAGGGGGAAAGAAAAGGAGAGACACAGACTCTTACTAGGTAGGCACATACCTATAATCCCAGCACTGAGTCTGAGGAAGAAACATTATATGAGTTCAAGTCCAACCTGGGCTGCATGCTAAGAGTATGTCTTTAAAAAATGCACACAATGTTATTGTTTATGACAGAGCACAGGTAACCACTGCCTTCAAAATTGAATGTACTGCTCCAAAGCAAGGGGTTTATTCCAGAAACTTCCACTTGTTCATTAATGTGGACTTAAGATACTTGTATTACACAAGATGCATTTCAAAATTAATTTCACCTACATAATTAACAATACAAAATAAGAATGATAGATTTTTTTCAGCAGCTGTGAAATCAACATTTTAATTATTAAGTAATGTATGAGTTTTACTGTCAATGTCAAGCAGCTAAACACTGGACTTGGCAGTCACAAATCAATTCCTAAAGTTTTGTTTCATGGTGCTTCCTGCCCAGTTCAGGCAAATGTGGTTGTGAAAGACAAGGAAGAATCCCCAGAAATGTGGCATTGCGTTTACAAATATCCCATTTGGAATTGTGGTGTATTATAACCATTAGATCTCTTCTTTCCTGTGGATCTATTTCTATATTTTTAATGGCATGCCCCCCAACACACAGACACACACATGTAGACACACACACACACAGACACTCATGACCACAGACATGTTGTCAGAGCCTCAGACCGACACTTCTTTTAAAAGACTCTGCTTTCTTTCTTTCACAAAGACTTGAGAAAAGTCTTCATGTCACTGAACCTTGCGTGACTTACACTGAACCTTGACCCTGCACAGCACAAGGGAGTAGATGAAGGTTCTAAGAGAAACAGCTGCCTCTAGGCCTCTAAACACTTGAGAGGGAAACACGCTGGTAAAATACAAGCTTGAGTAAGTGAAGGGTGAGTTCTTTTGACCCGGCTCGTCCACAGCTGGTCAGTTCACACATGTGGTGGAGAACTGTTTCCGCCACCGTCTCCCCAAGATAGCCGGAAAGTGACTCCTTATCAACAGTTCTCAGTATAGCAGGCAACGCTAAAAACATTTTTCAGGTATTTCCTCCAGTTGATTCCAGTAACCGCCTTATGAAAGGGAAATATTAATAACATTTCTGTCTTAAAAGTGAGGAAAAAGCAAACCTGAGAGATGAATGCCACGTAACCAAACACAATTCGATGTGCCCTTGGCATTTTAAGTCTTAATCTAAAAGTCTAGATTGCTTTATGTTGTTGTTGTTGTTGTTGCTTTAAATACAAGATGTAAGTGTGCAAGTGTTTATCTAATTGTAATTTTGTTTCCCAGGTAAAGTGACAGCAAAATTGATAATACAAAGACGCTAAGTCACAATTATATAAGAACTGTTCACCTGAAGGAAGCATTGGTCATGATTTAATAGTGGTTTCTTGGGAAGCATCTACAGCCACAATCAGAAACAGTGGAAGGGCAGCAGGTGACCATCAAAATGAGACCACATAAAGCAGCTTGGCCAAACCTGAGGATCCTTTTCAGAGTGTATTCTTGATTCCATCATTAATCAGCTTATCTCCCCTTCCCCTATTGACCGGCTGTCCACTTCAATAGAGCACTCGAGCTCTACTCAGCCCTCTCCCGTTCAGCCTTTAAATTAGCTAACTGCCTAGCCACAAGGCAGGTAGCAATTTATGCCACACAAATCATGAGGCAGTAGGCAGCGAGGAAAGACAGCTTACTCCCTTTCTGCTGTCCTGAGAGAAGAGAGAGGGTGACAAATGTTTGTGGGTTTGTAAACTGTACTAATTTACAAGCCCGCTGTTATCTTTCTAATGTAACATTCCCTAGAGGAGTGCTGAGGAATGATCTAGCAACAGCTTTCAGCTCCAATCAATAGCTGGAAGATTATAAAGCATGGGCGCCTGCTTAATACAGTACTATCCTGATTTTGCACCATTCGAAGAGCTATTGGAAGGGTCCATGATATAAGTGATTTTGATGTTAAGATAAAGAAATTGAACATGAATTAAAAAGTTGCTTCCCAAGCTTTCCTGTGAAAATGGCAGCATGATCAGAACCAGCATTTATGCAGATTGTTAGAGCTCAAGGGATG
>LZPO01078065.1:0-10075 GCA_001675575.1 Neotoma lepida
GGAAGTCTCGCTCTTTCCTCCGCTTCAATCCTGGGAAGTAGAGGCAGTCTTGGTGAGTGGTGGCTTGCTCCTAATTCCTCTGATCTCTGTCAGATTTTCACCCTTATTTCTTGTCCCGCGTGTTTATTAATAAGACTGGTTAGAAGTTCTTCTTACAGATGAGGGAAAAGGAAGAGAAGATGTTGGGGTGAACTCAGCCCTTCACAGTCATGAACATTCCAGAATCTAAGCCAATAGAGGTGTCACCATCATCTATGTGTGACTTCTAAGGCCGCTCTGGAAATCAATATCTGACCAGCAAATGAGAGAAGTTTACGAGATAAATGTCAACTCCTATTCCACAATGAAAATGACCACATAGCTCCTCTTAGGAGCCGGGGATGGAAGAAGGGACCTTATTCAGTATAATCTGTAGTGAAGTAGTTCCTTTTCAACCAGAGGTACTTCCTGTAAGAAGAGCTCAGATCACATGGTGCGTTCCTGCCACCATTTGAAACCATCAGTAGACTTAAACAGTAGTGACCAAGGATTAGAGGAAGCAATACAGGTATATCTGCTGCTTACTGACTTTGTCTATGTTTAATTTTGACTTTCCTTTGTAGAAATAATATCATTCTTTCTTGTCCATGTAATTTTGTAAGAATGAACTCAAGGGCAGGCATAGGAACCAGGCTTCCTTAATCAACACATTCCACCCCAAACCACTTTGCTTGATATAGAGGTGGGCAAGGACCTGCAGACAGGAAAAACTTTATCCAGCTATGCATGATACCAGGGACAAAAGTTCTATTTTTCTTAAATAAATTTTAGTTGGATTTTCTTTAACTTACCATTGGGAGCTTTTATTAATGTAGGTGGGAAAATGTGAACTATTTTCAGAGAACAGCCAAATACTGTAGAATTAGAGAACATGGGAGAGAATAAGATGTGGTAAAGCTGAACACTCTGGATCACAGAATTCTTTAAAATTCAGATGAAGAACTTCGGATTTTATGAAAGCCTGTTATACTGAAGCACAGTGAGGGAAGGCAGCTTGCCTAAGGTCACAAGGTAGGAGATAATGAAACCAAGACTCAACAGCAGGCTTCTGATTCCATAGCCTAATGTGGTAGCTAGTGACAGCATGTGGCCATTTAAGCTTAATTTAAATTAAATAAAATTTAAAACTCAATTCCTTAGTAAAATAGACAAACTCGATGAATATATACAGCTACTGGATATAGTACTGAATACTGAAGAGAATAACAATTTCTACTACCAAAGAACATTCCACTGGACAGCCCTTTCCTAGGACTTTCCTTCACTTTCTGTCTTTTCTTTCATTCTTTTTTTTTTTTCTTACTTAGTAGCAAAAGGAACCTATATGACTGTATACCTGAGTTACTAAACTATATTTGGGCTGGAATTTCCACTTTTAAACCTAACTTCAAATCTGCATGTTTGCAAAAACAAAGCAACTACCCCACAATTTCCTACTTGTATACCTGTGGAAACCATATGTGTGAGTCTCCAAAGAACTTCCAGTGAATGTAATTATAAACAAAAAGAAACTTGATGAACATTGCAGAAGAAAACATAGCAAAAAAATGTAAGAGGTTTAGAAATCACTTTCTGGCAATTATACAATGACTCCATGGCTTCAAAGCAGGAAAGATTCAATGACAGCAAAGCATTTCTTCTCTTCTGACCCTTTCCTTGGTAAGGATAACCTATACTTTGCTCTGTACCTGATGTCATCAATTCTATCTGAAGGTGGATCATTTTTCCCCAAAATTTTCTCCTAGGGAATTTCCAAACAAACTGTCCTACCTCTTACTTTGCTCTCACTAGATAATGAGATGACACTAATCTGCCTTTTGTTATTGTAATAGACACTGTGACCATGTGGAGGAAAGGGTTCATATTAACTTATAGGTTATGGTCCGTCATTGAGGAAAGCCACGGCAGGAGCTCAAACCAGGAGCCTGGAAGAAGGAACTGAAGCAGAATCATAGAGGTAGGCTGCTTTCACTGGCTTTCTCCCTCACTCACATTTAGCTACCTTTCCTATAAACACCCCAGGTCCACCTGCCTAAGGATGGCACCATCCACAGTGAACTGGATCCTCCTGTGTCAATTAGCAATCAAGAAGACACCCTCCACACATGCTCACAGATCAGTCTGATGGAGGCAATTCTTCCCAGGATGTATGTCATCCAAGTTGACAAGTTGACCATAACTTATGCAAATGAAGTAGTACTTAAAATAAAGACACCAAACACCACCAGGAATCTCATACCAA
Organism: Neotoma lepida; assembly: GCA_001675575.1. Taxonomy (NCBI): domain Eukaryota; kingdom Metazoa; phylum Chordata; class Mammalia; order Rodentia; family Cricetidae; genus Neotoma; species Neotoma lepida. The sequence goes on from LZPO01078065.1 coordinate 2,282, forward strand.
GCGATATAAAACAGTATGCACAAAACTGGAGGTGTAGCTCGCCACCTGAATACTTGCCTAGCTTGTCCAGTGCTCTGAGTTCCATCCCTAGCACCATAAAGTGTCAGTAATGGAAATCCAGACCTGCTGAATAGAAGAATGGCTTGTTCTTCTAGAACTTAGAGTTCTAGAACCACCGTGTACTCTGACCTCTAGACGTCACTCAGCTCAACAACATGACCTCCACCCTTTCACCAGCCCATGTGGCATAGTTCTACAGAAAACCCTATCACCCTATAGGTAAGATTCACATTCCAATTAACGTCCAAGATTNAAGCACCTAATTATGCTTTTTCTGCCTCTACTGCTCGGAGAGTGAGCAAAATTGCCATAGTGTTTGACTGTATTACCAAGGATTTTTGTAAAATCGGTCAGAGTTTTTATTCAGCTCCAAGTCTTAACAAGGTCAGATTCTGCAATAATTGGCTGTAAGGTTATGTAGAACAGAATATGTTCAGTTTTATTCCCTAATCTCATGCCCCATAACCTGGGTAATCAAGGCAGATAATCATACATGTTATCATGCCCCCAAGTAAATACTTGCCACTGGAAGGTTCCAAGGCTTTCTTTTATGCTCTCCTCTCTGATGCAGGTTTGAAGAGATCAGAAATCAAGGTTGCCTCATTTTTGTTAATTATTGCATAGTTGGTTTAATTACTGTCTTAGTCACAAATGTGGTGGAAGGTGCATTTCTGATGAAAGGACCTCTGCAAGAACACTGTTGTGCATGCAATGTTCTGCCCCTTCCCCATCTCTGTAAACAGCTCTGGGGCCAAGAAAGGCCTTCTGACCCATCAACCAGCCACTCCAGAACCCCTTGACTATGACAGTTAATGAGCCTCATCTCCAGAGCCCAAACCCAGCAGGCAGTTCCACACAAAGAAGATGCGCTTACCAGAAAGCAAACGACAAGCAGCTGACCTTAGGAAAAGAGTCGTCCAGCTAAACAGAACCATGTGGTGACCAGCAAGTCCAGCCAAGTGACAAAGAAGCCCACCTGCTGGTGCCTGCTGCCCCTTGAACAGGCAGGGGTCCCACTGTCTGAAGAGTGTAGAGTACTCAACAGTTTCCTTTGTCATCTGCACATCCTCGGCTAAGTTCCCATTCTTCTTCATGGCAGCCATCCACCCTCTCTAGCACCCTTTCCGGTGCCCAGGTGCTCTAATTTCTCTCTTTGTATTCAGAACTCATCTGCCCTCATTCTATCCAGACCCTGAATGACAGGCTCACTCACTGAGCCAGGATCCTGATGGCTGTTCATCACTCGCTGTGGTCTCCATTTCTAAATGTCTGTCTATTTTTTAAAAAGGGGGCTCTGATATCATTACCAAAGGAAGAAGTAATGCAGAAGTTCCAGATGACCTAGCATGATATGTTTGACAGGGAAGGAGCAAGAGTGTCAGTCTGTTCATGTCTCAAATAATAGATAGGATGGCTTCTCAAGTGCATAAGGGATGTCCAGACAATGGAACCCTGCCACCCTTTTCAAATACACCAAGACCAAACCCATCCGCTCCCCTAGTGTTGAGATTCCATGAGGCACAGGACAAGTGTGGAATAGTCAAACCCTGGATGGTGACTAACAACATGTTATACATGCCTCCTGAAGTTCAATTAAGGTACATAATGCTTGTTAGACTTCCCTAGAGATTGTCACAAAGCCCCAAAAAAGAAGACAGTCCACAAATGTGTGTTGATGAACTAAGTGAATTGGGGGGGGGAGGGGGTATGGAGCTAGTTAAACAAACTACAAGAAAGGACACTCAAAGGGCTGGAGACATGGTTCACTTGGTAAAGTGCTTGCTGCCCAAACAAGGGGAGCACAGTCCAATCTCGCGCATCCACTTAAAAAGCCAGATGAGTGGCACATGCCTATAACCCCAGTGCTGGGGGTGAGGCGGTAGGGACAAGAGGATCCCTGAGGCTTGCTGTTAGTTTTAATGCAGTGGTGGCACAATGGTATTCATTAAGAAACACTGTTACCGTGCAAGAAAAGCCACAAGGTACAACGAAACCCATTATCAGTTTTATTAGGGGAAAGAGACAGAAGAGAATGTGTCCTTAGGCCTACGGAAATGGTGCATGGAGAGAGAGGAAGGAGAGGGGAGGAGTCTGTGACCCGCTTTGTAAGGATTCCCCTGCACATGCGCATATGGGCTTACAGAGCTATGCCACGCATGCGCACGGATTGAGTGATCTTGCGTGCGAATTATGCAATTTCTGCAGCTCATGGATTGCTTAAGACATAAGGCCCCTTGCTTGGTTACTGAATGGCACATGTGCAGTCATTTAGCTGGGGGAGTGGCCAGGAATTCCAACACTTGCTGGCCTGCAAATCCAGCCAAATCAGCAATCTCCAGGTCTAGTGGGAGAAACTGTCTCAAGAACTAAGGGAGATAGTGATGGAGGAAGATTCATGAAGTTGATTTCTGGCCTCCACATGCATCAACACACGGATACACATAGACATGTGCACATACAAGCACGTGCACACATCAAGACCTTTCCCGACAAGCTGAGCAGCAGTCTACATGGTCAGAGGCTAGATTTACTAGACTCATATAGATAGAAATCCAGAAGGTTGAACTTCCTGGAAGGTAAACTCTAGTTCAAGAACTATGGTAGATATGGATAGAGAAAATAGGAAGACCTGAAATGCTAAGAAAGGCTTTTGACTTGATACCATGGGCAGCAGGGAATACCCAAGAGTCCCTGAGCTAAGAAACAATTTGGAAAGCGTGGTATTTTAGAATGACTGGCCTGTCAAGGTGACATTAGGTGGGAGTGAAGCTAATTGTGGCAAATGGTTGAGTTGGAAGCAAGAACTGCAGGAACAAAGCACCAAGAGAAATCAGGAGTGCTGCCGGGGTGAGTGCAAGGGGCCAAGCATCAAAGACTGACTAAGGTACACTCCTGGGTGACTACACACCAAAGACATAAAGAGATGGCTAAGAATTCTGCCCAGGTGGCACACAGACATTGACTCAGGCTGCAGTCACCCCGGGCCCACAATCTACAAGTGAGCTTCCAACTTAGATGCGTAAATTAATAGGGACACTGATGCCATTTTTCTCTACTGTCTCCATAGGAATGTATTTGGTTGGTGAGACTTAAACTTTTCAAGATACCTAGAACGTGTGAGAACTAAGTTGGTTGCTCAGTATCTATAATCAGTTAATGAAATATTGTTAAAGGCAGCAGAAATTTCCTGCTAAAGTTCTTGGTTGCTTGCAGCCTCTTTTGCTTCCTGTATTATCATTTTACCACCCCTCCCACCTTCTCTCTGTTCCTTCACAATTACCTCTACTCCTGACAGAGATGCGCTGCCTGCTGTTCTGACCATCTGGCTCAATGTTTTTAAGAGTCAGGGACTCCATCAATTCTGAAAATTTGTTTTTTTGTTATACTTTTAAAAATTAGCATAAAGATCTGTGTAGAAAAACTGTGAAGAGGTTGAGGAAACACCATGTAGTAGGTGTTAGGGAAGAATACTATTTTGGTATCGAAGCTTGGAAAAATCTAAAGATACTTATTTTCTGCCTTAGAAGTGTGCATTTTCTGTTTGTTACTTTTCTTGTTGGTGCAGCTAAATACCTGATGGGAAGACACTGAAGGAAGGAAGCAAAGCATTTATTTGGGCTCATTCTTTGATGGTATAATCTTTGTTGTAGGGGAAGCAATAGCAGTGGGGACGTGAGGCAGCCGGTCACACTGTGCCTGTGGTCAGGAAGCAGAGAGAGATGAATGCAGGTGCTCAGAGATCTTCCTCCTTCCAGGGACCCCAGTTCACAGGTTCACAGGATGGTGCTGCCCACATTCAAAGTGGGTGTTTTAGTTACTGTTCTATTGCTGTGAAAAAGTGTCATGACCAAACTTATAAAAGGAAGTGCTTAGTTCAGCTCACAGTTCCAAATGCTTAGAGGGCACAATGGCGGAACAAAGGCATGGTGGCAGCAACACCTGAGAGCTCATATCTCAAAATGCAAGCATCTCAAACCGCAAGCAGGAGGCAGAGAGCACACTGGAAATAGCCCAAATCTCTTAAAACTTCAAAGCCCACCTCCAGTGACATACTTCCTCTAGTAAGGCCAGACCTCCTAATCCTCCCTAAACAGCCACTAACTTGAGACCAGGTATTCAAATGCCAGAAACTTATGACAGGCATCTCATTCAAACCACCACAGTGGGTCTTCTCTCCTCAGGTAAACCCCTGTAGAAGTGCCCTGTAGAAGTGCCCTGTAGAATGTATGCCTTCTAAAGAATTCCAAATTCAATTATAATGAATTAACCATCACATGTTGCACTCAAGTTGTTCCATCTCTAAGTGGACACTACCCAAGAGGGACAAACTCTCAAAAAGAAGTATTCCTCATCCTCAACACAGTGTTGGACTAATGAGAAAACAAAACAACAATACAAAGGTGCCTGAGAAGTAATTCTCTAGGACACCATTTCATAGGTGGTTATAAATTCAACACAAGAAAGATGGCTGCTATTAAAGCAATGAGGTCTAATCAACAATAAGGGTAAGTATATACATGATGAAGGATAAGATACAAGTTAATTGGTTAAAGTCGATCGGTNCATCATTTCTTCTCATACCAGCTCCAGAGACGAAAGAAATGAGGGATCAAAACACTCCTGAGGGATGAAAACTGGATTTTAATTCTTGTACAAATTCTGAGTGATTGACACTGTCTAGCTCTCAGTTTTGGATTCCTGGATTTACTAGGAACCCAGGGGTACAAGTGATGGGAGATACTTAGCATGGGGAATAAGGCCATGATGGTGGAATGTGTGCAATTAGCTTGATTGGGCCATGCTACCTTCATAATCAGCATTAATGGTTTCATTTTGTTTTGGTTTGTTTTATACTAAGTTGAATATAAGTGTATCCAGTATGTATGTTAAATATTGATATCCAGCATGTGTAAAATATGTCAACATATTTTTATTGCTTTTATTTATTTTTAAAGATTTATTTCTATTTTATGTATCTGTATATGTGTAAGTGCACTATATGCATGTCTGGTGCTGTAAAGGTCACAAGAGGACACGGGATACCCTGGAACTGGAGTTACAGAGGGTTGTGAGCTGCCATGTGGGTGCTGGGAACCAAACCTGAGTGGTCTACAAGAGCAGCGAGTGCTCTTAGCTGCTGAGCCATCTTTCCAGCCCCCTAAATTGCTTTTCAATTGTAAATTTCCTCTGTCTCTTCTTACACAGTTTCACATCTGTATATACTGAATCCTTACCCCATGATCTTCTCTCATTCATGCTCTCTCCTGCATAACCTTCTTCAGAGCAAGCCCTTTCCTTGATATACTGATTTGTTTTATTTTCTTAACATGTTTATGCTTGTATGCATGAAGGGGATCATTTACATGGGAAATTTATACCCACCTCACCCAGCACCCATTAACTACTATAATACCTCAGTGTGGGATGGGGCCTCCTGAAGTCCATACCAGTGTGAATGATTCCTGTAGAATGGTTTCTCAATGCCAGTGAATCTAATCTATAGGCATTTTCTAGATGTCATACATTATAAAATGAACCCATATTTTAGATGAGAAAGAGAGTGAAAAAAATCTCTAAGACTACTGTACAACAACTCACTAACTTTGGGCAAGACAACTGTCATCACTAGGCAACCCAGGTAGTTGTCTTCTGACCTCCACCCATGCACTGTGATATGTGCACACCTATGGTTACACATAATGTGCCTACATTATATACACACGGCATACATACATACCCAAAAAGAGATTCAGGAGTCATTGGTGCATTGATGATAATTGATATAATGAGAATGAATTGAAGCAGCCAAGCAAGAAAGTATAAGATGAAAAGATGGCTTACTTAGGATTGAAAGAATGCCTGAATGTCATGGGTAGGCAGTAGGGGGTCTCCTGAAGAAAACCAAGCAGGAATAGTTTGAAAGGTGTCATGACAACCACAGAGGAAGTACCAAAGATGCCAAAAAGGATGGAGATCTTAAAGAGCTAGTGGGAAGCAGCAGAAATCCCGAGGAAGGAGTAAACCAAGAAAAGGGCTATACATTTGCTGATTAAAAGACACAGAGACATCCTATTAGTGAGATTTAGTGCCACAGACTAGAGTTAGTGGATGAGCATTAAAGTGAAGAAAATAATTATTTGGCTCTTACTAGAGAAGCTCAAGGATTGTGTGGCTAGAGACCAGAAGGCAGACAAAGAAGACAAGGAAGTAGGATAGATTCTAAGAATGTGTTCTTTTCCATCGCCTGCAACTGGATAAATGTGGGCTATTTTTTATTTGCTGGCATGAGTCTATCACAGGTTGATTTCAATGGACTCACTGCTCTGAGAACTGACAGATCACTCTAAGAAGAAAATAACTAGGCATCCCAGGAGGTGGAGGGGAGGTCGCTAAGCCCAGCTCCCCTGTCTGGAGGGTTATATCAGCCAGGTTTTACAGCAGTCATTCGGCCTCTTTGTTGATCCATTTCCTTAGCTGTGGAATGGGAAAATAATTCCCTTTTAATTGGATCCTGAAGTGATAAGGGCTTTTCAGACTGCTCAGGACTCTACAGTGTTTCTAGACAATAACGTAGCTCAGAAATGTCCCAGCTACTTTGTCCTGCTCCTGAGAAAGCTACGTTTCTCTTCTCATAAAACCTGTGACCTGAGTGCTGGAGTTGTAAATGTTTTTGTGTGTGATTGTATTGGGCTTTGGACCCTCAGCTATTTCCTGCCTTCAACATGTCAAAGCCCAGTAGAAAACTGCCAACATGGCCCAGGGAATTCCACCCTCCATACCGTGGTCACTTTGATCCATTCATTCAACCGAAGAACTTTGTAAAGCTAAATTTCTACCTGCCTAGGCACAGCCTCCAGTTTTATTGGATGTGTGCAGGTTCATTTGCATTCTGTTTCTTTCCTCTTAAATTTCAGCCTCTACCAATTCGGTATTCCCCAGGAGCCGTCGTTCGCAGCCGTACATCGTCTTTTGGAAATAAACCCCAACTGTCTGCTGGAAATTTCCATCCGCATATGCAGCCATCTCACCCATGCATCTCACCTACAATCAGATTCATCAAGTGCTGGCTGCTGCCCAGGGGCTCCTATTTCCATCAGTTGATGTCATTCTCCCTGTTACCCTGGCTCAGCTCCTCAGCATCACCCCTGTGCCCTCTCTCTCCTTGGTCTTCTGTCTCTCTTACCCAAGTCTGAAATTTTTCCACTGTAATGTCTGGCTCATCGGTGTCTCCTAGCTTCCAGTTTTTACATACTTCCCATGTGTCTGACACCAAGATTTGTGAACCTCCCCTCCCTTCATCCCCCTGATAGCCTTTCGAGGTCAGTGGTGTTCCTCCTCTTTCTCAGATAAGAAAATCATAGTTAGCTATGTAGACTGCAATGGACTGAGTAGCCATAGCCCCCAGAGTCACATCCCTCCACATTGTGACTATAAATGGAGCTGGGCCTGTGAAACAGTGACAACAATTAAATGAGGTTATCAGGGCAAGGTCCTTATCCAATAGAGCTGGTATACTCATAAAAATAAAAAATAAAAAGAAAGAAAGTCATGTGTGGTGGCACACACTTGTCATCTCAGCACTTGGGAGACTGAAGCAGATTACAAGTTCAAGGTCAGCCTGGGTTGCATATCTCAAAATGAATTTTTGCAAGGGAAGCAAAAGACACCAGGATTCATCTTCTTCCTACCATGTAGCAGGGAAGGAAGATGTAGTGCAAGCCAGCATGTGGCCCT
>LZPO01078067.1:0-10056 GCA_001675575.1 Neotoma lepida
TGGGAGCCGGGCGGGATGGGAACCAGACAAACTTTCAACTACAGTGTAGATTAAACTGAACCAGTTACAATTCACCCCTCCTCCCTCCAGCGCATAGACTTACAGTTATTCTCCATGCTCTACGAAGCCCCTCCCCCAGGGAGAGTCTCAATTTTATTCTGTTCCTGGTAGTTCCTGCAGTCCCATAACAGGTACCAAAGCCCATTTTCCCTAGACTCCTTCCAAAGCAGAAGAACAAAGAAAAGAAGAATGTTTGAATGTTTTTAAAAAATAATAAACATCAAACCTCCCCACCAAAACATTGTAAATGGAACTGACTGTTGCAAGCAGGCCTTTCACTTGGCCTCATTCTGTATCAAGTATTTGATGGAGTCTCTCTTTCTGTTTTCAGAAAATGTGGTGTCAACAGCATCTACTTCTAGTTTGTGTATCTCTAGGTCATTGTTACACTGTGGGTAAAGTGTTAGTTTTAATTTGTTTCTTGAACTACCTAACTTCCTCCTTTCTCTAGAATCTAGAAATAGCTATACCTGTGGTATTACATAGGAAAGGGAGGAAATGTGAAAATTATTATATATTTTGCTTTCCTCATAAATTTTAAAGACAAAAATTTTTTTAGAAGAATAGAGTTCAGAGGTCTATTTTTAAAGAAAGAAACATCTATGTTTTTCATTTTGTTTATACATCCAATATGAAGTTCTCTGATAATTATTTCCTACCCATATTTTTAACATCTTAATTCCATCTGTACTTATTTAATTCTGGAAGCTAAGTTTTATTAATGATGTCATAGAAGAAAGTAAAATTTACATAAAACATAAAAGGCCATTAATAATTTTAAACGTCCTATTATGTAAGGAGACATGTCAGCATACATAGTTTAATGAATAATATGATAAATAATAATACATTGTCACATTCTGGAATTAATAGTCAAAAATCTCATCACACCTCCATAACGTCTAAAATCTCATCTCAGATCAAATTACTGAGTGAATAACAGTACTAAAGCTATTATAAACATACATTCAGTACAAAGACGTAATTGAATGTATAGTCATTGTCCTTTGCACATCACACAGATGCTTTCACTGCAACAACAAAATATACAGCATTTTGAAGTTTTAAAAAAAGATGATTCACAATATTATAAAAAGAATGTGGCTCTTTTAAGCAAAATAATCCATTCTGAGACATTTAAACTTTTATTTATTAAGTATTTTCCCACTGTATAGTCTTAGAATTTGTATGACACAGTTACACCCTGCTTTTGCGTTGCATAGTATAGGATCCAACATATAAATTAGGCAAAGGAAGGACTTCAAAGAATGTCAAAAACTATTATAATCTTTTGTCCAGTCCATTTGTTAATATATGTGGTGATATATTGTATACTCTAATAAATTTGCCTGAAGATTAGAGAACAGAGCAAGCCACTAGATTAAACATAGAAGCCAGGCAGTGGTGGCACACACCTTTAATCCCAGCATTCAGGAGACAGAGATTGGATCTCTGTGAGTTCAAAGCTACCCTGGACTACATGAGATTGACTCAGTCTAGGAGAGAAACAGAGCCAGGCAGTGGTGGCACATACCTTTAATCCCAGTACTTGGGAATCACACACCTTTAATCCCAGCACTAGGAAAAGTTGAGATAGGAAAAGATATGGGTGGGCAAAGAAAGGTATATAAGGCGTGAGGAGACAGGAGCTATAAAGTCTTTCAGCTAGAGGCTCTTTCAGGCTGAGGAGTTGGTGAGGTAAGAGGTGGTGGTTGTGGCTTGCTCTGTTTCTCTGATCTTTCACTTTCACCCCAATATCTGGTTCAGGATTTTTTATTTAAGATTTAAGATTTGAGCAACATATATATTCTTGAGGGTCAGAGGTATTTATTATCAGAGAATTAGCATTGCAGCTAAATTTCTTGATTTACTAACTGATAGGATTCGGCCTCTCTCTTATCCAAGATCATTATCTGAATTTTAATGACTGGAACAAGCAGCCTAATTTAATTGAAAGTTATTTCACGAAGTATTATCTACTCATTAGACTTGAGTGTTAAACTATGAATTCCACATTTATCTATGCTAAATGACCAAGTTGTGTTAAAACCCACAGACCCAAATATTGTCCTTTTATTACTAGTAATAACAACTAAATTTGTGATACAGGAATTACAGACATACATAATTTTCCTTAAAATTAAACCCAACCGTGGCTATTTGGGTACTGTTTCCAAAAGATACTTCTCAAGATTTTTTTTTTGGAAGATAAGTTTGTAATTATATTTATGTACAGAAAACTTAGCAGTGTACATTTAATCCAATTTAGTGGCAAGTTCTTTGGCCTTTGCCTTTTCCAGCTTGGCAATTCAAGCCACGGGTTTAGGACCCAGGACATTTGGCCTACCCAGTGGTGGCGGATCTCATTATATCTGTCCTTGTAATTGGTCCTAATAACTTACACCAGCTTAGTTGCCTTTACATAGGTTAACTCGGAAGTCACAATATTTTTTAAAGTTAGGCCTAAAGTGAATTTATCAAAATGCTGCTCTATACTTTGTTTTAAGGATTATGCCAGCAACATTTTGTTTTGTTTTGTTGGATTTTTTTAATGTATTGCCTTATGTTGGCTTTAATTACTGTAGAAACAAGATGTCAAGGTATTCCAGAAAATACATTATGCCATCTAAATAAGTACAGTGACTTATTTCACTGTACATCTGTGAGTGCACTTGGGCTCTCCAATACCAAGAGCTAGCAAGTAGAAACCATTTTGATCCATTTGATCAAGACTTTGTATCTCTCATTTTGCAGTTTGATTAGCAAGAGATTGTAATTATGAAGCATAGCCTACATAGCATTAACTGTCAACTTGACATAGCCTAGAATTACCTTTAAAATAAGAGTTTTAATTGAGCAATTGCCTTTATCAGAGTAGCTCATGGAATCTGTGAGGAATTAATTATTATTTGATGCAAAACGGCCTAGCCTACTGAAGGCAGCAGCATCTCTGGGCTGTGCAAGGAAGTTGGTGATCTTAGTGACAACATTCCTTTGTGTTTTCTGCTTTTAGTTACTGCTTTGAGTTCTTGCCCTGATTTCCCACATAATGGATTATAACCTGGAAGTGAAGCTGAATGATTCCTTTCTTCTCCTAAGATACTTTTTATCAGAGTGTTTTTATCACAGCACCAGGAAGAAAACTAAACAAACGGCTAACCTAAGCAGTGAAGAATATAGTCTTTTGTGTTTGAAACTCAGTCTACCTGAATAATTGACTATCTTACACTACTATTTAATAAAATTAGAAAAGAAGAGAAAAAGAAAAATGAATGATATGAGAAGCAAACCAGAAATTTCAAAATTTATTCACCAGAATGACAATAGAGAAAAATGAAAAATAAATGACATTAACTGTCATCTCGACACATTAACTTCACATACATATATTCACACATGGACACACACGTATAAAGTCCATTCTTGACACACCTATTTCTAAGGGAAGATACAACACTCTAAAGAAATTTAAAAAGTTTAAGAACTCACATTCTGAATAGAAATTATTAAGTTCAGTTTAGGTAACAACTCTAGAAGCACTGATGCTAGGAAAAGTTGAAGTTGTGGGTTACTTCCTTCAACTTTAGGGCCCAAAATGAAAGTGGTCAAGGTTGCTGTCTTCCATACATTGCTTGTAGAAATGGNCTAGAGCAGTGGTCCTCAACCTTCCTAATGCTGCGACACTTTAATACAGTTCCTCATGTTGTAGTGACCCCAACCATAAAATTATTTCGTTGCTACTTCGTAACTGTAATTTTGCTACTGTGATGAATCATAATGTAAATATCTGATATGCAGGATATCTTATATGTGATGCCAAGTGGGTGGTGACCCACAGGTTGAGAGCCACTAGATTAGAGGGAGGGTGTGAGAAAAAATGTGCATAAAAATATCACACAGGCTTGTGTGTATATGACATTTCCCCAAACTATAGACAACTTCCTGTCTACGTGTTCTTGTTAAAATTGACTTATAGTGTGACTTAATCATTGTGATAATTATGTACTTTTTTGAACATTGCTGTCTTATCACCCCTCATAGGCAGAAATAAATACTCAGCTTAGTTTTAGAGTTTCTTGGTATACGCCTTGATGTAGGAAAACAATGTTGCCTATCAACTAATAAGGTAATTACTAGCAATTTGTGTAAAATACAAATTATTTAAACATATGTAAGTAAGACTGTGCATATTATACATTCAATTACCCAGAGTTAATTATTTGACTAAATCATCTAATAATTTTAACACATTATAATGAGAAGTTATTAATTCTAACATTAGAAAGAAAAATCAGTACTCTTTCTGACTTCTAAGTTTAGCCTCCCACTCTATGCACTAATAGATCAAATTAAATGATTGGCTAGATTGCTTTAAATAAAAGTTTATTAATGTACAGAATTGTCACATATTCTGTTCTCTTCCATGGGCATACAACCCCTTTGCCTTTCACGTTTATGTCTCTGCCTTTGTGTTCTCATGCTCTATACCTAGACCATTGACCTTTCTGGCCTATATTGACAGGCCCCTTACCCTCTGACTTCTAATGGGTGCAGTCTGTGGGGCACACTGGTAGAGTTCAGAGGTCAAAGGAGGGTATGATTGTTTCCAACTGGCTCCTTCCTAAGCCCCTGCAAGCTGACTCTTCCCTTGTACAAACTATATTCTGAGAGAGCTCTTCTGCTACAGCTCTGGCTCTGGAAAGCTCCCCCTCCCGTTGTTCCTTCATGTTCCCTCTGTTGTTTACCTTGGCACAGGACTCCAGTCTCTGTCCGCTACCTAAACCTCACCTTCACTTCTGTCAATTTCCTTTACTAGATGCCCCTGCAGACTTCCAACTTGACTGTGCTGTCTGTTTTCTTCCAGAACACCTCCTCTCCAGGCTCTTGATTACCAAGGGAGAGAAGACACAAAGATAATACATTCTAAGCTTATGTGTCCACAAAATCCAGGACCCAGGGATCCTGTGGGATGATGTTTTCATGAACACACTGGAATTAATCATCATTCATTTGAAAAACACATGAAATTTATTTCAAGTCTGTGGAGATGTTAACCCCAGGACATACCTCTCTGCTCTATTAAAAGGGGTGTATGCCCACAAATGCTCTGCTTGCCACCATCAGAAATAAGTAAGAAGGGGCAGTTCATTCAAACAGACCACAAGAAAAGTATGCTTTCGTGAAAACTAACTCATATGATTAGACATTCATTGGCAGCCAGTGCCTGAGTATAAGCGATGGAAAATGAGGCTTGTCTTAAAGATGACCATGTTCTAGGGAAACTTAACTCATTAGATCTCATAATAAGAGCAGAATAATTGTGTTAACAGCAGCATGCCATCTAATAAATGGTCACTATGGCTAAATAGTCAGGTTAAACTACCATTTTCTCATTTAGTTTTCAGAAAAAGGATGAGTGGGAATGCTATTTTCCTGTTGTATTGGACATTTGTAACTTTCCTAAAATCAGACCCCTAATAAACTACAAAGCAGGAATGTCAGTCCAATCTAACTAACTATAAATAACATCCTTTTAATTCTTAACCATCATCATTAGCTTCTTGGTTGATATAAGAAGCAGCAAGAATTCATACAACCATTTGTAATCTGTGTGCAATGATTAACATAACACAGTCCATAAAATAGTTGTTTTGATATTACCTGCAAACAGTTAGAGCCTTGAGTACACCATGTTTCTTTTGTTAGTTTGCTAGAGATATTCTCTCTCTCTCTCTCTGTCTTTGTAGGTCAAGCTGGCCTAGAACTTGCAGTCTAGCATTGGAATTGTAGGCATGGGCTGCCATAACCAGCTTTAATCATGTAATAAGTCTAATTTCGGGACCTCATTAAATACCTTTCATTATTTTCTCATCTTAATGGTGTCATTCTGTCATATAAAATCTTAAATGATTATCTATAAATTCAGTATACAAGACAAGAGTAGTATTAAATTTATTTCTATAACTCCTACATATTACAATAAACCACTTGGCTTTTTGGCTACACAAACATATTCCAATATTCCTCATGTCATTCTCCTTGTCAGTGACTTACAATCTTTGTTGTTCATATAAAAGAGGAGAAGCAGTTTTGCAATCTTAAACACAGACATAGCTTTCCCCAAACTTTCTTTGCTTTAAAAATACGATATCATGTCTTCCTTTGTTTATTGTCCCCGAGACTACCCAAAGCTTAACATTTCCATTTTCAGCAGGTCATTAGGGAAAATGCTGGCCTGTGGTGCTTGATGAGATTAACAGGAAAACTAATTCCATTGTCTAATCTACATTGTTTGCAATTTTTTGGTTAACCAATGGCCCAGAATATTTGTAGAAAAAGAAATATTTTAGGTTCAAAGTAGCTCCTAAATGGTTTTCTGTTAGCCTCTTGGTTTCTCAATGACAGTGACTAAATACTGTTTACTTCTTTGTCTCCGGCTTTTAGAACAATGCTAAGCAAATGGGCTTTTTAAAAATTATACTGAAAATAGTAATTATTTTCATAAAGTTGATCTGTGTATTGAATGCAATTACATCTGTAGACTTTCCCTCACTGGCCTGGGAAGTAAAAGGGCCAGAAAAATGCATTTTGTTGTTGTTTTGGAGGCAAAAATATGTGCTGAGCATGTCATTCATACCACGGCCCTCTATTGCACACTGAATGACCTATGAGAGCTACTCAGGCAAAGAAAACCTTGCAGAGCCATTTCAGAAGCTGGATGAAATTTAGCAGATACTCTCAGGTGATCTAGAAGTATGCATTAAACAATTTGTGGTATTGTTAGTCAAAAAGAAACAAGTAGCAGTAAGAAATAAATTCATATCACTGGAGAATTTGGGGGTAGGGTCTGAAGTCACACTCCGCATGAAGAACATTTATTTTCATTTCTGTAACTTCTTGACTATCCCTTACTCTGTCAGAGAGAAGGTAGTAACACCTTCAATGTGCATTGGATTACATCTGCATTTCTTTTTACATAACAATGTTTCTCAAACTCTTTTTGTATGAGACATTGACCTAATATTGATCTAATTTTTATACCTTAAGATAAGATATGCCATCTCTACCGTGTTTTAAGACTCCTTGAAACTTCCCACTTTCCACCAACCTGTGAGAGTGAAATCAGGCTAGAGGTGTCTCAGATGCCCAGTCTCTTTGGGGCAATAAAGCTTGCCACAAAAGAGCAATTAACATGGCTTGTGTGTGCCTGAGTGGGAATAGGCAGGTAAGTGAAGCCAGTGACAATTTATTTTCTAAACCAGCACATGTTTGCAATGAGAGGAGGTACATTTAGCCAGAACCAACTAGGCAATACTGCTCAAGTAAACCAGAACACATGATGATCTAATATACATATGTAATTTCTCAGTAAATCATGCAACTGTTGGAGCAAGCAGGATTTAGCATGATGTATAAATAGCCTGTGCAATAAAAAGACCAGCATGAGGAAGGGTGATTGAGGTATTTTATTGAAGAGTACAAAGTATTAGAATGTTTTTCTTTTAATTTTATTGTTGAGATTATAATTACATTTCTCCTTTCCTTTTCCTCCCTCCAAAACCTCCCGTATACTAAACCTGATCTCCTTCAAATTCACGGCTCCTTTCCCCCACCAGTTGTTATTGTATACATACATACATATACACATACATAGAGAGAACTTCTGTTCCCAGCTGCAATAGTCTCCCATTATCTCTAGGGTATTCATCCTGACAACCCCATGAATGCTTGAAACCATGAATAACACTGAAAATCATACATACTTTCTTTTCATATATGCATTTACCTATATTGAAGGTTGTTTTGTAGATAATGTACTATAAGAATCAACAGTTACTACAGAAGTACAGCAGCTATAACAGTTGTTTTAAGAAATAAGTTTGGTCTCTCATCTTGCAATAAGATAGTTTACCCTTCTGATGATGGTGTGATATGATTCAATACTAATGTCATGAAACACAGTGAAGTGAATGACAGGGGCCTTGTGGAACAGTGTTAGGTTGCTACTAGTGGTTGATTGAACTGAGCATTACAACATCCAGACAGCTGATTTGACAACTAAGATGGCAAGTTTGTGGCTGACAAGTGGCCTACATGTGCACTTTGGATTCAGTAAAATAAGTTCGAATCCCATTGTGGGAGGCACAGAGCCTGGGAGTCCATCATACTACTCAGAGTGATCTAAAATTTATAATTGGTGAATGACTTTTCTCTGTAGTTTTCCATTTAATAATTTTTCACCATGGTTAACAATATGTAAATGAAACTTTGGAAAGCAGAACCACAGATAATGGTAGACTAGTATGTTGTAACATAACCACCACAGCCTACTACTGTCTTAGTGGAAACAATCAGGAGACTGAGCATGCTGTATGGTGCAATTATTCCCTGACACTAGAATCTGGGCAGCACAATACTGTAATGTCTAAAGAAAGAGGAAATGCTGAATCCTCCCCAATAACTTGCAGAGTCTCTGGGTAGTGATTTTTTTCCCAACTGTGACATAGAAACCCTGCATTCATGCAGGGGACAACTCAGAGCAGGTGGAATTTCTGTAATTTGCAAAGTTGATAACAGAAGGAATTATTCAAAGAAAAATCTAGAGGGCTATGGCTAAGGCTCTACAGACACAGTGCAAAGCTATTCAAATATCACCCAAGAACTATTATTATGAGATAAAAAATTATGAAGACCAAGTATTACTTGGGGATTTTGAAAGCCCACCACAAATACTGTAAAAATATCTTGTAACTGGGCAAGGTGGCTCATGCTTGTAATTTCAACTTCTATGAGTATGGAACAGGAGGATGGCTGGTTACAAGTTCTAGATCAGTCTGGGTTACAGAATGAGGTGCTGTCTCAAAATTAATTAATTTATTTAGTTCACTAATTGAAAATAAGTATCTTGCTAACACCTTTTTAATTCCAATGGCACACACCTGTAAATATGGAATATGTAAGATCATATATAAGATAACACCTAACTTTTGGATGAAAGACTACATCTCAGAATAAAGTCTACACTAGACCATCCAAATAAAGCTGAAAACTAAACCTTGAAATTTTTTTTCTAGAGATATAAGATGAGAGACAGAATGTTGCTAAGTCAGAAGAGCTTGGAGAAGTTCTACTGCTTTGTAAGGTTAACTCCCATACAGCTTTAAACTACACCTTCATAGATTTCAATGTAAGTAAGCAGACATTGAACCCTCAGACAGAAAAAAAAATCTACATTCCTCAGAGGAAGGTGACTGGTGTGTATTAGCACACAATCTTCAGGACCAAGTAGATAAACTTGCAGAGATGCAAAGAAAGATGATCCCTAGCCAAGGGGGAAAAAAGAGGTCAATATAATGAAAATACCTCATTGTTGCATTTAGCAAAGATTTCAATGCATGGGCAGAAATGAGATTGAGGAACAAAACACAAGTCTGACTTTTCATAAAGTCATTCAGAATTTCAGCAGAGATAGAAACTTTGGAACTGAAAAGTAACTGCCAAGAAAGAGTGGAATGAAGATAAGAAGAGAGATGCATAAAACATTCTCTATGGCATTGGATAGAAATTACTCTCTCTGAAAAACCAAAGGGAAAAATACTGACAAATTGAAGTCGGTGGAGCTGCTGGAATTTGTAAAGTTGACACCAGACAGAAAGAATTATGCAGAGGAAAGACTTAGAAGTCTGAGGAGATAATGTTAGGGGACATGGGGACATGTTAGATAATAATAATGACTTTAAATCCATTTAAATATTTCTACTGAGTCCTGGTTAATTAAGAACATAGAACCAAAATTGACCAAATTTTATAAAATACACCAACTCATAAATTTAAGAGACACATAAAACACCAAGCAAGATAAATACAAAGAAAACCGTGTGTGGATGGATCACAGGGAAACTGCTAAAGTACAAACATGAAAAGAAAAACAGGCTTAGAAGCTGCTGGAGAAGAAAACAGTACACTTCAGACAGAGACACACGATATAAATGAAGG
>LZPO01078070.1:0-10032 GCA_001675575.1 Neotoma lepida
GCGCCTTTCCTGGAACTCACTCGGTAGCCCAGGCTGGCCTTGAACTCACAGAGATTCGCCTGCCTCTGCCTCCCGAGTGCTGGGATTAAAGGCGTGCGCCACCACCGCCCGGCTGATCCATGATGTTTACTTGTCCATCTGCCCCGAGTCCCCCAAAAAAATCTCTTGTATTTTCCCCTTCTAGGGAGATGAGTGCCCCACCCCCCCAGCCATTCTTGTTAGCCAGACTTCCTTGGTCTGTAGATTGTAGCATGGTTATCCTTTACTTTAAGGCTAATATCCATTTGTAAGTGAGTACATGTTGTGTTTGTCTTTCTGGGTCTGGGTTACCTCACTCAAGATGACTTTTTTCTAGTTCCATCCATTTGCCTTCAAATTCTATAATGTCATTGTTCTTAGCAGCTGAGTAGTACTCCATTGGGTAAATAAATGTACCACACTTTATCAGTTCTTCTATTGAGAGACATCTAAGTTGTTTCCAGGTCCTAGCTCTTACAAATAAAGCTTCTATGAACGTAGTTGAGCAAGTGTCTTTGTGGTATGATTGAGCATCCTTTGGGTATATGCCCAAGAGTGGTATAGCTTAGTCTTGAGGTGTATAGAGTCCTAATTTTCTGAGAAACCACCATATTGATTTCCAAATTCGCTGTGCAATTTTGCATTCCCACCAGTAATGGAGAAGTGATCACTTTGCTCCTCATCCTTGCCAGCATAAGCTGTCTCTTGTGTTTTTGATCTTAGCCATTCTGACAAGTGTAAGATGGAATCTCAGACTCATTTTGACTTGCATTTCCCTGATAGCTAAGGATGTTAAACATTTCTTTAAGTGTTTCTCAGCCATTTGAGATTCTTCAGTTGAGAATTCTCTGCTTAGGTCTGTATTCTATTTAATTGGTTTATTTAGTTTTTTGATGTCTAGTTTCTTGACTTATTTATATATTTTGGAAATCAGCCCTCTGTCAGATGTGGGGTTGGTGAAGATCTTTTGCCATTCTGTAAGCTAGTATTTTGTCCTATTATAGTATCATTTGCCTTACATAAACGTTTTAGTTACATTATGTCCCATTTACTAATTGTCAATATTAGTGGCTGTGTTATTGGTATTCCCTTCAGGAAGTTGGCTCCCATGCCAACACCTTCAAGGGTATTCCCCACTTTCTCATTGATCAGGTTCAGTATACCTGGGTTTATATTGAGGTCTTTGATCCACTTGGTATTGAGTTTTGTGCAGGATGATAGATACGGATCTATTTGTGTTCTACATGCCACCCTTCAGTTAGACCAGCACCATTTGTTGAAGATGCTTTTTTTTTCCATTGTATAATTTTGGTTTCTTTGTTAAAGATCAGGTGGCCATAGATATATGCATTTACTTCTGGATCTTTGATTCTATTCCATTGATTCACTTGTCTGTTTTTATGCCAGTAACATGCTGTTTTTATTACTACAGCTCCATAGACGAGTTTGAAATTGGGGATGGTGATACCTTCAGAAGATCTTTTATTGTACAGAATTGTTTTAGCTCTCCTGAGTTTTGTTTTTTTTTTTTTTTTTTTTTTTTTTTTTTTTTTTTTTGCTTTATCATATGAAGTTGTGGATCGTTCTTTCCAGGTCTAAAAAATTGTATTGGAATTTTATGGGGGGATTGTGTTGAATCTGTAGATTGCTTTCAGTAAGATGGCCATTATCAATATGTTAATACTACCAATCCATGAGCATGGAAGGTCTTTTCATGTTCTGTCATCTTTTCCGATTTCATTCTTCAAAGGCTTGAAGTTCTTGTCATACAGGTCTTTCACTTGCTTGGTTAGAATTACTCCAAGATAATTTATATTATTTGTGGCTATTGTAAAGAGTTTTGTTTACCTGATTTCTTTCTCAGACCGTTTATCATTTGTATGTAGAAGAGCTACTAATTTTTTTAGTTAATCATGTATTCAGACACTTCACTAAAGGTGTCTATCAGCTGTAGGAGTTCCCTGGGACAATTTTTGGGGTTGCTTATGTATATTGTCATAGCATCTCTAAATAATGATATTTTGACTTCTTTCTTTCCAATTTCTATCCCCTTAATCTCCTTTAGTTGTCTTATTGCTCTAACCAGAACTTCATGTACAATATTAAATAGATATGGAGAGAGTGGACAGCCTTGTCACTTGTCTGATTTTAGTAGAATTGCTTTAAGTTTCTCTCCATTTAATTCAATGTTGGCTGTTTGGCTTGCAGCATGTTGGTTTTATTATGTTTAAGTATGTTCCTTCTATCCCTGATCTCTCCAAGACTTTTATCATGAAGGGGTGTGAGATTTTGTCAAAGGCTTTTTCAGCATCTAATGAGATGATCATGTGTTGTTTTTTTTTATTTCAGATTCTTTATATGGTGAACTACATTGACAGACTTTCATGTTGAACCATCCCTGAATCTCTAGGATAAAGTTTATTTGATCATGGTGGATGATCTTTTTGATGTGTTCTTGCATTTGGTTTGTATTTTATTGAGTATTTTTGTATCAATGTTTATGAGTGAAATTGTTCTGTAATTCTCTTTCTTTGTTGAGTCTTAGTGTGGTTTGAGTATCAGGGTGACTGTGGTATTATAAAAAGGATTTGGCAATGTTCCTTCTGTTTCTATGTCCAGGAAACCGTTAGCCAGGAAAATCTTGACAGAGCAACAAATAGCCATATGATTTACTTCAGATTGTCAGATAATATATAAAAACAATTTTATAAACTAATTTAAAAATAATAAAATATAATCAACCAACATTAATGTTTGCACTGACACTGTTAATTTATTGACCATGTTGAGCTCATAATCATTTATGTGGTTTTCTATTCTGTACTGCAAATCAAGAAGAGGGCTTCCTGCACACAAGGCGAGTGCTCTAATATGGAGCTACTTCCCACCTTCTGACATAATATTTTCACACTCATTTTTCCCAAAGATTAAGCTGAAATTTCCAGAATTTGGTTTTTTCCTCACTGTTTCTCTTACCCTCCTTCTTCAGTGTTCCAAAGCTCCTCACAATTTCATGAACAACAGCGGCTCCACTCTGAGGGTCAATGCCACCAAAGACCCAGGCATCTCGGTGACCTCCAAGAATAACATATCTGTCTACACATCAGCAGAGCAAGGGTTACAAACAGAGAAAACTGCAAATGACTCAAAAGCATTCACAACTCAAAGTAAAAATACCAAAGTTCATAAGGCTTAGGTTCATAAGTTATTTGCTCAGATTTCAGTATTGGTTTTACCTATCTGGTGAAATTATGAATGTGATTTAAAAATTAATTCAATGTATTATTGAGGTAATATGCATGAGGATAACAGGAAAATATGAAATTATCTCTGTTTACCTTCTCACAATTCTGTAGTATCTATTGTCACTTTGTGTCCATCATTTTCAGAGATAATACAGCTCTTCACTGTCTAGTCCTATTCTATGTCCCAATCAATAAATGTCTTTCTTCTAGGATATTTTCTGTTTATTATAGAAAGAGGAAACTGCTTGTGCTGGAAGTTTTCAGAGCAATCTTTTCATATTTGATTAGATATTTATCATCCTTAAATGTCAAATTCTTCTTTTAAAACATGATCTCCAAGTTCCTAATTTTTGTGTGTTTCAAATCCCCAATTCCAAAGTTTGCCACAGTCCCTGCACAAAGTAATCATGTAATAAGATCCAATAAGCAACTTGTGTGTGTGTGTGTATCCATATGTATGCATAGTTTAGTACTTATAAGCCTTAATTTTTTAAAACTCCAGGTTCTTAAGAAAGAGCATATGTTTATTCATAGCATAGTACAACACATAATGGCAATTTCAGCATTTGGGAGGAGATAACAAAAAATTGAGTCCAAACCCAGCTTACTCTATCTACTCTGAGATCTTGTTTCAGAAAAGCAAACAAGTAATACATTTGTAAAAATATATTCAACTTAATTGTATTATTTATGCTAAAAATAATAATCAACTAAATCATAAAGAATCAAAACCTGAATTTTAAATAATTATAAAGCTATGATGAAATATGTGTAATTCTTTAACTGAGTCTCACAATGTATACAAACCACATGTAAGGGAGGTGCCATGCCTGGCAGGAAATGGCCAACAGAAAACGAACTCCTTGGTACTTGTGTGATTGTTTTGTCTCATACTGCTTTGTTTGGGCATTTTTAAAACTTTTCTGATGGTTTCCTTATATATTATACTTTCTGATGTTGTGTTTTTATGTTGTGTGCATGTGTATGTGTGTCTACCTGTGTATGTGTGTATGTACTGCTCATGCTTCTTCTTTGTTTTCTTTTTTTACTCTGTTTATTTTGTTTTTTCTCTTCTTATTTTGTTTTGTTTGCTTGCTTGCCTGTTTGTTTTCTAAAGGGAGAAAAGAGGAAGGCATGGAGTTGTATGGGTAGGAAGATATGGAGAATCTGGTAATAAATGAGAGAGGGGAAATATGATTAGAGTGTATTGTATAAATTATTTTTCAACAAATAACTAGTTCAGTTTATCTCTTTCATCTATCCTCAAACATTCACATTCCTTTTCTTGCAGCATATACTATGATATACTATACCCAGAATGTCTTACTCTGTGTTTGGGTGAGCTTCATTAGGGCAGCAACTTGGATTCTTAGTTCATTCTGCACCCAGAGTAGCAGTGGTATATGATATTTGATTCACCAATACTTGCCAAACAAATGCTACATTTACCTGGTTCCACAGCTCCTTTGAGGGTGCCAATGACATTATAGATTCTTGTCACTTTAGTGTAGGAGTGTATGTGAAGCTTGACTTTTCTAATTCAATGACAAAGAACACATTCTTTGAGAATAATGGTTACATATTTGACATCCACACGTCTTAACTCCATCATTTTCTAAAAAGATTTCTAATTGTACAAAGGAAGAAAGTAACATTTGCTAATTTTAATAATATGAAATCATTGTCCTATTCAACTTCTAGTTTTATTTCATGATGGTACTAACTAGACTTTACATGTTTTTCATCTTCTATAAATGTCTCCTTTTAAAGCCTTCTATATAATAGGATTATAATAATAACTTAACTGTGTTGAAAAGTTTCCAGCAAAGCCAGGTCCCACGTTGTAAGGCACTTTGAGCCCTCCCTTCCAGCTGCTGTCGGGGGGTGCTGGGCCACCCATGTATCTATTGGACATTAAAAAAAATATTAGTTGGATAAACTTTAATGTAGCAAGTTAAAATACCAGGTAACCTACTGTCTGGGGCATCTTCTTGTAATAGTTTCTGTGAATGAACAACAGAGCAGAGCGCTTTGCATATACAACCCATTAACCCTTTTTCTGACCCTTGTAAGGCAGTGTCCACTATCAATTCCACTTTGCAGATGAGGAACATGAGGACAACAGTGAACTCATAGCAGTGGCCAAAGTTATGGTGGTAAGAGATACAGCTGATATTCTAATTATTTACAAGAACCCAAAAGTTGTGTTACTAATTGTGCAAAGGTAAACCATGTGTTTCTTGTGCTTTTTTTGTTTTTTGTTTGTTTCTTTTCTTTGTTTTATTCTTTTTTTTTTAATTGGCCTATTTGTTTTCAAAAAAGAGTGAAAGAAGGCATGGAATTGAATGGGTAGAGAGTTGGAGAGGATCTTGGAGGAGAATAGGGACAGAAGACCATGATCAGAATATACTGTATGAAAAATTTTGATTCAATAAGAAAGAAATATAACTCTGGGAGATGGAGAGATAGCTCATTGATTAAGAGAACTCGTTCTTGCAGACAGCCTTGATTTTGTTCCCATCACCTACATGTTAGCTTGCAAACATCTGTAACTCCAATTCCAAAGACCTGATGCCTTCTTCTGACCTCTGTGAAAACCAGGCACACAGACAGTGCACATACATACATGCAAGTAAAACAACTGTACACATAAAATATAAAAATAATACAGATAAAATAAAAAAATATCTGGACATAATTTGACAGCTGTATTGAAGAACTGGCAGCAGTTGTGACTGCATGCATGAGTCCTACACAAGATCAAATCAGAGGGACTCACAATGTGAATTGGTGAGAAGGCCAAAGTGGCCTCTTCTTAGCTCAGGAACTATTACCATTGATTGTTGCTGGGAGAGGTAGAATTGGATTCTTTAGGAATGTGATTCCAGAGAGGCTATGTGTGCTTGTACAATCTGCACATACTGAGAGCCCTAAATGAACTCTGGGTATTTAAAAAATAAGAATAATGAAAGAGCACATGAAGTTTGGAGGGGATTGTAGTGGTGTTATGAGGGAGGATCTGGAGGGAAGTGAATGGGGGCATGGATTTCACCAAAACATGGTATTTGGATGCATGAAATTCTCTGTCAATAAAAAACGAACATATTAAGATCATCTCTTCCTAGAAAATATTAAAAAGTGTAATCTGTTTTTAAAGCTCTCTGAAAGAGTATATCTGCTCTCTTTTTTCCCTATCTCATTAGTTAGTTTGGCTAATAGAATTTCAGAAAATGTACTATAAAATGTATTTAATTTATTTTTCACTAAAAAGCATTCAATGTGCTGGGGAGATGCCTTGGTTGGTAAATACTTGCTGGATAAGCATAAGAATGTGCATTTGGGCCTACAGAGATGCTATGAAAGCTGAGGGAGACGACTTGTAAGTATCTCAAATAATATGGGAGAGGGAGACAGGTAAGTCCTGGGGCATGATGGCCAGTCAGTCTTGTCAAATATTTGAGTTTCTGGTTCAAGGAGAGAGCATGACTCAAAATGATAAAGGTGGGAATCCATAGAGGTAGACACATAACACTGACCTCTGGGCTACAAAATTTCACATACAAGAAAGTATATCTACATACACGTGCATATGTACACATAAGGATACTTCACATACACACACAATACACACACACACACACACAATTAAATAAAGAGAAGACATGAGGTATGAGAAGATACATCTACATTGCTAGAAAGTACAACCCATATTCAAAATAACAGAGTATTCAAGATACAAAATATTACAGAACATAAGTGAAATTATACCAATATTTTATTGTGAATAGAATATTTTGCCAAGTATGTGTTAATTAATAGAGCTTTTGGAGAAGAAATGGGCAAAAAGAAACTTCATTATAAATAGCATGTACTTATAAGTCTATACACATACATATAGGCATGTATAGACATACAAGAAGAACATGAGAAAGGTAGTGACTATACCACTCACAGTCTCAGCCTGTATTTTCAAGAACACAGAAACTAGTAATTACACAGAATAGAACAGCAAATAATTAGAACAAAACAGTTATATAAAAGTCTAACATTGATCAAATTAACACATGCATGGAGAATAGAAGTTTTAGTTAAGAAATGTTACTGATGAATATTATACTCCCTTTAGGTAACAAAACCCTCTGGGAAATTTAAAAAAATTAAATATTAAAAGACAATATTAACTCATTTTGAAAATATGTTAAGATTTGACAAATGTTAGATACTGGAGAAATATATATAAATAGTCCTAATTTTTAAAATCACTATGATATAGCTCATTCATTTTGATCTCACCATTTGCCAAGCATTTATTGCTTACTGTGATAAATGTGCTCTTTTCTACTCACTAAGACAAATACGTATAAAATATGACCTTTCCACTTAAGAGTTTAAGTATCTCAGAAGAAAACCATACAAGCAACAACAATACAAAACAGAACACTATCAATATTATATTACAGAAACCTCTACTGCTATAGACCATGTACAAAGAAGTGGTTAATTAAGCCGATGGGATGAGGAACACATTTCTAAATGAGGTTTCACTTCCTGTTGGTTTTAAATAAGTAACAAGAAAAGATGAAGGTGAAGGCAAAATGTGAAGAGGAATCCAGGTAAGGAGCATAGAGCAAGAGAAAGGGATGATAGATGTGGCTGCCATATAGGATGATTGCTGTATTTTGAGAGGGAAGCTTGCAAATGAGTGGAATTGTGCTTCTGGGAAGATGCAGATGTGTTTTCCATAGTCTATCTACTAAATGCTACAAATGTTGGGGATTTCTATAAAAGTTACTCTAAATAACAATCAGAAGGAAATGAACCATGTAGGTATCTAACAACATAGGAAGTGGTATGTTGAGTCTTCATTGTAGTCTGGTTTTGTTTTGAGTCTATATTTAGAATTGAAGCCACTGATATTGTAACACCTTAAATGTCAAGCAGATTATACTGAACATTCTGCTCAACCCAGACCAACTTCATACTCTTCTCAAGTACAATGAGAATATTTCCTTAAGAAAGGGCATATATTAGGCTGTAACACAAGTCTGAATAAACATAAAAGGCTGAAATTATTTGAGCATACATCAATTAAACCACAACAAAAATATTTTTGCAATAAATAATAGATGGAAACACTAGAAAAGTATATAGAGGAAAAGGCATACTTGTGAATATATGTATTTAAATAAGTGATGATATTTCACCTGGATGAGGGATGCCATGACATTTTCTTCAGTGATGTAGCCAGAGATAAGCTTAGTGCTACTAAATAACTAAAAATAAATTAATAACAAATAATAAATAAACAACAGGAAAGTAATTCATTTTAAACTCAGTGGGACACAAACAGTGGAAGGCATGGTAGTAGGAGGGGGATTTGTTGAGAAGTGGTTGAGCTGGGAACTGGAGGAAGCTGAATGAGAGGAAAGGAAATAACCAAAATTTATCATATAAATGTAGGAAACTACAAAAAATTAAAAATTTTAATTAATATTTTAAAATATCCTTTAAAACAGAACTATGCAATAATAAAGAGTAAGCTATAGAGACACAAAACAAATGAGATAGCAGCGACAGCATAGTTTCTCAGATCAACAGACAAACCACACTGAACACTTTAATGGTGGAGGTGACCTTAATTACTAATCCCAGGAATACAGGAAGAGAGGCAACAATTGGCTTTGCAGAAATGCAGAGGTTTACCAATGAATACAATAAAGAACTATACACTAATAAATTACACAACATACATGAACTGAACAAATTCCTAGAAAATTGCACATTCCCAAAACTGGCTCAAAAAGAAAAAATGTGATCAGACTACAAGTAAAGGGGGTCAAGAGGCATAGACACCTTCCAGAAAGACAAATAATTGGCTTTACTATTTTCTATGGCTTTGCTTTAAAGACCAAGCACTAATTCTCCAGGTATTCTTCCAAGAAATAGATAAAGAAACATTGACAAATTTATCCTGTGTATAAAATATAACCCTGACACCATAAAGAAATCACAAGAAAAGATGACTAAAAAAACTCATAAAACTAGTAATATTCAAAGAAAAAACAAAGTGAACCAGGTACTTTTAGATATCACTATATAAGATGTACTTTCTTAAAAGCACGGAAAATATGTGTGTATGTGTGTGTGTGTGTGTGTGTGTGTGTGTGTGTGTGTGTGTGTGTGTGTGTGTGTGCTATTAATATATTGGTGGGATATACTGTAATAAAAGTCACTTTTGCAAGTTAGTTTCTTTTTTATTTTTTATTTATCTTATATTTTAATTATTCTTCTCTCATATATTACATCCCAACTCGTTTCCCCTCACTGCTCTCCCACCAGTCCCTAACCCCCCATTTCTCCTCTTCCCTAGATCCACTCCTCCGTTTCCCTTCAGAAAAGAGCACACCTCCCAGAGATATCAACCAAACATGGCCTATCAAGTTACAGTAAGATGAGGCACCTCCTCTCATATTAAGGCTGGACAAAGCAAAACAGTTGGAGAGAAAGGGTCTCAAAAGCAGGTAAAAGAGTCAGAGACAGCCCCCGCTTCACTATTGGCAGTTTCTTATCAAAGTAAATCTGTTTTATCTATGTGACTCAAAACTGTACACCAGAGAAGTGAAGATTACAGTGACAAGAAATCCATACACAGTTATCCACAGTGTTTTCTTTCATAACAACAAAAACAAGGAGCAATTCCAGTTGTCCTTCAACTAGTGAATTGTTAAACAGGCTGCAGTATCATCATGTGTTTTAACAGCTCAGTAAT
>LZPO01078071.1:0-10024 GCA_001675575.1 Neotoma lepida
CTTCAAATCCTTAGAGTACTCTTTCAAGATTCCAAAGTACCTGGAAGATTCTGAATTTGGCCGTCTTTAATTTCTAAGTAATACCCTGCAGAGGCTGGCCAGAAAACAAAGGTCATCTCATACCTGCAAGCATCAGCAATGTTTATACATA
Organism: Neotoma lepida; assembly: GCA_001675575.1. Classification (NCBI taxonomy): domain Eukaryota; kingdom Metazoa; phylum Chordata; class Mammalia; order Rodentia; family Cricetidae; genus Neotoma; species Neotoma lepida. Next base: position 152 of record LZPO01078071.1, read on the forward strand.
CACAGAACAAAGAGAAACAGGGTATTCTCTGCTCAAAGCTATATTATTATTTTTGAGGTTATAATTTCATTACATTTCTCCCTTCCCTGTCTTCTTTCCACAATCTCCAATATACATCTCTGTCTTAGTTAAGGTTTCTATTGCTGTGAAGAGACACCATGATCATGGCAATGTTTATAAAGGAAAACACTTAATTGGGGCTGGCTTACAGCTTCAGAGGTTTATTCCATTACCTCATGGCAGAACATGGAAGTGTGCAGGTAGACGTGGTGCTGGAGAAGGAGCTGAGAGTTCTACAGCTTGATCCACATGCAGCAGAAGCAACTGTGTGTCACACTGGGTGTAGCTTGAGCATAGGAGACCTCCAAACCTGTCCCCCACAGTGATACACTTCCTCCATCAAGGCCACACATACTCCAACAAGGCCACACCTCCTATTAATGTCACTCCCTCTGGGAATCATTTTCTTTCAAACCACCACACTCTCTCTGCTTTTCTTCAAATTCATGGTCTCTTTTTAAATTAGTTGTTATTGCAAGCAAATATGCATATTAAATTATAAAAGACTGGCTCTGCTTGTCTCTCAGACCTTATCTTCTTTATTGGCTCCAATATTTTCTAAGGAGTAACCTTTCTCTTCTATCAGCACTTTGCTCTAGAATCTACAGGAAGCTGGTCATGGTAAGATCAAAGTAATCCACTCAGAACTGAAACTTGAGTGTTTCCCACAGATAGAGGCCACATCACAGTATGGATTCTTAAGAATCTCTACATTTACCTTAAGCTTCATTCTAGTCAGTTATGAATTTAACAACTTTTAATAAAATGTATTTCCTTTTAAAAAACAATGTCCTGCTTCTCTTTGAATGAATGAACTCGCTATTAATTAAACTGTCAGCTTTCCCTGTGCAGGACAAAGAGGAAAGAGTCTTTTTTTTGTTCTTTTCCATTTTGCAGCTTTATTGAAACTTCGATCTAACTGAGGTAGGCAATTGTCCTGTTACAGCTTGCAGCTAGCAAAGTGTATGTAAACATACACTTCCAGTGTGCATATTTATGTCTCCCCTGAGCACACTGGAGTCACAAGCTCTCCTGCATTGTGCCTCTGTTCTGCCCTGACTATGGCCTCATTCTGGAGATTTATGTACATCGTTGTACAATAATCCTGTGCCTCTTTGTACAGGAGCAGTTCAGGAAAGCCAGCTCAGTGCAAGTATACATGTTGTATTCCATAGCTGCAGATACATAAGATGTTTGTTTTTCTTTGTGTTTCTTATGCAGTAACAAAAAAAAAACAGGAGTCTTTAGTTAGGATGGTAGTTCTTTCCTTTCCTTGTTCTTTCTTTCTTTGTTTCTTTCTTCCTTCCTCCCTCCCTCACTCTCTCACTCCCTCTTCCCCTCTCTCTTTCTTCCTTTCCCTATTCCTCCTCCTCTTCCTCCTTTTTTCTTTTAATAAGAGCTGCTGGATTCCTTGGAGCTGGATTTACAAGAAGCCACCTGGCATAGATGATAGGAATTGAACTCAGGTCCTCTGCAATAGTAATATAAGCTCTTAATTGCTGAGCTATCTCGCCAGCCCTGTAGTTGTTTTGTCTATCTGTCTATCTATCTATCTATCTATCTATCTATCTATCTATCTATCTATCTATCTATCTACTATCTATGTATTTATGTATTTATTTATGTATTTATTTATTTATTTATTTATTTATTATTTATTTATTTAGACAGGATTTTTCTGTAGTGATAGCTGTCCTGGATCTCACTCTGTGGTCCACGCTAGCCCCAATCTCAGAGAACCATCCCCCTCTGGCTCCTGAGTGCTGAAAATGCAGATGTGCACCACCACTACCTGGTGAGGTTGGTAGTTCTTAAACTCTAGTGTGAATGGGGTCACTTACTAGTTTGTTAAATGTAACATAAAGTTTAGCAGATCCCAGGTAAGACCTAGGCTCAGAGTTTTTAAAAATCTACCAGGAGAAGCAAGCCACTGCATAAGATGATTGCACTACTTAGTGCTTCACAATAGAAAACCATGATTTGAAATTTAATTACCTTCATGTAAAATACTCCATCTCATCTACAAAGACCTGTTAGTATGCTTGAGTATGCACTCTAATTTTCTAATTTTCAAAATACTTGAATAAATAATAAGAATATAGAATTGTCATCTTTTTATGTAAGAAAACTATAATCAAAACAAAATTGTGTTAAATAAATTTTCTTTGAATGAAAAGAAACACCACTCCAAAGATTTAGACTAAGTTTCATTCCAGTCAGTTATGAATTTAACAGCTTTTAATAAAATGTATTTCCTTTTTAAAGACAATGTCCTGCTTCACTTTGAATGAATGAAGTCATTATTTATTAAACTGCAGTCTTTCCCAGTATGTGGACTTTATGATTACTACAAGCAGAAAATTTAGTAATCAAACATTATTCAGCAATTCAGATTTTGTGAAAATAATCATTAGCTCCTTGCCAATGATTACTCATAGTAGCTAGCTACTTTTTCAGGTGGTTTTGAAATGGTTAACTAAATGATTTGTATAATGAAGGATATAGTAGAGTTTTAATGGAAGAATTTTCGTGGAAGTGTTGCCATGAACTGCTCATCTATAAAGATACCTCTGAGAGTTCCTTGTTCGTTAATAGACTCATGATGTGAATAACATGTGAATCATAAAATGTACTGAAAACTATGATGTCTAGAATATACATAGATAGAATACTCTTATGGTACCAGTGATGCATAGGGGTCCATCTTGCCCCAAATACTGTTAAATGATAGTGTATGACTATACATTAGGAAGAACACTTTTATTAAACGAAATAGACTCATTTCAAGAAATCTCATCAACAGTGAAATAGTATATATTTGGCAGATATTGAAATACACTTTAAAGAGCATTCTTAGCTGTTATAATTGATTCATCATGCTGCAGGCAATTGGTAAATGTAAAAAGAACTAAGTTTAATTTGTGGTTAGAAATCTAGATCCAGCTCTGTCAGGGTCTCACATCTTTAAACTTATTCTGAGCTCATTGGTTTAGGGACAATAAAAGAAAGTTGCAAACCAGAAAAACAAATGTCACCATGAAAGCAATCTCTTCAAGAAAACAAACAAAACAAACAAACAAACAAACAAACAAAAAACAAACTGTATCTTCCCTGTTCCCCAATTATATATTTCTAAGAACTAAGAAAACTTGCTAAGATCAAACTAGTTGATGATAAGAAAAAGAAACTGATCCTTTAGATTTGCAAAATCTAAGTTGCTCTTCACAACGTGGATTTAATTTAATGTCTGCACAAATTAATTTAAAACATTTGAAAATAGCATGATGTCATCACAGAATTTATCCCTTATTTGTCCAGGTGTTCCTAAGTCTCCATTTGAAGAAGACAGTGGAGAAGTTTTGCTTTAAGAAGAAATATCTTTCCTTCCCTCTTGCCTCAGGTTCCCTGAATAGGGTGGTGAAGGAGGACCCTGGTGTCAATGCATGGTTAAGCTTAGGCAACAATAGGTTTTTAACAGGCATTGAGAGAACCCACTTCAAAGAGAATTAAAATTATATACCCAAAGGCTGTCAAAAATGAATAGAGAAAGGCATTTTTATATGATAGAAGGGATAAAGGAAACAAAAAAAATTGAAAAAACCCATGTTGCTGTAAAATTCTTTTTGAAACATCTCCAAATGTGGATAGAGCCCTCTATTTGCCATCCTGCTATTTGACTCAACTATAATTGTATGTTCAATAAGATTAAAATTACAGCAAAATGAATGGTTCTATTTTGTTTGTTTCTTAATGTAGAATAAAGCAATGCATACAACTTAGCAAAAATACTATAACTGCAATATGGTGGATTTGCTTACCAAATTTATTCTGAGTGTCTCATTACACTTTAGATAAATTATACTAATGAACTGCAGCAGCATGTCTGTGATGTGAAAAGCAAGTAAAATACAACTTTTATAAAGAGAAAAAAAAAGTCTAATGAGTTACATAGCCTATGTTCCAGGGGACTGTGATTATCTGGGAGACAAGAGTTCAGTAAAGGAATGCAGATATAGAAAGTTCACTTTAGCATCACCCTTGTGCCCTTCTTCTTATTATTACTATGAGAAATAGTAATGAATATTTCCCTGAGTCGGTTTCAACTCACTTACATGATCTTAAAATTGGTAAGTCTGTCTTTGTCAGTAATGGAACTTGTGTTTTTCTGATTTCTGCTTCTACTTCTCCGCTTCTCTTTTATACTTCTGCACTACTGTGTATGTGAAGAACTCAAGTCTCCTGAAAGTAAATGATACTCATGTTTGTGGTAAAAGTTCTCGTTAATAATCATACATCATAAGCTGCCAAGAATCTGACAGTGTTTCAAGTTACGGTTATTTGGAGTTGTTTTTCTGCCAATATGAAAATTGGTTTTGTGATATTGTTTATGGCTTCTTCTTACAGCCTTTCCCCCCACCCCGCCAAGGAATACTTCTGTTCTGCAGAAACAATGGAAGCCAAAAAAGATAGAATGTTTTCATGTCAGAAAAATTAAAGTCATACAGGAGATAGATTTCCAGAATTAAATTAGAATTGAACAAGTCAGTTATGTGTGCATCCATCAGCCCAGTGGTCAGGATCTCATTTCCACAGAAGCAACTTAGCTGGAGGGCAGATAGAATTTCTAACACAGAGAAACCCCTACACATACCTTTCACAATGAATTATTCTGAGAAGACAAAGCATGCGACGTCATTTATAATAGCTTCAAAAAAGTACTCTTCTACTTGTGAGTGTTGTTGAGTGTCCAAAGTAACCTAAATAGATAGAAAGCAAAATATTAAAATCCATCAGAATACATTGAGATTTTTTTTCCAGCATATGATTTTTGTGTTGTGGCATGCAATCTTGACCAAAATAAAATTAGTTAAAATACTCATCTCAATTATTTATTTTAAAAAATGTTTAAATTAGTGATGGTTAGTGATATTATGACAAGTAATGTCTTTTTATAGCATGTTAGTGTGCAGATGTATGTGACATAAGAAGTGTAAAGTATGTAAAACATAAGGCTTGTTGACTTTAATCTCAAAAATGCCTTGTAAAATTTCAAGTAATTTGAGATTTCTCTAATAACAAGGACTAGAAGTGAAAACCATTACTAGAAATTATTCTCAAGCTAAAATTAATTTTGTTTATTTGTGTTGAGAGTGTATTTTTAATATTCAAATCAGGATGAGTTTCAATCAATGGGAATAGTTCAACATATGGAATCAGAGGATTACAATCAAATATTTTAAACCTTTAAAAGATCTAAGGCAATAAGAAAGGTTGAAGTCATGCTATAGACTTGAAATAATCCCTGAAGATCTCAATTACCCAGGGACCCCTATGATAGGAACTGAGAACTAGGGGTCAACCAACACAAAATAGACAATAAAATGATTTATTTTTCCCTAAAAAACAATGAAAATTATTCCTTTTATATTTGCACTGTGTTGAGGATCAAATTAACTTTCAGGAAACAATTTTAGAGTCAAATATAGAAAAATTAAATTTCTAAAAAATATATAAATTGAATGGAAAATCATAATTATGTTTGAGCCTTACACTGGTCTGTTTTAACTGTCAAATTGATGCTACAAAGAATCACTAGGGAAGAGTAATTATCTAGATTTGTCCTGTGGGAATGCCTATGTGAGATTGTTTTGATTGTTAATTGGTGTAGGAAGACTGAGCCCATTGTAGGTTGCACAATTTTCTAATCAGGGAATCCAGAGCATTGTACGAGGAGGGGGTTAGCCGAGAGAAAACAACCAGGCAAGCAAGGATGCCTGCCCTTGTTTCTTTATGCTTCTGAGTTGAGTGAGATGTGACCAGCTTCATGTATCTGCTTTGAATGTCCCTCACTGACAGACTATAACTTGGAATTGTAAGCTAAATAAACCCTTTATCATCTAGGGGTGTTGTCAGAGCACAGTGACAGAAAAAAAAAACTAGGAAAAATTTAAGATATGTAAATATTTATTAGTTTAGATTATAATATTTACAGTGTTTATAATGAAGCGATATTTCTATTTGTTGTAAAAATTCCAAATATTGCTTTACTGATCTTATGTTTTAATATGAATTCATCATCATAATCATTATACTTATTATTTTGTATTTTAATTATTCATACTATTTTCAAATTCTTTCAGGAATGGAAAATTCCTTAAATAGAGTAGGGTCAGCCACAGACAACCAAAAAATATTATTTATTTATTCATTTCAATTGTTTTAAATAATTTATATTTTTTAAACTTAAATTGTGTATTTATCTGTGAATAGATCTGTGGACTTGGAATTATGAAGAAAATAATCCTTATGTTATACAAGAGACATTAATCTGGTCTTAGTTTGACAAGGCAACTAAAATGTAGAGTTTTTAACCGAGTTTCTGTGGTAGTATGAATGTAATTAGTCCCCATAAACTCATAGGGAGTGGTGCTATTAGGAGGTGCGGTTTCATTGGAATAGTTGTGGCCTTGTTGGAGGAAGTATGTCACTATAGAGGTGGGCTTTGAGGTCTCATATAAGCTCCAGCCACACCCTGTGACTCAGTTTACTTCTTGAGTTCTGTGAGATACGATGTAGGACACTTGGCTACTTCTCCAGCACTATGTCTGTCTGCATGCCACCATGTGGCACCATGATGATAGTGGACTAAACCTGTGAAAATGTAAGCCACCCAATTAAAAGTTTTTCCTTTAAAAGAGTTGCCATGGTCATGTTGTCTCTTCACAATCATAGAAACTGGAACTAAGACAGTTATCCATTGGGATAAGAAAGGAAAATGAAGAAAAAATATCACACATCACTAGTACAGCTTTTAGCCTTCAAAATTTAGAGAACAAATAAAGCTTTAAGTTGAATTTTATCCCAATTGTCTTCAAATAACCAGCTTAGTTGTTTTTCTGTCTGCAAAGTTAGGATACCATTTAGCTATCTGTTGGGGATTGTGCACCTTAAAAGTTATTTGCCATTTTAAAGTCACATATTAAGAACACTTAAATGCTGTTGTGTATTAAGAGCTTTACATTTCCAAAGTGTTATATCCTTTCTCACACTCAGTCTGAGCTACTGTAAAGTAATTGAAATAGGCTAAATGTAGAGGTTGGACAAAGAATGACCCAATGGATCATATGCTTGAGTTCTTGGTTTCCAGTTGGGGGAGCTAGGAAGGATTAAGTGTTGGGGCCTTGCTGGAAGAGCTTTGCCACTGAGGATATGATCTGAGGTTTCTACAGTATTGCCAGTGTCACTCTCCCTCATAATTTTGTGTAAGCTCTCAGCTGTGCCTGCTGCTATGTCTTTGCTCTGCCTTCATGGACTCTCACCCTCTGAAACTGTAAGCCCAAATTAATCAATTACCTTTAAAAGCTGCCTTGCTCATGGTGTCTTGTTAAGGCAATAGAGCAGTAACTAGCACATCATATCCTGTGTACATTGGGATTTTGTTCTTAACACCACCAAATCTCACCCCACTTCCAGTAATCCAAACATGTGTCCTCATTTAGCACGGTGCCATGGAATTCATATATTCTACAATGTGAAGCTTTTGTGTAGGATCCTGGAAGACACCACAAATTATTGCATGCATATGTTTTTAAATGGTGCTTTAATTTTACAAGTTAATAAGTTTTCAAATTATGCTCTCATCCCTGAGATGAGAAAATAAATAAATAGATACCTATAGCAGCCTTAGCTGGTGCCTCAGACATCTTGGTTTGTTAGGAAGAGTTCATTTTATGATGTATTCATTACCACACATGACTGCTTATCTGTAGAAGAGGCTGCAATCCAGAGGGTGTTGTTAAGGAGTCTATTCTTGTAGGATTTTCCAGCATGTGCTCTGCTGAAATTTAGATCCTTACGCATTCCTCTTTTGCTGCAAAAATTGCAGTATTTCCCTTCCTAAACCTTGCTTTCAAATACAAGAGGCTTTTTTTTGCAATTTATACTATTTTCACTGCTTTATGAATGGTAAAGTTCTTATTTATTGTTAAGCATCATTTTAAAAAAGCTAGTAGAAAGAAAGGTTATAGGGTCAAACCACATTTCACAGTCAGACAGTTTCTTCAAACTACAACTGTGGCTAAAAAGTAAGTTTTGTCATCAGACATCCCTGGGTTTGAATCATAACCTAGCTACATATATGCTTGAATATTTTGTGAAAATTAGTGCACTTGATTTTTTGCTTCTTTCTTACTAAAATAAGAGTACAACATACAGCTCAAATTTTATTAGAAACTGAATTTAAAAAATGCCCATAGTTTACCTGGAATAGTATCTAATCTGAAATACTCAAATATGATCACACTTTTATTTGTTGCTTCATATTCTTATTTATTATTATTGTGATTCATGTTTTATCCAACCAAACTGACATCTTAGATAATATACAAATATTCTATGGATCAATTATATACAAAAGGTCAGAGCTAGGATGACAAAAACTGGCAAACATTTGCAGCTTTACAAGGATATTTAAGCCAAGGAAGTCATCTTTTACATGGGTACCAGAAGTCTGAATGCATGTCTTTATGCTTATACAATAGGCACTTTACAGGATGAGTCGTTTCCCAAACCCTAACATTGTACATGTGAAAATAAGTGAAAATGAGTTTGCTCATGGTATAACAGTGACAATACTTTCTCAATACACTTTGCAGAGCTAATGTATGCTAGCAGCCTCAAGAAAATATTAACTCTTTCCAAAGTAAGTCCATGTTTATTTTACTTAATCTATTGTGACAGGATCAAATAAAAAAATCATTTAAGCAAAAGAGGGGTTTGAAGTCCATCTAAATGAATTTGTCCTCATTAACAACATATTTTTATAAATCTTTGGCCAAGATTCTATTATCCTCTTCAATCAGAAATCCTTCTTTGGGTGTAGGGAAGTCAGTAGTGAAAACTGAATAAACACAAATCTTCTGAGAAACAATAAATTGATGTTTAGACACATTCTAGAAACCTAGGATCACCCTCAAAATTACACATTCTAATATCAATGGCTATGTTATCATCTCTTCTTTCTAAAACATGAACCAAAAGGGGGAAACATAAGAATAATAAGAACTTGTGCCCTGCATCATAAATGTTTCATGGAGTGAACATGGAAATTAAGTTATAAAGAAAAATAGTTGAATAGTATAATTGTATCTGGGATATTTTAATAGTGAAGACAGAATATGAAGCTTTGTGGATGGTACTTCAGGAAAAGAGTGATAAGGATATGCATAAAATTATGGAGAAAGAAACTTCTTTCAGGAAATTGGATCAAAGTATTGTGAAGGCTTCCAAGTATAAACGCCACATAGAAGAGAGCAGACTTCAAGGACTTGTTGGCCCTGTACCAAGAAGACATAATTCCTAGTCCTGTTTAGGGACTGCCATTCCTCTTATGGATTTCAATTCATCAGAATAAGCTCATATATGTACTATGAGAAATCTATTTTACTTATAATTCATGGATTTGAATGTCAATCATATGTACTGAATACCGTCAAAGTAACATGATGTTGATATGTGACAAAATGCCTGCTTACTATGGAAAGCCAAGTTAGCACATAAAATAATCCACAAAAAACGGATTGTAGTTTTGCCCTTTTTTCAATCTACACTCAAACTATCCCATTGTTATTTACGTTCAAGCACCCTAGCAAAGAGGAAATTTTGCCTTGATGCTTATATTAACCCAGAAAATATCCGTCACCATCTTCCTATCTTCCTGTGTGGCTGTTCTCTGGTAGAGTACTTCCCTAGCATGGGGTTTATTCTCAGTATTCAAGAAAAAATGCCTTTAAATTTGTTGAAGGGAGAGAGAGA
>LZPO01078072.1:0-10014 GCA_001675575.1 Neotoma lepida
CACACCTCCGGCATGTCTCTATTAGTGGTGTGCTGCAGTTTTGTCAAAGTCTACTTTGGTAACAAGGGGACAGATTTGAAGCTAAGAGAACTGTGTGCTTACAATAAAACAAGAGTTCTGCTGCTTAAACAGTGCACTTTCCCATTTCTTTAAAAAAGGGAAGTCTGGCTGGGGAACTGGTTCAGTCAGTAAAGTGCTTGCAGTATAAGCATGGGGAGCAGGGCTTAACCCCCTGGGATCACATCAAAAACACAGGCCTCTAATCCCAGCCCAGGGGAAGTAGAGTCAGAGGGTCTCTAGGGCTATCATGGTAGCTAGTCTAAATTAGTGAGCTCCACAAAATGATAGACTCTACCTCAAATAATAAGGAGAAGAGTAATTGAAGAAGACATTCAACATTGACCTGTGGCCTACACACACACACACACACACACACACACACACACACACATACACACACACACACACACACACACATACACAAGTATTTAGCCCTCTGTCCTATATCTGTAAACTGGCATAAGTAAAGGAAAAATCAGAAAAGACCAAGAGAGAGCTAGTTCCCAGCTCTCAGTAACCATTGGCTATGGTCCCTGCTCTGATTTCTTTGGGTGGGACCTATTAAAGTGGCTGGACTGCTGTGGACTCTTCAGGGCTATGTCACTTTTCCAGCACACTTTACTCATAGGCAAAATAACTACTCCATCTTGCAAGTCGTACCTAGTTTCTTACCCCACCTCTCCACACACAGGCCTGGATCACTATTACATGGTTATAACTCTATGGTTTGGACCAGTATTTACAGTCTTCAAAAGTGAAATTTTACTTCTGTTTTTCATAGCCCCAGGACCTCATTGTTTATAAATTCTCCTATCATCTTGTCAGTCATAAGCTAGAGATGCCATTTGCTTCTTACTGATGATTTCTCACGTCAAAGAGGCTGATGGAGTAAAAAGTGTCATTTTAAAAGCTAGTTTCTCACATTTACATTAATATCTGCAGAGAGGTGAGCATGAAACTAGATATCTTTGGTCCCTTGTATTGCAACACTGCAAAACCCACCCACATTTCCAGGTAGATCCTAGCATAGGCTGGAACATATTGGAGAGGATAGAGCCACACGGACAGCTCTTCTCTGTGGACTGTCACTGTGGTATTATCCCTCAGCACACACATCACTTACTCTGTAGCTCATCTTTTCTAGTGCTCTTGGCCTGTGTGTCTCTGTGGAAAACGCCTCTTGCCACCTTTCCTCTTAGTGTCAACTTTGCTTCCTTGATGTCACCTCCTATTTCTGCAACTACACAGTTAGAAATGAGAGCACTGCCTGTCTTGTTTTTCTATTTACTGTTTCTGACTCTTAGTTTGTACTGTGGAGACTAGCATATATTTCAATACAGGGCCATCACATTTCCTTATAAGGTACTGCAGTATTTATTTCTCAGAGCATCGAGAAATGTCCCACCCCTCCTGAACAGGTCTAGACAGCGCAGTCAGAGTACTGACTGACCTGAGCTGAAGAGTTGGAGCAGGTAGGCTGGACCATTTGCTGAGAGAAATTGGAAAATGGGGCCTTTTACACAAATTTGGTTGATTGAAATATAGGAGTTTCTATTTTACTGATCTATGGAACTCTTTCCTTTTTCACATTTTCAACATGTGATTTCCCCTGAACACTTACATTTCAGTGATTTAGAGAAAGCAATCATGTAAAACTTCTATTAAACATCACCAACTCTGATCCCTAATTCGAATTTATCCTATAAGACTAAACAGTGTAATTCACGTTCTTCTGGACCTGTTGTATTAGAGAAGACAAAATGTGTCAACTTCTCATTAAAATGGCTCTTAAGGATTGTGGTGGTTTGAGCGAGAAGTGTCCCCATGGGCTCACTCTGAATGCGTGGTCCCCAGTTGGTAGTTCTGTGCAGGGAGGATGCAAACTTGCGGGAGGAAGTACATCACTGGAGTGGGCTTCAATAACTCATAGCTTCCTCCTTCTCCCAGGTCGTCCTCTGTGCCTTGCGCTTAGGGTTGAAGATGTGAGCTCTCAGCTTCCTGCTCCACCCCCATGCTGCTGTGCTTTTCCCACCCTTATGAACTCCCCATCTGGAAACTAAAACTAAAATAAACATTTTTAACGTTGTTTTGGTCACGGCATTTCATCACAACAGAAAAGTAATTAATACAGAGGCCAACACTGAATCCAACAGTGATTTATCATTCCCACACATTTTTAGAGCAGAAAGTAAGGAGACACAGAAGGAGTTGTGAAACAAGCATTTGGTTAGTGGTGGGGTGGGCCATTCTACCAGGACTGAAGAAAGCCCTAAAGCTTCCTCTATGGGAGATAATACAATTTTTGTTCAAGCTAATTCAAATATGGGATTACTGTTGCATCCAGTAGCCTCCAGATGCATGACCTGGGACTGTAAATTGCAAACAACAGACTAGGTCTGTTACTTACCAAGAGGAAATGGGTTAAACAGATACCTGAGGGATAACAGGACTGATTGGAGCTTGGGAGGTCAGGCTGGGAAACGAACAGAAATTCAGGAGATGAGAGAAGTGTCTTAGACAGTAGTAAGAATGCTCTCCACTCATCTCGTTTAAATGCTCCCCTCCGCGTCCTCCCGTGCTTCCCACAGGGTTACCAAGCATCTGCCTTCACCTAGATCCCAATCACACCATTGAAATGTGCTAGGACTGGAAGGAGCAGAAAACAAGCAGCTTCACTCAAAAGGCTGCAAGACAGGTGAACTCCTAAAGAAAGAAGAGAATGAGGAGAAACTCAGGTGAATCTGGGTAAACTAAAATAGCAAACGACCTCACAAAAGAGCACACAGGCTTTGAAGCCAGTCAGGCTCATTCACTAAACTTGTGACTCTGAACACATTACTTTCTCTCTCCAAGTTTCAGTTTTTACATCTATAAAGTGATAATGATCATGGTGATAAAAACAACTTGCTGCTTTGTAGAATTTCTCCAAAGCCCAAATAAAGCCCTGTTTTACACCTCATTGGCCCAGCCACAAAGCAGACATGGCCATCATCAGTGCATGGAGCTCAGCATCCCTCATTTCCAGAAGAAATGGGAGACAGCTGTTGACACAACCTCTTTCCTTTCCATTAAATGCCCTGATAAAGCCATGACTTCAGTAGCATCATCCTCGAAGATGCTCTGTGTAAAGTGTCAACCAGAAGCCCTCTAACAGCCCTCATCCCAGGACTAGTTGTAAGAAAGGCACCCCAGGAGAAGCAGATTGTGCATGTTGACTCCACAGAAGATTGAAGTCCTGCTAGCATATCCAGACCACATCTGGAAGTTCAGAGCCAAAAATCAGCTCAGTGAACCCACTTGAACATTGTGGCTCCTAACTCCTGTGAGATGATGTTGGAAATCTCAGAGCACCGAGGCAGCTTCTCAGTTCCTGTGTTTCCTAAGGGCAAGGCTTCTGGGCTTCTTCTAATTCCCCACACAAGGGACCAGGTGGGCAGGGAAAAGGGTTACAGGTCAGGAGATAAAGCACCATCCTCAGTCAGAAGCGTCTGAACTGAGGAGGTGTGAGGCAGTGTACCTGAAGTGTCAGCTGTACCCTAACCAATGCACACACTGCACATGCAGGTATTGGCTAAGTGAATATGCTTTCTCTGTGTGTTGTTTTTAATTGATTTATGAGGCTGTTGTAACTCAAGACATTCTAAAGTTATGTTCATATAATACGTTTAGAACTAGAACTTTTTCCGTGTGTATGTGTATATGTGTGTGTGCGTGTTTCCACAATTTATTCAGCCATTTATTTAGCAGTGGAAACTTAGAGTTTCTAAGCCTCCACCATTTTAACTGAGTGCTGTATTTCTGGATACTTTCTTATAATATTTTGGCGAGCACACTTGTTTTGTCTCATGTCTATGATCATTTGTAATGTAATCTCTAAATTGAAGTCTACTTAGATTACATTCAGGAATGAGATGAAGTCTTGTTTTTCCATTGTGTCCCTCTTTTGATGCATCAGTGCAAAATTTATTTCTGCCTGGGCTGTCTAGGGTAATTATGTTTAAGCACATGAACTAGTTTCTATTGGTTTCCAAAGACACATGGCAGCTGGTGCCTAGTGTAGCTCTCCACAGAAATCAAATCATGTATCTTAAGAAACTTCTCTTGACATTAACTGATTTAATAAGGGTTGCTGTCTATATCTCAGAATGGGAAAAAAAGCATAACAAAAACTGTCTCACAGTTATCGCTTTTCAGAAAACCACCACCACTTTGAGCAGAACCTGGTCCCAGAGTCTTGCAATTCATCAGAGCACAAGAGACATGCCCCATTGCAACCAACAGCTAATAGACCAAGGAAGCCTTGTGTTGGGTATTTTTGTATTCATGCTTGAGAGAACAGTTTAAAGGAAAAGAAGGAACTCCGCTCCTGACTTCAAATGTATCAGTCCTCTTGCTCAGCCTCATGCACTTGAGCAGAATCCTGTGGCAGTGGGAAGCATGGGGAGGAGGCTGTTCATCTGTTGAGGAAAGCAGAGAGAAAGGGGGACAGGAGCTCAGGTATGATCTTCATAGGCCCAGCCCCAGGAAACCACCTCCCTGACCTGTGTCCTAAAGTTTTCACTGCCTTCCAAAATTGTACTACTTATCTGGAACCAAGCATTGAACACAGAGCCTAGGGAGGACATTTTAGGCTCAAACATGACACATCCCTTTTACAACATTTTGGAAATACTTCAGTCTTTGACTCTTAAATTTGAGTACTTATTGAAAAGAAGAGAGAGAACCTGGAGAAATTATGCAGAACTTTGGTTTCCAGAAAAAAAAAATACATGTGTGTGTGTTTGTGTGTATTTTTAAATGGTGCTGCCCAAAGTTGTATATCTACCAAGAGAAGAATAAAATTAGATCCATATCTCTCACCTTACATACAAAGACCTTTCACTTAAAATGCTAAACACTGAAATTTCCAAATTAAAACTTAAAGAAACACTCCAAGGTATAGGTATAGTAAAGAACTCTGTGACTAGAACTTCTAAGATTAAAAAGAAAGAAAGAAAGAAAGAAAGAAAGAAAGAAAGAAAGAAAGAGAAAAGAAAAGAAAATAGAAAGAAAGAGAGAGAGAAAGAAAGAAAGAAGAGAAAAAATAGCCCCAAGAATTGACAAGAGGGATTACATGAAATTCTAATATCCCTGCACACCAAAAGAAACTGTCAACAGAGTAAACTGACAGCCATTACCTCTTATTTCTCAGACAGGAGGTTAATAAATAGCATACATAAAGAACAGCAACAAAATAAAACTGTTAATCAATAAATGAGTCAGTGAACCAAACAATTCTTAAAAGATGAAAAGCAAATGGCCAATAAATATTTTAAAATGATGAACATCCTTAGCATTTAAGGAAATGCAAATTAAAACTACTTCGGGATCTCATCTCACCTACCCAGAATGCTATCAGCAAGAAAATAAATTTTTAAAAAATGCTGGTGAGGATATGGGGAAAGATGAATCCCTATTCAGCTATTGGAAACATAAATTTATCTAGCTACTATGGGAACTAATGTGGACACCCTCTTCAAAAAAACACTAAAAATAGAATTAACCATATGACTCCGGCACACCACTCCTAGGTATATACCTAAAAAACTTTTCATGCTGCCACAGAGACACATCCATGTTTATGCTGTTTTTTTTTTTCCCCCCCACAGTATCAACAGGACAAGAGATAAAGAAAATGTGGCACTTAGACACAATGGAATCCTAATCAGCTATGGAAAGCAATGGGATCATGAAACTTGCAGGGAAGTATCCGGAATTGGAAATCATGCTAAGTGAGGTAACCCAGGCTCCGAGAGACAAGCACTGCATCTTCCCTCTCATATGCGGACCCTAGCATCTAAGGCCAGGAAACTACAAAAGTCCCCTTGAAGGGGAGACGTGAGGCTCTAGTCAAGGGATCTGGAGAATAAGAGGAGATAGGCATGCAACATGAAGCTAGGAAGGAGAGTGTGGGAATAACAGGGAGAGAACAGTAGAGGGGGGGGGATGGGAGACAGGGAGTGGAGTGGGACTGGTAGGAATCAAACCAAGCTATGCATGGAAGCACCAATAAGTAAACACGCTCTTTTGAATGCTAAGTTTAAAAAGAAAAGAGAAGAAAGAGGCACTAAGTTCCTTGGTGTTCTGTGTGAGTACCCCCCCCCAAAATACCTTGCATTCCTTTTACTAGAGAAACAAAGAGTAGGACAGCTGAGTGGCTTTCTGGTTAAGGTTTCTCCCACACTGAGATGTCACTGGTTTGACTGTGTCCCAAAAGTCCTTACAATTTTTATGTAAAAAACACTACAGTTAAGTAAAACAAAGCAGGTGGTACACTCTTCCACGCTTCTCACCTGTCATAAAAAAAAAATCACTTCTAAGCAGTAGGAGAGACAGTACCTGATTTGTTAGAAAACTGAGGCAAGAAAATCCAGCTAATTAATTCAGTCACCTAAACACCCTGGCCTGGAATGGTCAGTAGCCAGCTCAAAGGCCGCAAGCCGACTATGGAAGGCACAAAAGGCCTTTGTATCTGAACATGTAGGGCAAGGGGAACTTCCTGGGATCTGGGAGCTGGGGAATGGACTAGCAAGACATAGGACCAGGTCAGGAGCTCAGCTCTTACTTTGGAAGCAGCTACCAGCTCATTTGGAGCCTTATAAATGGGGAATTGACACTCTGCTTCCCTGCAAAGGGTCACAGCTGCCTGAGTACAAGGAGATAAGAATATCTGTGAGCAGTCAGAATGGAAGCTGCAGGGAAGGAGAGAAGTAAGGGCTCACCAAACTCACATCCAGGGGTGACTGAGTCAGTCCAAACATGCTCAGGAGGAAGAGGCCAGACTGCAACTTAGGACTTGCTGTGAACTGCAAGTAAAGAACAAGGGGTAAATTGGGGCTTCGACTTCAGCACACAGGTAGATGGTGGGCTCTATGCTAACACATAAGACCAACGAAATGAGGACAGAAACATGGTAGGGAGTTCTGACTCACCATGTTGAACGTCAGGGGCCTTATAGGGAAGCAACATATTCTCTAGATAGTTGACACATGAACTCAGGACTCAAGAGACTTTAGGCTGCATATACACTATTTTTCCATTGTGATTTAAAACGCATTAGTCTCTCCTGTGTCTGTGACAGGGAAGAGTGATTACAGGAAACCAGTGGTCCAGCCTGGCAATGGCTTCAGGTCCCAGGCTGGTGAGCATCGCTGTAAGATGGCACTGGAAGAACTAAGAGGAAGGATTAATTCTCAGTAGCCAGCTCCAAATCTATTATTTTTTAAAAATTTTTTAAATCCTTGCAAATGAACACTATATGGATGTCAATAAATCTACAACTGCATTCAGTTACACTTATTACAATGTAAAGTCTCAGCCACCATGCCAATGCTGGGTCACCTCTCCATCCAAGCACCGAGTGTCCCGTGCTTTTCAATACATTGATTAGCGTCTTCAGTATTTGTGCTTAAAGAACAAACAGCTCAGGTCTGACCTTCCAGCCAGTGTATTCTGTATTTTTAGCCCATCTACTGGGAGGGTTAGGGAAAGAAAATGGTAGGAAGGGCTGGCAAGGAAGACACTGTGATATGGCAATCGTTTAGAAGTCATTAACTCAAAGAGGCCAAGGTTATCACATGGAACAGTCTTCAGAGTCTTGGGGTGAGAGGGGAAACCCATTGTTTCTTGTGGGAACCTGTGGTGTTTTACCAAATGGTAAGTATTGTTTCATGTACAAGAAATACAATGGTCTTTTCAGGCCCCACTGCAGCTTAATTTAGTGCTATTGAAATGGTTTTAGTTGAAAATGCCCTTTTGGTTTATCTAAATTAATTTTCATCTTCACTTATATTTTCTCCTATTCAATAACTGTTTTGCTAAAACAAGTTTCTCTTGAATGCACTGGAAAACATACCAAAAATCTATTTTCAAGGAAAGCTACCTGATATGAGAAATGGTTACTTCTGTGCCATTTAGGGGTTGATTAAAAGCATGTGTCTAGGGAAGGCATTTTCCTTGTCTGTGAGCACAAGAAAGATCACCTTCAGTACTATGTGCAAGCAGGCGTTGCACCAGAGGTGCAGAAGCACACTTCTAAATTGGATTAGGGTCACTGCAGCCTGTGTCTGCTGTAATTCTTGGGGGACATAATGTCCAATTAACACTGGAAAGCTTGACAAACAGAAAGAACCGTTCTTTCCCATAGCAAGTATCATCGTTCCCAGGTGAACCTTGACCTCACTGTGCCCTCTGCTCTATGTTCCATGTTCCATTGAACTTCTGGGGATGTCCTGTCAGGATAGAGCTTCCTGGGGCCCCTGTTTACCTCTCCAGCCCCACTCATACTGCAGCTAAGAGCTGTCCAGTCTATACTACTGATGAGCTTGCCACAGCTTGTGCAGGCCTGGACACCTATAGCGCCACCATTAACTTGTTCATCAGCAGTCTTCCACTGAACTGCAAACACTGGCAAGCAAAGATTGTCCTTGCTTTCTCAATCTCTCTGTACACATCAGGGATTTAATAAACACTACATGAAATAATAATTCTCCATGCCATTGCTTGCTAGCTGTGTGATCCTAGGTGAGGTATATGATTTCCCTGTGCCCCGGTTTCTTCAGAATGTAGCTACTAATATAATACGTAGGTTTGGAGTAGGGTTAAATGCAGAGACTTTTCCAAGTGTTTATTAATATGTCTGGTCACTGGAAGAAGATACCATTTGCCTCCCCTTAACCATTCCCTCCTGTGAATAAATGCTGAGCATGTGAACATGACCAGACAATCCAGGAAATCCATTGCCCACATCCAGGCAGGAACATATGCCATAATGACCACTCTGCAGGTGAACTTAAGACTTAGTCTCAGCAAATAAACTTGGGAATTCTATTGAAGGTTTCTTGGATTTTGTTCTCTGAAAAAAACAGAGACTCCAAAGGACAAAGACTGTCCCAATCCCCATGGATATCCAGACATTTTTTATGAGCTGTGACCTCCATGTTGCGTTCATGAGGAAAGCTAAGATTTTTACAGAGAAGCTATACCAAGACACATGACATCTTCGACGACTTGCAGTATTAGTTAGTCCAGAAACTATCTACCTGTAGACTTTTCAGTATGTGAAAAAATTAAATGTCCTTATTGTTAAGCCATTCTAATGGCCTTTTCTGCTGTTTGAAAGGGGAAAACTCCAAGCAACAGGATAATCAACAGATGCTATCTATGTATTATTACTTTTTGTTTTTATTATTTATTGTGAATGACTTTAGTCAATATCAGCACTCTCAGACCAATCATAATGAAGTAGGCTTATGCCTGAGATTATCCCCTCTTTCCCTGATGCTATCTACAAAAGAAGAATTCCAGGAGCCCTTTCTTCTTAGGAATGGGTGGAGAATATCCCTGGTGTTTGTGGTAGATCTCATTTCCTCACCAAATCTCAAGGAAAACAACACAGGCAGTGATGATTCTGGCTTGTAAGTCCAGTCTGATGATCTGGGATGCTGAAGCAAGTGCTGTGCCAAAGCCAACTCAAAGACAGTCACTTCAAACTCATTCAACAAACTCTTTCTCAAACTCTTCTCTGCTGGCCTTTGTTCCCTCCAGTTCTCCTACCAGGTTGAGTTGATATCTGATTTCCATAGGATGCTGTGGTGGTTTAAAAGAAAATGGCCCCCAAAGGGAGTGGCACTATTAGGAGATGTGGCCCTTGTTGGAGTAGGTGTGGCCTTGTTGGAGGAAGTGTGTCACTGTGGAGGTGGGCTTTGAAGTCTCATATATGTTCAAGCAATACCCAGTGAGACTCCTGTTGCCTGCAAGACGTAGGAAGGACTCTCAGCTACTTCTCCAGCACCATGTCTGTCTGCACGCCTCCATGTCCCACCACGTTCATAATGGACTGAACCTCTGAATGATAAGCAAGTCACCACAATTAAATGTTTTCCTTTATAAGAGTTGCCATGGTCATGGTGTTTC
>LZPO01078073.1:0-10004 GCA_001675575.1 Neotoma lepida
AAGACTTTGTCACAATAGTGGCATANGCCTATAATCCCAATTCTTATGTTTGGGGCAAGAGCATCAAGAGTTCAAAGTTATCCTCAGCTACAGAGTAAAATCAAGGCGAGTCTGGGTTTTGTTTTTGTTTTGAAGTTTTATAATCCTGTATCTCAAAACCAATAAAACGGGCTGAAGAGGTGTTTCAGTGGTTAAGAGCACTGGCTGCACTTCCAGAGGAGCCAGGTTCAATTCCCAGCACCAACATGATAGCTCACAACTGTCTGCAACTCCAGCTCCAGGGGATCTGACACCCTCATACAGATATACATGCAAGGAAAACACCAATGCACAGAAAATAAAAATAAATACAACTTTAAAAAGTTGTAAAAAATTTTCATAAAAAATGCAATAAAAACCAACCAAACAAAAAACAAAAACAGTAAAAGATCCTGACTCAAAGGGCAGAAAATACAAAACAAAGGGGGGATTATAATCCATAAACTCACACTTAAAGAATAACGACCATCCCTTTGTAACAAGCATTTTATGTTTAAATGTTCGATTGTCTCATAAAATGTCCTTTTTTGAGGGGCTGAAAAATGGTCTCATGTAGTCTTTGCTGGCCTTGAACTTGATTTGTAGCTGAGAGTACCTGTGGATTCCTGACCCTCCTCACTTTCTCCCAAGTGCTGGGTTTATAGGCATTCATTGAGACTGCAATCTTGTAATCTATAGGTCTCCTTATATTCTTCTCTTATTGTAATTAATTTATCAAAGAGATTGGGTGTCTTGATAACATAGTTTAGTATTTCCCTTGTCTTATCTCTGATTAAGAGATAAGATAGTTAGAGCCAGAGGCTTGATCAGATTCAGGAGAGTTTTTCTTTGCATTGAACAAAGGACCACATCCTCAGATTTTTTAACTTTATGGGTGGTACCTCTTTTTGTGATATGGACCACTGATGTTCAATGCCTAAAAGATCCAGCTATTAGGGACTCCACCATGATGACATTCTTTTTTGACTATTTCATTTATGAGATGAAATGTTTCTACAAAGAGAAACTCCTCTTGCCTACTTGGTACCTAGTGCACTATATTCTTTTTACATTTCTGTAGTTTTGCACAGTGTTCAATCTGGCTTCAGTGACTTCAAATCCTCAAGAAGCAGAATCCGAGCTGTCCTTTAATAATCCCAGGAGACCTCAAGCATGCTTGCTGCCCTTTAAAGGTTATCATTGTAGTAGTGCTCACCTCACTGACTCATTAATTTACAGCCTCCATCACAGAATTAGAATTCTTGGAAACAGGAGCAGCCTTAAGCCCAAGCATCTGAATCAAGTAAGGTTATTGGACAAATATTTGCAGGAAAATGAAGTATGAAAGAAGTTGGGTTTCATTTAAGAGGTCATTTCCT
This sequence comes from Neotoma lepida, assembly GCA_001675575.1. Classification (NCBI taxonomy): domain Eukaryota; kingdom Metazoa; phylum Chordata; class Mammalia; order Rodentia; family Cricetidae; genus Neotoma; species Neotoma lepida. The sequence continues at coordinate 1,398 of LZPO01078073.1, forward strand.
TTTTTCCTTTTTTTATAGACAGGTCTCTCTATATAGTTCTGGCTGTTCTAGAACTCACCATGTAGACCTGGCTGGAACCAACTCACAAAGATCTGCTGGCCACTGCCTCCCAAGTGCTGGGCCTGTGCCATCTTGCCCAGCCCAAGGTCATTTTTCTTAAACGGTTCTGTTATAATGCAGTTTACAAAGCAACTGGGAATGAAGAAATCATTACTGGGATATGAGTTACCAGAATTAAAAGATACTGTGNGAAGAAAAACTAGGATCGAAACTGGGTTAACAAAGTATGCAGTAAGGCACTAACCATGCCCAGCACAAAGAGCATGAGGCCTCAAAACTACATAGAAGACAGGAGGGGAAGCAGGATGAGCCAGAATCCTTCCTAAGGATTCCAACAGACACAGGTTAGGATTCAATGCCAATGGCAAACTCTCTTGTCTCTACACTCATGCAGTGCCAGAGATGTTAAGCCCTCTTCTGGCCTCTGTGGCACACAGATATACAAACAAAACATCGATATACATGAAAATAAATATTTAAAAGAAAAAAAATTCCCCTTTGGTATGTTCTGAAGGAAGGGAAGGAAGAATGCTTAACATCTCTGGCTGGGGGCATAGGACAGAAGCAAGCTTCCTTTCAAATCTTCTGGAGAGGGAAGGAAAAGGGCTAACAATCTGAACCATAAGGAGAGGTGAGCAGAATGTTCACAACCAGCTCATCCTAACCAGAGGAGCACGGGTCCAGATTGAGGGAGAACTGTCTCCTGAGGACACAGCCTCTACAGGTTCCATAGTGGCCACACAAAGGTGCTTCATAAGCAAGAGGATAAAGGCTTAAATAAAAATGTGACATAGACTAACGGTAAAATAGTCAGTCATTAAGAACATAAAGCAGGAGCATATACAATCATATATGCAGACATATGCATATGCAGACATATGCAGTCCATGGCATATTTTATAAGAAAAACAGACTGGAATACGTAGGCTATGTGAAGCCACTGCTAAAAAGCAGGTCTGTATTGTGGGAGCAGAGAGAAAGATGCCTGAAAGCAGATAACAAAAGGACAATGGGAGTGGCACAGAAGAAAAATTTTAAGTCTACCATCTGCTATGCTAACTTCTGCTTTAAAAATACTTATGTAAACTCTTACAAGTAAGAATTTGTATGTCTGACCTGGGGATTAAACTCAAGGGACCATGAATGATAGGCATTTGCTCTATGACAAAATTACATTACCTCCTAAGCCAAAATTTTCTGCAAAAATAATCCATATATGAAGCAGTGTGGAGTTGGGATATGACAAGTCTGAAGAAGCATACCCTTCTGCAGGAGGCCAGGATTCAACTGGTGATGGGCCCTGACAGCAGAGGGCACCCGTACGTTGTTTCTGCCATCACTGGTGGTTACTAGGTACTGCCATGTTTGGAACCTATTCCACCTTGTGTGGGGTGTTGCAGTGGAGAGCTACATGGAAAGGGCACAGCTACAGCCTGCATTGGTCTCATTTGACCCGTGTAAGTTTGAATTGTTTTGGCAATAAATCTGCTGGGATTCAGATGAAGCACAGGTTACAAGTTAAAGATCTGTGAGTTCCCACACCAGCCTTCCACTGGAGAGAAAGTAAAAGAGAAATGAAAAGATAGGTGGGGATTCTAGAACAAGTGAGAGAGAACAGGACAGGATGAGAGACAGGACAGTCCCGGACACTGTATCTCATGACAAGGTGGCTATCCCTATTTTGGTCTTTCAGAATTCTAAACCCCAGCTTATATCCAAGGGAAAGAGTTAAACAGAGATTGAAATCATTCCCTCTGGGATTCTAGACCACAGATGAAGAGCAATATAGTAGAACAAGATTGTAAGAAAAAGCATCATGTTCAAACAAATGATAATCAAACAATCATCATNATGAAGCATGAACTCTACTGTTTTGCAGGGTGAAGACTAGCTCCCATTTTTCAAGATCTCATCCACTTAAATATATACATATAACCAGAGTTTTTAAATTTAAACCCTCTGTTCTTAGGGAACTCACACAGTACCACAGCTTAAAGCACAGCCCAAAGGCTGCCCAGCAAATCTCTACCTAGATCAGCCCTCTCTTAAGCTCTACACATATCCAACTACTCACTGCATACTCCTGCCTCAGTGTCTCACGGTCACCTCCAACTATTTTTTTAGTAGTTGGTTGATGACAAGATCTTGCTAGGTAGCCCAGGCTCGCCTCAAACTCTAAAATTCTCCTGCCTCATCTTCCTAAGAGCTAGGATTAGATAAATACACACTAAGCTTCAAACTACTTGTACTTAAACCTTTTCTAGTGACCTTGTACTCAACACCATTTCCCTATTTCAGTCCATGGCGAATATCAGCCAGCAACCAGAATATCATTCTTAACTTATCCTTAGTGCCTCACCTTGTGCTCCACTAATTCTGCCTTTTAAGCATCTCAAGTAATGGTAGTTTAAAAAACAAAGGATTTAGTACAGAGCATGGTGGTCCCTAGAATCTGTTGGGCAGAAGAATGAGGACTATCTCAAGTTCAAGGTCTATACCAAGTTCCAGGGCAGCAAGATCCTCTCTCAAAAAAGACCAAAAATGGTACTAAGATGTAGCACTATTGGTAGAGCACTTGCCTAGCATGCATGAAGCCCTCTTATCCAATCCCTAGAACCCCAAGCCAGACATGATAGCGCACACTTATAATCCCTTTACTCAGAAGTGAAGAATCAGCCTCTGGTTACATGGTGAGGCCAAGTGATATCTTATCTGGGGCACATGAGACCCAACTAAAATGTGCCCTCAAGCAAGTTAGTTAACTACTTTAAATTTCATTTCTTTATCTCTAAGATATGGATAATCATCAAGTTGCAGTAAATATTAAGCAGGAATAAAGCATATAACACAAAGCCTAGCCTTAGGATTATTTTGTATTCTATGTTCATTTCATTGCCGTCTACATACAAAGGATTTAAAACAGTGTCTTACACAAAAAGAACTAGCAGGATAGGCTCTAAGTAGGAGAGTGTCTATTACAAATGTTTCTCATGGTGATAGAGCATCAGCATTCCCAAATTTCAACTAATGGCCCTGAGAAAGCCCTCGGAGCCCAGAAAATGATGAATGGTACTGAGATGAACTTAGAATAACACAATGCTCCTCATTGGCTCTTCTACCTCAAAGCCAGCAGTCTCTGAAAGAAGGTCCATCTCGCGACTGAGGAAAAGTGCTGGCTATGTAAACATAATGATAAGAGTTTAGACTCTCAGCACCATGTTAAATCCAGTTATATATCTNCCCAGCACTAGGGAATGTAGATGGCTGTATTCCAGGAGCTCATTAGCCAGCCAGTGTAACCAATCAATGAGTTTCAGGTTCAGTGAGAGACTTTCCCAAAAATAAGCTAAAGAGCAATAGAAGAAGCCATCAGAAGTTGACCTCTGGCCTCCATGTGTGCACACACACCACACAAACACAAACACACAAGGAGAAGTTTTAAAAAGAAGTACAACTCCATCCTATCAAAGGGCAGCCTACAATTTTAGTTAAGCCCTACTTTGGATCAAGCCCTATTAGCATACAGGAGGCTAGATTTTTTTTTTTGTCCTGTTAGCAATTTAGAAAACGAGGCAGCTAGACTTGAACTATTATGTCCTACTCTTGTCTTTAAGTTTACATGACCAACTCACATGGCAGCTATTGAAGCTTTATTCAATTAACTTTGCCTTTTTGGAAACTTTCGGACTTCTTCCCAATCTCTACACTTGCTTTCTACCCTTGCTCTATTCTGCACACATCTGTTCACTTGTTGCATGGTGACCCCAGCACTGGGATGACACACATCCTTCCTCTATTGCTGCAGCCCTTAAACCTAGCTTGTTCCATCAGATGAAGTACCAATTTTAAGTACACCTCTGCCCTTTTGTTTTTCTTTAGAAGTTATATACTCTATTTCTATTCTTTTAACAACTAAAGCTAATATGGACACTTAGTTTCACAAAAGCTATGATCAGTATCTTTACTTTTCTTCCAAATACAAGAATCTGAGAATTCTACTCTAATCACCCTTCAACATACATGTCATTGTCCAGCATTCTGATTTCATTCTGTCCAGCTCTTAATTACATGCCACCTTTATGGAACTTACTGACCCTAATCCGAGTCTTGTTATAGTCCACGCTAGTGCCAACAAACATCTGAAGTATTTAAAGACTGGCTTATGCATCTTCTATCCCATTTTCACTCATTGCTCTTTACTACTATGTAAAATTTTTTAAGCACCTGGTTGAAGTCTGAACCTTAGAGGAAATGCACTGACTTTTGGAAACCATCTGGAGTTATGGCCAATGAAAATATGACTTGAAAGCCCCTATTTACTGGTGTGTGAGTCACACAGGTAGCTTCAATTTGGATTGCAAACCCTCCCATCTATTATCAAGATCAGGACAAGTTCTTTGTCGTCTCCCTCAATGGGTTATTTGTTGTTGTGTAATAGGTGTGCACGCACTTTGTGGGATCAGTTTTCTCTCTCCATACTTACATGGGTTCTAAGCATTGAATTCAGGTCACAAGGTTTGCATAGCAAACCATCTGATCATGAGTATCTATTCATCTTTGTGCTAAGGTAATTCAACTTTATTGGAATCCTTCCTTTTCCACTTTCCCACATTCCTTAGAAGCTTAAAGTATGCTGTTCTTGGCAACAACTCCGAGTAAAGCTGGTTTTATCAGATACTTGCAAGGATCCCAGTCTTGGCTTTGTTTTGAAGATCAGCTTTCTTTTGTGCCTCTTCAGCAGTGTGTTTAAACAGTTATTTTTTTTTTAATACACAGCTAGATGTAGTTCAGTGTTAGAGTGTTTGCCTAATGTGTGAAGCCCTGAATTCAATACCAACAAGACAGGAATGAGAGTATTTTTTTTAATAAATGTTTATCTAGCATGCTACTTCCTTCTGCTCAAAGGATTCTCATGGAATCTAATCCACCATACTTCCAAAAGCAAAAGCCTGAATAGTAAAAAAAGACCAACATCAATCCTGAAAGGATTAAGATGAAGACAAGGAAGACCAAAGGGATGGCAAAGATAGGTGAAGAGCATCAATAAAACAAATTTTGTTTGAAAATGCCATAATAAAACAAAACAAAAAGATGAAGACGAGGTGCATAGGAAACGATGGAATATAATCAGGAGTCCCACCCAACTCCTGTTCCTTGGGTACATGACAGCATTTGGACTGTTTGTCCATTAGCACTAGAGATATCAGGAAATGGCAGCAAGACATAGCCTTTGTGTCTTCAAAAGTAGAAGTGGCTGTCCTTTGCTGCAACAAAACCAGAAATGGATAGAGACAGGTGTAGTACTCTAAAGACCAGTTGTCACATGCTTACAAAAATGCTTGAAGTTCCTACAGTCATAGCCGCATGGGTGAAGCTCCCAGCAAAGTTCACTTGTGGCTCATTGGCCCTGGTCACTGTATGCTACACAAAATAAAAACTGTCACAATGCAAACAGATTAAAGCAGTTGTTCTCAATNGCAATTATCTACCTTGCTTCTCCAGTTTTCTTTCCTTTCACATCTGCCAGTAATCCTGGGTGGAACAGCTAAAGTACTTAATGTTTTAAGGGAGAGTTGGGTAGCAGAAAAGTCAGGAAGTCTGTTCTATGAAAAGAAGTTTGCTTCAGGCAATATCTTATTTCTTTCATGTTTGTTTTCTTGAATTAGACCCTCTCTCTGGAATGATTCATTTTCATACCTGACCTCTTTGGCTTTGGACAATAGAGCCNCTTACTCCCTAGTTGAAGTACCCTTTTGTGGATGGAAGTTCATTAATTAATTCATAATCCAGGACATTCTTTCTGCATTAAAGGGCACCATATTCAAGGCCAGCCTGACTTTGGCAGCCTGGGAATTACCTGGATGATTTGCACGATAGAGAAGTACTAGAACTCAGAGTCTCTGCACTTCCTTTGAAACAAGTGTTTCCTTTTATGAATTATCTTCCTGTGGTTATCACCCCATTACCTATACTCACTACTATTGCCAAGAGAGTTAGTCTGTCATCCCAGGTTCCACATGGAAAATAAGCAAGTGTCCTAGATCAGGGTTTCAAGGTAGATAACCACATACATCACATAACCTATAGCATTTTACAAGGCTCAGATTCCCNAGACCAAACTATGAATCAATTTCCAAAATGAAACATGGGAATGTGTTGTGGTGTTGGTATAGTACCCATGGTCTTGGCCTGTAGGCAAGCACTCTAGCTCAGAGCTATAGGCCCATTCCCTCAGAAGCCTAGGGGAGTATGGGAAAGGTTGGTCTTTTTATTTTCTGAGGTAAGAATCTGGCAATATAGCCCAGGATGGCCTCAAACTTGTAGGTAGCCCGCTTCAGTTTCCCAAATGCTAGATTAGAGGCCATGTTTCACAACCAGTTTTGGAATCTACATTTTCAACCAACAGGCCAAGGTAATTCATATGTACTTGCTTAGGTCTGCAAAACTAGATCTACTGATTCTATAATGCTAAAAAAGTACTAAGGGGGATGGAGAGATAGCTTAACAGTTAAGAGCACTTGCTTTGAGTCCAGAGGATCCAAGTTCCATTCCAAATACCCAATTGTGAGCTAGCAGCTCACAATTGCCTATGACTGTAGCTCTGAGAGGATCTGGTGCCCTCCCTGGCTCCCAGGGGCACCCACACAACCAGCATACACTCATAAAGATACATACACACATATAAATAAGGAAAAAAACTTTTTTAAAAGTACTAAGAAGGGCAGCAGTTAAGAGCACTGGCTGATCTTCCAGAGCACCCAGGTTCTGTTCCCAGCATCCCACATGGCATCTCACAACCATCTACTGTAACTCCAGTTTCAGAGAACCCAACACCCTCTTCTGGTCTCTTTGGACACTGCACGCATGTGATGTAAGACATTCATGCAGGCAAAACACTCATACACATAAGATAAAAATAAATAAAAGCTAACAAAAAAAACAAAACAAAAAACTATTAAGAAGAGCCATGAAAGAACAAATCCTAAAGGTTCCTAATGTTAGTATGAGCAAAAAGTATCAAGAGGCCTCAAAAGCACTGTCAAGTCTGTCAAGAAACTTATCAGAAAATCAGGCATCATGGCACAAGTACCTGGGTGTCAAAGGCTGGAGGACTGCCACAAATTCGAGATCAAACTAATCTACATAGTGAGTTGCAAGTCAGTCAGGGCTAGAGTAAGGCTTTGTCTTTAAAAACCAAACAAACCAAAAGAAATTTAACATATAGGGCTTTCATAGACCAGTCACTTCAACATTTCATTTTAGGTATGAGCGTGAATAACTAGCTGATTGATTGATTGATTGACTGACTGACTGTCTTGCCATGCAGCCCAGGCTGGTGTCTGCCACGAGAGTGCTGGGATTAGTGGTATGCATGATCTAGATCTTTGAAAAATATGTGTGTAGCTGAACATGGTGATGCGCACCTGAAATCCCAGCACTGAGGAGACACGCAGGAGCATCGTAAGCTTAAGGCCAGCCTGCAGCAGGGTTTCCATCTACTGCAGTACTAATGGCCAGGGTTTGCTACATGGATAAAACTCAAACCTTACTGCAGAGCAAACTCTGTTTTTCACTTTGTATTTTATTCTTCAGATCTAAGACTACAGGTAGAAATGCAAATCAAGCCTTAATGTACCCAGCTATTGTGCTGGGCTTGCCTGATCTCATAAGCCCAAAGAAGTTCTGATACTTAAATCTAGTATAATGTGGTGATCCTGGACAGCCAAATAATTTTGACTTAAGAATTTTACANGAATTCTCTTGAGGTTTTTAAATTATATGACAGCACAGTAAGGGCCCTGGAGTCTTCCCATGAGTCTGAATCTTTGGCATCTACCATAAAGATAACCCCCAGTAACCTGATTTCTGTTAACCAACCATATACAGTTTGGCAGGATAAATAACAGCCTCCCCCACTCCATTCAGCCTGAGAAGTATTAGCATGGCCTGTGATTAGTGCTCATATGCAGAGGACTTTGAACTCTTTCACATTTACTAAGGTGGCAGTTGGGATTGCTAGCTTCTAACTCTGTAGATTCCATGTTTGTGTTCAAAAGAGCCATCTATTCAGAGTGCTTTGCTCAGTGTTGATTTTGTCAAATGATGTGAGGAAAACCCCCGGGAATGAGGAAGGCATCAGTCTGCACTCTGCAGTTTCTATCTCTATTAGCACTAAGTTCTCCTGCTCTACTTCAGCCATTGATTAACTTTAAGACTCATGTGGGGGGTGTTCCCAAGAATGTTCCTTGGGAGAATTGGGACCGAAATAAAAGTAAACTCATCCTGAGACAACCTCCTTCTGGCAACTCTGAAAAGAAAAAGAACACTGACACCAAAATAATCAAGATGAAAAGGAGGGAAGAAATACAGCTCGAAGTGAAGAAATGACACAGACCTCCCACATACACACTTTAAAAACTTTATTTATATAAAAAACTCATTTGTTTTTAAAAGCATTAACAAGAGAGAAAGAAAAAGAGAAAAGATACAGAGCAGAAGACATGCCCCTTAGTAGTGTTCGGTGGGAAGTTAGGATTTTTGGTTTGC
>LZPO01078267.1:5522-17837 GCA_001675575.1 Neotoma lepida
ATAAAACAAGGATCTTATGTAGCCCAGGCTAGCCTCAAACTTGCTATGTCCCCCAGGCTGGTCTTAAACTACCCCTCCCCTCTACACAACCTAAGTGCTGAGATTATAGACCTGTGCTACGATGACTGGTTTAAATAGTGCTTTTTTTAAAAAATTCTTTTTGATGCATTGTCCCATCCCCATTTTCCTCTGGGATGTGAAGATGGTTTCCAAGCCACATACTCTACCTTGGCGTCAGTGAGGGATGGCAGCTTCCATCTGTACTGTGCATCTGCAGAACCCTGGGGCTGAGAACANGGGTGTTTCCATCTCTTTTCACACAAAAAAAGGCAGACCCCGTTACCATCTCATTTTTTTTGTTTTATTTTGACCTGCTTCTCACTTTTCAAAGGACTCGAGGCTGGGAGCTGTTTGCGGAGTCTTCCCTCTAGGCGGTCCTTTCTTCTGTTCCCTAGCTCCCTGAAGGTGCCTCCTGCCCTGGTTTCATCTCCCTCTTTCTGCCACAGCCTCACATCTGCCTAGGGGCTGCTTCTAGGTGGAGCTTCAGCTGCAGGGAGCATTTTGCGGGGGGAGGGCCCCAGGGCCCTTCCAGGTAAGGTTGACAAAGGCAGAAAGCCGGGAAAGCTGTGTCTGAGTCTCTTCCTGACAGGGTGGACCCTCTTCCTGAGGAGTGGTTACTCCCAACCTGTAAGGGAAAGGTGCCCCTCCGCTTGAAGCTGGAGGGTTGACCCTCTAAACTCTAAGGTATCCAATGAAAATGGCAGTGTTCTGACCTGGGCAACCACCAATCAGCAAAGCAGGTCAGTCCTGAACTCCCCTCCCTGCCTGAGCAGGGCAGGTGCCTGAAACTCAGATGCCCTAAAATAGGACTAACTTTCGTCTCGAGAAACCTCAGGCACTGAGCAAGGGAACGGGACACTCGAGGGTAGGGTGGGGTGGAAGGACCCTTGTCCTTCCAGCTGGACCCTGCAGGACAGCTAGGGGTTCTTCTGGGGCGTGTTCTAGAGCTGTTCCTGGATTGTTGGCTTAACAGGGAGTAGTCTTGTTCTCACATTGTCCCCTTGAGCTTGGTGGGGACAAACCTGCTTTACAAATGTAGCCATTGAGAAAATGAAGAAAATCTCTTTGGAGTTGAAGGTTCATAAACAGAGCATGATTGATTGGCATGGGTAAAGCAAGGTTAGAAAAATCCCAGGGGTGGGGCTGGTGTCCAGCCAAGGTGTGGCTGGCTTCCAACACACTTGTTTGTTTGGGGTTTTGAAACAGGGTCTNATGAATCCCAGACTGACCTCAAANTTACTATATAGCCAAGGATGACCTTGAATTACTTAGCCTCCTGTCTTCACCTCCCAAGTGCAAAGTTTATAGATATGGTCCCACTACACCCAGTTTATGCAATGTTGGAGATGTAACCCAGGGCTTCATGCCTGCCAAGCAAGCACTCCAGCAAGCCACACCCTCAGCTCCTCTAGCACATGTTAAAGAAATGAAAAGTCTTCACATTTTGCCTCTAGGGAAGATATTTCCTTAAATTCTCTGAGCCTGTAAATGGGGCTGTGGGAGTAAGGAGTTGTGTCCACAAACCCGTGCAATGTTGACAATGTCATTTCACTGAGAACGCTGTATGNAGGATGCCTGGGCTGCTCCCTCCCACCAGCCAGCTTTGACTTTCTCACTGGGCATCGCCAAAGTCAGTTGTGTGCCCTATGGTTCAAAAGGGGTGAAGCCCCAATTCTGGGCCATTGCCAGAGGCTGTGATTGTTTCAGCAACCACACACTTCCCGATAGGACTTGACCTGTCTTTTCTGGTTTTGGTGGAGACCTCAGAGAAGACTGAGAAGACAAAGGCCATTTTATTTATGACAGAGAAAGAAATCACCAGGGGTACAAATCCACAGGCCCAAAAGGAGGGGGGCATGTTTAAATAGAGCGCGATCCATTCGCTCGGTGGAATACTCTGTGACTATTGAAATGATGTTTGCCAAGGGTTTGTAATAACACGGAAGATGCTTATTCTGAAAACGCCGTGTGCAGAAGGAAGCAACAGAATTGTATGTTCAGCACAAACACACCCGAGCAAAAACCAAGCCAAACAAAACCCACAAACAGAAGAAAGAGACCCGAGGGACACACACCGCAGCGGGAGATGTCTTTGGGTGGTAGAATTGAGAGTTTTCTTATACATTTCTCTATCTTCCAATTGTCTCTTTATTTATTTTTCTATAAAGGGATATGGACTGGCTTAAAGTGGAAAATAACCCAAACATCATTTTTCCTCCCCCAAAGCAGTAAGAACTCTTATCAGAAAAAAGCAAGACAGATGGCCCTCAGAGAGCCAGCTGACACTGAGGCCATCCGGAAGCCAAGGCCAGGAGACCTGAGGCTCAGCAGACCCCNGGCTATTCCCCAAAGTCAAGTGGGCAGCCTAGACTCTNAGCCCACGGGAAACAGATTCCAGCGGGCTGCTCCCAGCTGCAGACATGAACATGGTACCTGTGACTCCCTGGTAATTATGCCAGTTCCTGCCACCAAGTCGGCTTCTCTCTTAGGGAGCAGAGACGGAGCCAGATCAGTCTGAGATGGTCCTCCTCAGAAGTAGCCCTCTTCCCCAGCCTTTGTGACAAAATCCTTCCCCTTCCTGCTCGGTGCATCTCCCTGAGTCCTCCTCAGATACCATCTCATCAGGAGGCCTGACTGAGCCCTTCGCCTGCTTTGCTCTTGTCTTAGCAGTTACNTATGTTGAGTCCAATGTCTCTCTTTCCTGTGCTTGGTCTGTGAACCAGCCTGCTCTNCTCCACTGGAACTCTGTTCCCCAGTCACAGAGTAGTGCCCGGCCCAAACAGCCTGCATGTGTTCATTTCACCAGTGAACTCTGACCACTGTGACTCTGCTGGGTTCCCTGGGTTACTTGGCTCTACTGTAACTACTTACANCCCCCAAACCGGCTCCTCGGCAAGCCAGTGATGACATGCCAGGTCTGACCTACCAGCTACAACTGCTGGGTTTCTGTTTGGAACAGTTCTGAGGTCATTATAAAGACTCATCAGGAAAAGGTATAGGAATTGATTGGTGATGTCTGCCACATGAGCATAAGGGAGGCACAGCAACCCAATCTCAACGCCCCCTCTCTCTAGAAAGACCACACTCAACATTCACTGGGTCTAGAACACATTTTTTTTTTGCAACTTCCTTAACTTCCTCAGAATACTTGCCTGGTTCCTTTGGCGCACCATAGACTTCTGGAAGTTTCCCTAGTGTGTTTCCACTTCTCCTGGGTCTAGAACCTATCCCAGACCCTACTCAGCTTGGCTGGGGTCTTGCCTTCTGTCNGGCTCATTGCCAGAGGCTGCCCTCAGACCTGGGCTCGCTTGTGCCTGGGATCTGGAGGTATTTCCCAAGCACCTTGCCTCAGCCTGGCACCACCATGCCAATGCCCCCTTTTGTAATCAGATTTTTCTTTGGACCNCCAGCTCACAAATAATGACACGGAAACTTATTATTAATTATGAAAACTCAGCCTTGGCTTAGACTTGTCCCACTAGCTCTTATAATTTAAATTAACCCATTTATTTTAATCTANGTTCTGTTGAGTTTCTCATTACTTCATCTCTCTGTATTGTCCATGCTGCTTCCTCTGAGTCTGGCTGGCAACTCTGCCTTCTTCCCAGAGTTCTCTCTCTGCCTGGAAGTCTCNCCCATACCTCCTGCCTAGCTATTGGCTNTTCAGCTTTNTATTACACCAATCACAGCAATACATTTTCACTCAGTGTACAAATATCTCACAACATCTTTGACTATCTTTACTGAAGCCATCCCTCCTGCCACTCCAGTGTTCCTCAGAGGTTGATGCCTGAGTATTGACATGGCCTTGGCAGAGGGCAGGATTCCTTCCCTAGGGACCCACTGNGGCCCAGACAGCCTTTCTTACTTAGCTTTCAATTCAGGAATCACTCAGCTGCTTCCTCCTCCCAGGCCCTTGGCCAGGGATAGTCGCCTTGCGTGGTCCAACAAAAGCTCTTTTCTCATCTCCATGCCAACCTCCTCCTTGTTCTACATTCTAATCCTGCATCCTCCAAAAAGTCCCCCAGCCACAGTTCCAGCAGCTGTGTGGCCACCCGTGGGTCTGCTTGGCCATCAGTGGGGTCTGTGGAGGACTTTAAAGGGACATAGGGTCCAGAGTGTTATTCTCCCACTTGTCAGGCCCACCCCAACTGTGACTGACACTTCGTGGTTCCTGGCTGGTTCCAAGAGCATCATTGCTTTCCTCCTGAGGTCTTTGATTCCCTCAGAATGGAACAAGGGCACAGTAGAGTAAAAGGTNGGACCAGGCACTCTGTCTTTCTTCCTGCAACTGGGTCTCCTTGGATGTAAAAGNTTGAGAGCCTGGATGTTCCGCTAGGACCTTCCATCTCCATAGCTCCATCCTGGACCTGCTTCTCCTCATTCCTTCCCATCTGACAAAGCAGACAAGATGGCTACCAGACACAGAGAAGGCCATGCTGACAAGCTGAAGAATGGTGGCTGTCCTGGCCTGCAGGCAGAGAGGATTCTGAACTTAGGGAGAGTGCTGTGGTCAGGTGGTAGTGGGCATGGCCGTGGTCCAGAAAAANGGAGTCTGGAACCACATCTGTACCCCTGTCTCCCAAGACCTCAGTTGTGCAATGACTAATCAAATAGGACTCCTGCTAAAATGGATACTACTTTTCCTTCTAGCACATGGAACTTGAGGTAACCAAAAAAGAAAAGTGGGCCTTTGTCAATGTGTTCTGCAAACAGGTGTCCCTGTGGGTGCCTTCAGCTTTAGCCATGTCAGTCCTTCTGGCTGAATCTCAGGGCTATCCTGAGCTCCTTCTTGCTCCTGCCCAAACCTCTTCCTTCAATTGTTCCCACCTGTGCTCTAGATGCTTCTAGAAGCTNCAAAGGTGGGCCCCAATGCTTAGGAAGGTGGTCTGTGGTGGGTTACAGAAAGCTAAGCAGCTTGAGGGCCCCCCTGGGGGTCCCCTGGCACCTGGAACTGTGATTGGTATAAGACTATGGCCCTGAGTTTCAGTGGGGTCCTGAAACAGCTCCTGCCAGGAATTCTGATTTGAAGTACAGTGCTGGTCAGTCACTCATGCTGTTGTCACACCCACTGTCCTGGAATGCTGGGCCCTGGCTTCACTGTTGCGGCAGGCCTGGGGACTGTGGAGGTTAAAGAATCCTCCAAGGCCCCTGTAGCCTGTGGTGGAGGAGAGATAACTTTCCACCCCACGGCCGTATTCCTATCCCACTCCTACCCAGAGTGATGGGCAGAGAGTTTCGCTGCAACCCGATGGAGCCCAGCAGAGGGGCTGCTAGACAGGGGTCTGAGGCACATCAGGGACAGGCAGGGTCAGGACGGCAGGCAAAAGGGTGCCCCTCGCAGCAGGGAAACCCTGTAGCTCCTTAGGCACAAACCTGGGCGAGATGTGGTCGGCCAGGAAGCAGAGCACGTGCTTGNGTCCCACACAGTAGATCCGATCATCCACCACAGCGCACTGGAAAGCATCAGGGTAAGACAAGCGGTAGGTGGCACACTCATACCAGAGGCGGGTGCTGGCACTGCAGCGGTACACGCTGATGCCCAGGCTGCGGTTGAGGTCAAAACGGTAGAGAAAGCCATTGACAGCCACCATCTCAGCTGTGCGGTCCTTGCTGCCCCCCGTGGGGCCAGCCCGCCAACGCTGGTCCTGGGTTGAGAATCGGAGCAGCATGTAGCGCAGACTGCCCCCAGTGACAAAGATCTCATTGGCACACACAGTGGCTGTGTGCGCCAGGGCAAATGTGTCATTGGGGAGTGGTGGAGCAAAGGTCCAGCGGTCCACTCGAGGGTCATAACGTTCCACTGTGTTCAGACACTCACCTCCAATGGCATAGAGGTGCCCTTCCAGGGCCACCAGCCGACAGTGTGGCCGGGCCTGATTCAATGGGCACACCTCACTCCAGATTTCAGTCAGGGGGTTGTAGCAGAAGACCCGGTTGGAGGGTTGGCCCCCAGGTCCTTGGCAGCCAGACACCACAAACAGATAATTGAAGAGAGTACAAACAGCACAGCCCCGGGACATGGCCTCCATGGGAAGCTGGGCCAGCGGGTGCCAGGCATCCTGCACATTGTCATAGCAACAGAGGCGGCCACTGTCTTCCTGGGGACACATGTCGGCCACCACTAGGCACTTGTGGCCANGGAACCGTCGCTGGAGGATCAGCTCTCGTTCTGCTCCACTCAGGCCCCCATAGATGTCTGTGCTGCGGAGGACCTGGAGGTAGTTATCACTCATCACCTTGTAGGCTGCTTCCTTCAGGGCCTCTAGACCCTGCCTCTTGGCCAAGGTCAGCACCTCATAGCAATTGCCCAGGTCCAGGCGGATATCCTGAGCTGAAGCGGGAGTGAGCTGGATGTGGAAGAAATTGGTCCCAGCTACAAGCTGCACGTGGGGCTCCCCATGGCTGCAGGCTGAATTGATCTGGGTTTTCTGGTCCAGGTGGGCAGGAGGCGGCATCCTGAAGCCTTCAGGCTGCAGTTGGAGCTCTGGGTTCTCAGCGATCTGCAGGAGACTCACCTTTCTACTGAAGCCTGGTGCAGAGGGGGTTGGCACTACTTCAGCTGGACCTTCTGTATTATCAGCTTGGCCTCTGGAGTCTGCTTCTGTGACCAGGGGCTCTGGCCCAGGCCCAAGGGATGGAGCATCAGCCAGAGCTGCTGTGCAGGCGACTGGCGGCCTGGAGACAGCCTTGGATGTGGACTCCACAAAGTAGTCATATACTCTGCCCTTTAGTTCAGGCCCTGGTCCCTTTGCCTTCTGTATAATATTCTCCTCCATCCGGATCCGGGCCACAGATGAGAAGGTGTAGGAGGCATTGGTGGCTCCTTCCCGCTGCNGTGTGGCCAGGCCCATGTCTGCAGCAGCCTGGAGGGCCCCAGCCTCTCCCCTGCTGACCCCTGTCACGTGGGTGAAGACCCAGCTCTGGTTCATGTCACTGCTGACCACTGTGGGATCAGCGCAACAATCGGGGGCTCCTGGGTCTCTAGACCCTGTTTGCTCTGGGGGTCTGCCGTCTGGCCATGGAGAGAGCTTGTCATCCACACAGCTGCCGCCCACTCCTGGNGAAAGTCTGGCTGGGGAGCTTGTAGGTTCACAGCCCAGATGAGGGAGGTGGAGAGGGTTGGGCTTACCTCTAACAGCTGTTCCGGCTTCCTGGCCACTGCAGGGTGGAGGCACCTGCTGAGAATCTGGGCGCTGCTCTCTCTGATTATCATCAGAGCCTTTTCTTGTGGACTCCCCAGATCTGGAGGTGACCAGTTGGCAGGAGTNTNCTGGGTCCTCCAAGCTGCAGTCCAGTGGGGCCCCAGCCCCCTTGCTGGCCTTCCTGCGTCTTGGCCCTCTTGGCGGGGTCCCAGGAGGAGCCCCTTGGAAAGCAGCTTGCCCCAAGCCCTCTGCTTCATCTTCTGCTTTGTGGCCCTTGTTATTTCTCCCCGCTTGCCCAGCTGGGGCAGGCCTGGACTTGTAGAGTTTGTAAGCCGCNGTTACCAGGAGCAGCGCAGCTGCAGACAGCACCACCTTGCTGGTCAGCTGCATGTCCAAATGCCAGTCGTGGGTCTCTGCTCCGGCTCTGGTGGGAAGCATGCTGGCCAGGGATAGAGGAATGCCAAGAATCCGATTAATGATTGCCCAATAGGGGCAAGTTCCTGGATNCTGCTGCGGAGTGGGAGGGAGTCCCTAGCTGGTTCTGGCCAGCTGAGTTGCTGGAGCAGAGGTGACTTTGAGTTGGCTGAAGTGGCACTGGAGCAAGGGACGGCTGAGATCCCTGCTGGCCTCTTTTGACCCTTTCCCGAAAGGGGCAGGGGTTCCTAACCAGAGGCTGAACTTGAGATCAGCCTCCTGCCACAGCTGGTGGGCATTCAGAGTGTCCAGCAGGGATCCGAAGAGGAAGGAAGCTCTGAGATCTGTTAGTGGATACCTGGAAGTGTGTGCAGTTGGTCTTTGTGTGTGAGCGCTGTTGTTTTCTCTTTTGCAAATCCGTAGGTTGGAGGGTTGGGGTGGCTTTTGTGGTGGTTCCTGGGGGCAGGTGGAGCCACAGGTACTGGGCGAGTCGGGATGGTCCTGGCCCCAACAGAGGGGTCAGCATTTAACTGGCCAAGCGAGGAAGCAGGGGGGGAGGCTGAGCCTGGGCCAGCAGCCAAGCCACCTGACTGGGCTGTTGACTGCCTCTGCCCTCCCCCGTGTCTGACAAGTTGAAGAGAAACCAGTTTTGCTGAAGTAGCCCAGGAAATATAGCACATTAGCACACAGATAAAGTGGGACCCTAGAAACACACCCTCTTCTTCAAGATGAGCCAACCTCATAGGGAAAGAGGCCCGTGGAGGTCTGACACCCCTCAACTCCCAACCCATACCCACCTTAACATCAGCACTGTGGACCCTGGACCCAAACTGCCCAAATTTGCTATTCACCAGCTGTGTGACTTTAGGCAAGTAACTTTACTTCTCTGTGCCTTCATTTCCCTATCTGAAAAGTGATGGGGGAGGGAGTATGGCAGCATGTGTACCTCCTCAGGCTGTAGTTAACATGTGTGAAGCCCTATGTTGCTAAAGCTCTGTGAGTCTCAGCTGTTCCTATCTTCCACACACATACCAGGGTCCTCTCAGGGTCCTCAAGGGTGGGTGCGGAGGTCACAGGTGCCAGTGAGCAAGAGCTGGGGCCTGGCCCTGCTCTGCATAACCCTCCCTCCGTGCCCAGGACTCAGGTGGCTGAGCTGACTAGATGCTGTTTGCACACGCTCAATGTTTTACATGCTGTCTTCTGACTGGGAAGTGAAAATAAGATCTGCTTTGAGGGCCAAGGAACTTGGTTCTGGGGGCTCTGACCATGGGAAAACTCTACACTTTTTTATTATAGCAAGTGTGTGTTTGTGTGCGCGTGCATGCGTGTGTGTGTGTGTGTGTGTGTGTGTGTGTGTGTGTGTGTGTGTGTACATGTACATGCCATAGCACTCACGCGATGGTCAGAACCCACAGTCTCAGTTTACCCTTCTGTATTGTGTCCTGATCACTGCCTAGTGTGCCGAGCTTTGTCTACTCTTGCAGGCCAGGCCTCCTTATCTTTGCTGGTGGGGATCTTTCCAACCATCCAGGTCCAGTCAAACTCCAGGCCTCCCTGGGCCCTTCCATTGCCGCTTTCCTGAGCTCTCCATCCTTCCAAACTGGCTTTTTCTTCCTCAGTCTCTTCTCCCAATCTTTATTATATCCCAAGGCCCTGAGCAAGGTGTCTGTCTCCTCCAGGACTGACTCCTGGACCCGTGGACCTGGACCCGAGTAAAGTGTCTGCCTTCTGCAGAATTGACTCCTAGTGGACCCGTGGACCTGGACCTAGTGGACTAGATCCAGCAAGGGAAGGGACATTAACTGAATCAGATGGGCTTCCGGTCAGGTCAGAGCTCATGCTCACAGACCCCTCTGAGAGATAGAAATGGTGGTTTCCCCCTCTCAGCAGTCTACTTGTCAATGTTTGAAATGTGGGTTTATTGTTCCTCAGTTACAGGGAGGCCACCGGAACAGAGAATGCAGCCACGAGAGGAGAGTTCGTCACTCATGGTCCTCAAGAGGCAGGGGGAATGCCTCTGATGGGAGCCTCCGGGAAGGTCAGAGCACAGTGGGAGAAGGGGAAGCTGGGGCTGACCATTGCATATCAGGAAGGTTGGAAGCCACAATTCATACAGAGAAGGCAGAAGAAAGGANGCTCTGGGGTCCCTGGAGGCAGCACCTCCCTTCCAGGGTGTTAGGATTCTAGCTCAGGCACCAACCCAGGTCTCATTCCATCTGCAGGTGAACGAACACTGTCTAAATGCCATAAATTATAGTTTTTTAAAAAAGTCTCTGTTTAGAGAAAACTAAAATGAACAAATGAAGACAGAGGTGAAATTAAAAGCTAATTGGAAGTCTATATTGGGCTTCTGTGGATGTGCCTGCCCGCCACCAATCTGGTCTCCCGTGTGCTCAGGCAGGATAAATTGAGAACTCGAATGGTGGCCCCAGGGGGAGGCAGAGCCCTCAGATGGATGCCACACAGATCAACAGACCCATCCTGGGTAGTCAGCTTTTCATCCTCTGGCCCCCTTCTGTGCCCAGCTCAGTTTCCCAAGGTGGAGGTCACAACCCTGGTGACCATGATAGGTGAAACACTGAACGGAGAGCACAGGGCTGAGGAAGGTCAGTGTGGAGAATGAGGGGAGGGGACACTGGAGAAACACGGAAGACATGTACCCTCTTAATGTACAAGTGNGTGCTTCCATGTGCCCATACACATGAGGGAAGGTGTGGACCTTTGGGTGCAAAGTCAGAGATGAGTTGATCCTGGTTTGGCCAATGGAGAGACTGAGGCCCAGAGTGTATCATCTGGTTTAGCAGGCACTGGAATTCAGGGACACAGCCACTATTGACATACTCTGACACACTCATGCACTCCCACAAAATCACACTCTCATATACTTACATATCCATGCACTTATACAATACTCGCTCATACCTTCCCATTTGTACTGACACTCTCGCACACAAAATCACACACAACTGGTCTCACGCATTCACTGTGATCCATTATAACTCTCACTGCCACACACTGTCATACACTCATGCACCCACATACTTGTACCCTCACTCAGTCTCAGACCCACATTCACTGTACACATTCAATGGGATGACAGACGCAGGCCACTGTGCCTGGCTTTTTACATGAGTGATGGGGATCTGAACTCAGGCCCACATGCTTATTCAACAAGCACCGTGACAACTGAGCCATCGCCCCAGGCCTTATCAACCCATTTTAGAGATGAAGATGTTGAGGCTCCTAGGAGGCAACGGTGCCTCCTCATTCAAGGTATCATGTGTAAATTAGTCTCCTCTTTGACCTTGGACCCACCACCCCTATGGACCATGGGCTGCCTGTGTCCCAGGTGAGCACAGATCAGAGGCAGTGACACCAGGACTCAGGAAAGGACAAGACATGCTGCAGTTGGTGAAAGGTCCCCTGGCCTGGAAACAGTTTCGAAGGCTTGGCATGAAGGACCATGCTGTTTAGATTTAGGAAATAAAATAAGGGCAGGTAGAATGTGCCTGTGAATTTGATGCGGAAATTGAATGTGAAATTCATGGTTGCCATAGGAGATGGGCAGCCTGTGTCCTGGTGTTTCCTTCCTGGGGTGGAAAGNGGTGAAGGCAGGAAGCATCCTGAGGTAGGAGCATGAGTCAATAAGGCCTTCCTACATGGCCAAGAGCCCCCTTCCCTGTGGGCTTGGAGCCCACAGTCACACTAACAACAGTAGTCAGAGCAGCGTTCGCTGGGTTCCTTCCACCATTCTGGCTCCATGCTTGGAGGAGCTGCAGATGTCACCTCCTCTAGCTCCCAACAGCCCTGCCAGGTTGCGGATTTACTTAGTCCACTGATGAATAAACCATCCCACAAGCCATTCTTGAAAAATTCTTGCCATTTGACCCAAACAGAATGATCTAGGAGCTGGTTAGATGAGGGACTTGGGCCCCACTGTAGTCCCCCAAATCCAGAATCTTCATATTAGGCCCTGAATGAGTCTAGGGACCAGAAGTACCCAGACAGATGCCCGAGTCACCATGACCTTGATAATCAGCTGCACAGCCCTGGAGATTGGGAGCAGCTGTGTTGCCTTCCATCCTGAGTCAGTGGCTTTCTGGATATTTGCGTTCTTGTATGGTCTATTTCCTTTTAGATTTATTTATTATTATGGCTTTTAAATTATTTAAAGTGCGTAGGTGTTTCCCCCGGATGTATGTGTGTGTACCACATGCATATGAATGTCTGGTGACTGTGCAAGCCGGAAGAGGGCAGTGGATCACCTGGAACTTGAATTACAGATGGCTGTGAGCTGCCCTGTGGGTGCCAGGAACTAAATCTCCATCTTCTGGAAGAGCAGCCAGTGCTCTTAACTGCTGAGCCATCACTCTAGCCCCTCCCTTTATTATTTTTAATTATGTGTAGATGTATGTGTTTATATGTGCATGTGAGTGCAGGTACCTTCAGAGGCCAAAAACGTTGACGCCGTTGATGCTGGAGTAGCAGATGGCCGTGAGCTGCCTGATGTGGGTGCTGGAAACTGAACTCAGGTCCTCAGGGAAGCAGCCAGTGCTCTTAGCCACCAACCCAGGTCTCCAGCCCCACTTCCTTCCTTCCTTCCTTCCTTCCTTCCTTCCTTCCTTCCTTCCTTCCTTCCTTCCTTCCTTCCTTCCTTCCTTCCTTCCTTCCTCTCTCCCTCCCTCCCTCCCTCCCT
>LZPO01078267.1:57374-79874 GCA_001675575.1 Neotoma lepida
ATAGCTCAATGGTTAGGCTAGGCTGCCTGGCCAGCAAGCTCCAGGAACCTCTCTTCCCCTCCCCAGTGCTTGGGGTGACACGCTGCACAAGCGTTTTATTTTGCATGGACTCTGGGCCTCAAACTCAGCTCCTTACGCTTGTGTGGCACACACTTTACCAATTGAGCTGTCTCCNCAGCTTTTGGTTCCATATTCTTAACTAGACGTCAAAGCAGACAGCTCAGTGGATCGGATCAAATGGGGACAGCCCTGTAATCAGCACCCAAACTGAGCAAAACCATTGTCTGTACCCCACATTGCTCCCCCAAATCCCCTCCCAGGTCCATAGTGGTACTTGACCTCCAGTATCTGGAGTGGCCCTATGAGCCTAAGTCCTGTCTCCCCATTTCTATTCCTCTCAGCTTCATGTCAGTGTCATCCTATATTGGCTGCTGTTCCTTCTGCCCCTTTGCTTGTGGACAGACAGCGTGTACAGGGTAGGAGAGACATGGGCCCTGTCCCATCCATCCCCAGCTTTCCTACCTGGAGGAGCAGGAGGAGCCTCCTTCAGCATCTCCCCTTCCATTGGGCACTGTTAGGAGATGACCTAGATCCCCTCCCCCACTTCCCATATGCGGGCACACAACCCTCAGGACCTTGGAATGTGACTTTCAGGAAGGGGGTGTCATCTGAAGGCTCAACTGTCCCCCATCTTGGCTGGGGGACACCGACCACAGAAAGAGATGCCAGGAAGGACGCCTGCCAGAACAATGTGGCCTCCTCAAGATGAGTGCCTTAGGGCATCAGAGAGAGAGCGAGACCTGGGGAGTTCTGGGCCTGGCATATAAGAAGGGAGTCATTTGCTTTGGGGGTAACCAGAGCTCGGGGAGTAGGTGGAATATCTCAGGCTTAGCCCCATCTGTGAGTTCAATCCCCAGGACCTCAGGGAGGAGCATTTGAAGATAGCTTCTTTGAGAAGGAAGCCAAGGAAAATGAGGTCTTCAGGTGGTCCTGGCCCAATGATAGAACTTTAAGAAGGGATTAGAAACCAAGAGTAGTCACCTGTAACCCCAGCACTGTGGGGGAAGGTGAAAAGTTCTGAGGTAGCCTGGGGTACAACGATGCTTTTTTTTTTCTTTGAGACAGGGTTTCTCTGTGTAGCTTTGGAGCCTTTCTTGGAACTCACTTTGTAGACCAGGCTGGCCTCGAACTCACAGAGATCCGCCTGCCTCTGCCTCCTGAGTGCTGGGATTAAAGGCGTGCACCACCACCACCCGGCTATGATGCTTAATCTTGATAGTCAATTCGACTGAACTTAGAATCCCATGGGAATACGCCTCTGAGTGTTTCTGTGAAGATGTTTCCAGAAAGATTGAACTGAGGAGGGAAGATCATCCTGAATGTGAGACCCCCATCTGACGGGCTGGGGTCACAGGACTGAAAAAAAGGGAGAAAGAGAACCAAGTACCCACATTCATCCCTCTATGTCTTGACTGGATGTGGTGTGACCAGTNGTCGTCTCTCCTGCTGCCGTCCTTTCCCTGCAGTGATGGACTGCACCTTCTTCCAGCTGCTTTGGTTGAGTTTTTGTCTCAGCAATGGGAAAAGTAACCCAGCTACACAGTAAGTCCCTGCCCTTCTGGTCCAGGAATGTGTGTCACAGCCTTTCTGTATGGCAATGCCAGACATCCAACCTCCCTGGGCTTCTTCTCACCCAGGGAGGTGATAGGGACANAGTGGGTGACAGGTGCTCACCGCGATCACTGTGTGTTTTGTGGGATATGGAGTAAATGGTGGGGTGCATGAGAACAGAGTCTGGGACGGAGCCCAGAGGAGTTAGGTGGGAGCCATGGGCTGAGGTTGTTGACAAGCAATAGGTCTGGTGGTGATTGACAAAAAAGGTGTAGTCAGACCAGAGGGCCCTGTCCCCTTCCTGCATTCATCATCACATTGGCTTCTTCTCAATANATACAGGTGTCCCATGATGTATCAGTCAGCTACTGCTGTGTGACAAATTTCTCTGCAGCTCAGAAGCATTCAAAAGCTTTTCAGCCTCTGCTGGTTTGGCTGACTGGACTCCTGGCTGAGGATCAGACCAGTACTGCTTCATTTACCCCTTGACCTCACCGGGTTGGTTCCGAAGTTTATTCTCATGACACAGACACCAAAGTAGACAAGCGTGTGCAAAGCTCATGTGCACAGTGGTCCATTGACATGACCACAGCCCGAACAAGATCTGTGGCCATGCCCAATGACAACAGGACAGGNGTAGCTACCACCCTGNGGACAATTACCCTTTCCTTATAGAGTGGCAGGGGCAGTATTTACTGGACCTTGATCTAAGTTAACCTTTTCACAAAAGAAAGACCCCCCCCCCCTCAGAAGTCACACTTTGAGTCCACTGCTCTCAGCAAATCTCTTTAGGACATCACCGCAAGCCAGTGTCTTTCCTTAAGGTCTCAGCTGACAGCCCCACAGACATCTTGACTCACGTTCCCCATCTCTCACTGTCTCCCGCTGCTAGCAAGACCCCACCAGGACCTGAATGCACANCCACCCCACTCACTCCTCCAACAAGTTATCCAGAGAGTCTGCTTAAAAATAAACAACAACAAAACCACTTGAGCCACAGTGCTGACCTGTGTCTTGGTGGCCATGTGGCACTGAGCAACTTCTAAGCTGACTCTAGTCCCTGGAGGTCAGGACAGAAGGTGTCAGCTGGTACTGCTATCACTTGACTGCCACCTCTGAAATCCCAGGAAGAATGTTCTGTGACATCAGCATTCAGCCACTGTATCAGCATCAGCTGGCTCCCAGGGCACTCTCAGCCACTCCCCATCCTGTCACCCAGACAGGAATCCCAGCTACTTATCCACAGTCAGAGCCTTGAGACCATGGCCCCCTTCTCATGGTGTCTCCCAGGCACGNCTGGTTCAGGCCAAGAAGGAGAAAAGCTGCCCCAAAGCCCCTGGCACACATCTAGGCACAGGGGGCAGAAGGGCCGGGNGTGCTGAGTGGGGAGAATCCACNTGCTCTGCCTGTCGCAGCTCCAACCCTCTGGCACACTGCAGTGAAACTACCTTTGACTTAATATATGCTAATTAGATTTTAATGGGATTCAGATTTCCAACAGTAGTACAGCGTTAGCCATGGTAAGTTATAATCATATCTAATTGGTAATTCTAACATAACAAATTTCTTGGATAAATTATTCTTAGTTAATAGTCCCCCAGGAAGCACACACACACACACACACACACACACACACACACACACACACACACACACGCACACACACTTATGCGTGTTCCTATTTTAGGGGAAACTGAGGGAAAAAGACAAGGTCAAAGCAGGCTCATGCTGAGGTAAAGCCACTGTTGAAGCCAGGTCTCCTTCAAGCCACGGTACCTCCCATGGAATCTCTAAGCCCTCAGAAGCCAGAGCTGCATGCAAATGGTGCAGGACCTAGGGTGCATTTGACACAAATCCAGACTGCTATTTTTAAGGGAGATGGCTGCAAGCAAGGCCCATTCTAGGGCCTTAGCATTGGACTAGCTCTCTGAGGGGCCCATCCTGGCTATAGGGATCCTCTCCCNGCAGAGCTGGACACCTCAGAAGGATTCCAGATTCCAGAGAGCCCCTGTTGAGTTAGCACCTTCTATGCTGAGCAGTTAGTTGGGCTCTATTCCCAGATGAAGGTTGGGGTGGCCCACTAGCCCTGGGCAAACCCTGGGAGAACGCCTGAGAGTGTCCTGAAGCCTGTCTCCCTGCAGATGAGTTGCTCTGTAATAGCTCTCTTTCCCTGCATGTCACTCTGTCCCACTGTGGCTGCCATTGGCCACAGGTGAGTATGGCTCTCTGCCTGCCCTTTTTCGCTGGCTGGCCGTTTTGGTGCCTGCGGAGGATGGGTGGTGTGGAGGTCTGTCAACATTCCCTGAGGCTGGAAGCAGGAGGAGTGGAAGGCAGGAGGCTCTTCAAGCGCCTGGGATTCCCACCCAGCTCCCCACATGCCAGCTGCACTGTGCCCTGCAGGTCACCGCCTGTTCCATTTGCTAAGTGGCAGGAATTATTCCTATNTTCTGCTGCTGTTCTGTGGACAGGCAAAAAAACAACCTTGCAGACAATCCGGGTCTGTAAATGTAAATTCTCCACTCCAGTTTTTTTTTTCCTTTTTCTTTTGCGGTGCTGGGATGGATCCAGGGTCTCACACAACTGTGCAAGCATTCTATCATTAAGCTACATTCCTAGCCCCTACTGTTCTTTCTCCTTCTCTGTTCTTTCCAATTCCAGGGCAAAAAATGACCTTAGGGGACAAAGAAGGAGTCTTATCTCTTTGATCTGATTAAGGAATGGAGATTAACGGTGGCACCTCGGGTGAAGGCAGGCATCATTTATTAAGCACTACTGCACTTTAGACATTTCCTTAAGTTTTAATAGTCACTCTCTTATCAGCTCCCATAGCAACCACAAGAGGAGAATGTGATTGCTGTTCTNAGTACTTTGATAGACAGGCACAGAGACAGTGCGTAAATGGTCTGAGGTCACACAGCTAGTCAGCAGCCGCATTGGGATTTGAACCCAGGGAAGCTGGGGTTTAGAGCTCAGTTCTTTAGTCACTGTGTGGGGCTCTTTAGACTCACCAACTGGGGGATCATCAGGACATAGAAGAACCCACAGCCTTGTGGCAGCACCCAGGGAGAAGGAGAAAAGGAGAGAACATTATTAGTGCTGTCCTGGGATTCTCCCCAGGGAGGCAGAATTCCCTGGGGTATCATCCCTAGCCACAGATGGTCCCCCACCGGCTGTGTGACTGTAGGCAGGTTGCATGAGCTCTCTGAGTCTCTATTTCTTCATTTGTAAATGGAGAAAATGCCTTCTGGATGCAAGGTTTCTCTGAAGATCAAGATGAATGACACATGCCTGTGGAGAGTTGGCCTGCCTGGCACGTTCTCAAATATATCTCTACTGTGTCCATGGAACTTCATAAACACGGAAATATTGGGGAGGGAAGAGGAGAGGAGGCACCTGCAGACTGAGGGCTTTATGTCCTGACTGGCCATCTTTTGGTGGAGTTACCACACGGAAAGCTTGGAATTTCCCAGGACTTTACTTCCAAGGACACCAGCTCCATTCACAAGGGTCACCTTGCAGAAGCTCACCTCTCTCATGCCACTGCCTTGGATTTGGTGTAAATGCAATTCAGAGCCAGTGATGGTCCCAACCCTCTGCCCCAGGACCAAGGTGACACTAAGGAGTACCAGCAGATGCTATCTTGCTCCCTCAAAGCCCACAGGGGTCACTTGCAGTCTGTAAGCTTGTGACTTCCTTGCAAAACCCACATGAGATTTTCAGGTTCTGCTCAAGCCTCAGTGGGGGCACAGGTAGTTCATCTAGCCTGTTCAATGGGTGATTCAAGGAGAACAGTGCAGGATCTCAGGGCTGCTGGGACCACCCCTTGCAGTACAGGCTGGGAACTCACATGGCACCTTCTGGGCTCTTTCCCCATCTCCCACTGTGTGCCCTGCATTCCGTTGACCATCTGTGCCAGCTTCTCTATCCCAGGTCTGCTTTTGAGGAAGCCCAGACCAACACTCCCAGCCATGTAAGACTTCAGCGTCTGGACCTGAGGGAGTGGTGCAGGTAGATGGGAAGGCCTGATCGATCCCACATGATGTGTGTTCTTTAGCCAATGGCATGCTTCTTTGAGCTGTCACTCACTCACGAGTCTGAGATACAGGGCCATCATCCATGTCTTCAGAGCAATTGAGATGGAGTGTGAACAGTCAGCACTTAATGAGTGCTAGTTGTTTTGAAACAGATGAGTTCCTGGGCTGCAGGATGCTGCTATGGGGTGGGAGTGTCTCTTAGTCCTTGTGATGGCTATTCTTAGTTGTCAGCTTGACTACGTGTGGAGTTAACTAAAACCCAAGCAGCTGGGTACACCTTGAGGAAATTTTTTTCTTAATTAAATTATTTGAAGTGAGAAGAGCCACTTTTAATCCNANTCTTTTGAGGTGGGAAGACCCACCTTTAATCTGGGCCACGTGTTCTGCTGGAAGCCTGTATAAAGGACATGGAAGAAGGAATCTCTCTCTCTTTCTCTCTCCCTCCCTGCTTGCTCTCACTGGCAAATCTATTCTTTGACTGGCATTAGAGTATACTTCTTCAGGATTCTAGTATATACTGAAGACTAGCAGAGACATTCAGCCTCATGGACTGAACAATTACTGGATTCTTGGACCTTCCGTTGATAGACAGCCATTGGTGGACTAGCTGGACCACAGTCTGTAAGTCATTCTAATGTGTGTGTGTGTGTGTGTGTGTGTGTGTGTGTGTGTGTGTGTGTGTGTGTGTTCTATCAGTTCTTTTCCTCTAGAGAACCCTGACTAATACAGATTTTGGTACCAGAAATGATTTTAGAGCAACAGAAATATAAGGGTGATTTTTTTTTAAGTGTCTGGAACAGGCTTTCCAATTTGCCAACACTTACAGTTACCAAAGCCTCTCCTAGAAGCTTGGAGAGTGGTAAAAGCCCCAGAACTATTTTACAAACTTAAGGACACAAATGCATTTGATTATGCTGATTCACCAATTGTGAGAGGCAATGGGTTTGGTTACTCTATGTATAAAACTTTTGACAGTTTGTGGAAATATAAGGAAAACGATGATGCTGGTTGGTTGCTCCTAGCACCTCTGGATAAACTGATGAAGGAAAAGAATGAGCTCCATGATAAAATCAACCAACTTTGAGCATCTCAGGATGTGGCAAATGACAACAACGAATTCAGATGACTGCCTTCAGGTGCTCACAAACAGTCTAAGCTTTAAACTCTAAAGGTTTCTAAGTGTGCCATGGAAGAGAATCTTCTCTCCAGCAGCCACAGAGCTCAGAAACTGAAGCCCTCATTATAAGGTTGGCTGAATTANAGTGAAAATTTAGGTCCCAGCCTTAGAGGGTGTCAGCGGTTAAAGTAAGGCATTAACTGATAAAGAGTGGGATTCTATAGCTTGGGACGGACATGTGTGGAGGACCCTATTAAGCCCGAGAACTTGAATTCTCAGATTCTCAAGGGTTTATCTCAGCTGAGGAAGCAGTCTCTCCACCTTCAGCAGATGTACTCACACCCCACCCCCTGAAATATTGCCTTTTCCACCTTTGACTGAGGAAATTAATCCATCATTGTCTGCTAAACCAGCAGTGACTTTGTCTGAAGGAAACACCAGGCAAGACAACACTGGTGTCCCCCGGGGCCCACCTATAGTTTCCTCCAGACCTATAACCAGACCTGAGGCAAAGCAGGTTCCTGGAGGAGAGACAGTGTAGTCCNTGAGGAGGAACGCTACAATACTAAAGAGCTTAATGAGTTTGCTAATTCNTTCAAGCAGAGTTTTGGGGAATATGTGTGGGGATGGATTTTAAGGGTATGAAATAACGGCAGAGGGGACATCAAACAGGATCAGGCAGAGTTTGTTGGTACTGGCCTACTGAGGAGAGATTTAGGTTTAATATGAAATCTTATGCAGTTTAAAAAAAAGACGTTGAGGGTTTGTTTGAACGATTGGCTGAAGCATTTGTCAAAAGATGGCCTACTGAAAAGGNGTTGGCGCTGCCTGATATCCCTTAGCTTAGTGTTGATGAAGGGATTTTAAGGCTCAGGGAAATTGCAATGCTAGAGTGGNTATACCGTGTGAAACCTAATCCTCCATAATGGGAAGGCCCAGAAGACATGCCCTTCACTAATCCTATAAGATGCCAAATGGTGAGGGGGCACCGGCACATTTGAAGAGCTTTGTTGTTGCCCTTCTCCTTGTGCCAAACCTTAAGGTTGGAGGTGCTGCCGCTCAGCTGGANGAATTAAATGCAATGGGTTTAATTGGGCCCCGAAGTAGCAGAGGCCAGGTGGTAGCACTGACTCTCTGNGGCAAGGTGATCATAGTTATCATAACAGGCAGCGTAAATGAAGCTTTGTCCACAACAGCCTAACCTGTAATGATCAGCACAAGCAAAGTGAATTCTGTGGTGGCATGACTCACGTGGACCTTTGGTACTGGCTACTCAATCATGGTGTTTCCAGGCATGAAATAGATTTTGTTTGATCTGTATAAATAGAAAAATTCTCAAACAAACGAAAGAAAGCCTGCATTGGATCATGGCAAAAGGGAGTCTCAGCCCACAAATGTGAGAGTTTTACTGTTAGCCTTTCTCCATTTCTTCCCTTGAGGGACCCGAGTCCTTTTACAAGGGTACCTGTACACTCGGGGAAAGGGAACAATCAGACTTTCCGGGGTCTGTTGGATACTGGTTCTGAACTGATGCTGATTCCAGGAGACCCCAAGACACATTATGGCCCTCCAGTTAAAGTAGGGGCTTGTGGAGGCCACGTGATTGATTAATGGAATTTTGGCTGAAGTCCAACTCACAGTAGGTCCAGTGGGTACCAGAACTCATCCTGTGGCTATTTCCCAATCCCAGAATGTCTAGTTGGGATAGATATGCTTAGAATTCTCACATTGGTTCCCTGACCTTTGGAGTGAGAGCTGTTATGGTTGGAAAGGCTAAATGGAAGACTTTAGAGTTGCCTCTGCCAGCGAACATGGTGAATCAAAATAGTATCGCATCCCTGGAGGAACTGCCAAAATTAGTGCCACCATCAAGGACTTAGAAGATGTAGGGGTGGTGGTTCCCACCACATCACCCTTTAACTCTCCTGTCTGGCCAGTGCAGAAGACAAATGGATCGTGGAGAATGACAGTTGACTGTCGAAAACTCAGTTAGGTAGTGACTCTGATTGCAGTTGCTGTACCAGATGTGGTATCCTTACTTGAGCAGATTAACATATCTCCTGGTGCATGGTGTGCAGCTATTGGTTTAGCAAATGCCTTTTTCTTAGTACCTGTCCATAGGGACCACCAGAAGCAATTTGCTTTCAGTTGGCAAAGACCAGCAGTATACCTTTACAGTTTTACCTTGAGGATAGATTAACTCTCCTGCCCTGTGTCATAACTTAGTCAGAAGGGATCTCAAGCGTATGTCTCCTCCACAAAATATTACACAGGTGCACTATATTGATGACATTATGCTGATTGGACCAAGTGAGCAGGAGGGAGCAACTACTTCCAACTCATTGGTGACACATGTGCACATCAGGGATGGGAAATAAATCCAATTCAAGGGCTTTCTACATCAGTGAAATTCTTAGGAGTCCAGTGGTGTGGTGCATACAGAGACATTATTTCAAGGTGAAAGATAAGTCATTGTACCTGCTCCACACCCCCACCACCAAGAAAGAAGTACAACATTTAGTGGCCTATTTGGATTATGGAGACAACACATTCCTCGCTTAGGTGTGTTACTCCAGCCCACATACCAAGTGACTCGGAAAGCTGCTAGCTTTGTGTGGGGCCTGGAAAAGGAGGAGGCTCTTCAACGGGTCCAGGCTGCTGTGCAGGCTGCTCCAGCACTTGGACCATATGGTCCAGCAAGACTCGAAGGTCTTTTAGGTGTCAGTGGCAGATAGGGATGATGTTTGGAACCTTTGGCAGGCCGCTATAGGTGAATCAGAAGAGAGCTTTGGGATTTTGGAGCAAGGCTCTATCTTCATCTGCAGACAACTATTCTCCTTTTGAAAGANAGCTCTTGGCCTTAGTGGAAACTGAATGTTTGACAATGGGCCACCAACTTACCATGTGACTTGAACTGCCCATCATGAACTGGGTGTTATCAGACTCATTAAGTCCTAAAATAGGATGTGCACAGCAGCAATCTATCAAATGGAAGTGGTATATACATGATCAGGCCCTATCAGGTCTGGAAGGCTCAAGCAAGTTACATGAAGAAGTTGCCTAAATCCTATGGTTTCTACTCTTTACAACGCCACCTGCTGCCAAGCTTTCACCTTTAGCCTCATGGGGTGTTCCCTAGGATTGGTTGACTAAAGAAGAGAAGACTAGGGCCTGGTTTACTGATGGTTCTGCGCATTCTGCAGGCACTATCCAGAAGTGGGCAGCTGTAGCATTACAGCCCCTTTCTGGGACAACCCTGAAAGACACCAGTTAAAGGAAATCCCAGTGAGCAGAACTTCGGACAGTAAATATGCTAACACATTTTTTTTTTGGAATGAGAAATGGCCAGATGTACAATTGTTTACTGATCCATGGATGATAACCAATGGATTGGCTAGATGGTCAGGGACTTGGAAAGAGTATGATTGGAAAATTGGTGAGAAAGACATATAGGGAAGAAGTATACGGATAGATCTCTCCAAATGGTGGAAGGATGTGAAGATACTTATGTCCCATGTAAATGTTCATCAAAAGATGACTTCAGCAGAGGTAATCAAGTAGACAGAATGACCCATTCTCTGGTCAGCCTCTTTCTCCAGCCATCCCTGTCATTGTCCAATGGTCCCATAAACAAAGTGGCCATGGTGACAGAGATGGGGGTTATGCAAGGGCTTGACAACATGAACTTCCACTCACCAAGGCTGACCTGGCTATAGCTGCTGCTGAGTGCCAAATCTGCCAACAGCAGAGACCAACACTGAGTCCCAGATATGGCACCAGTCCCCAGGGTGACCAGCCAATGACCTGGTTGCAGGTTGACTACATTGGACCACTTCCTNAATGGAAAGGCCAATGCTTTGTCCTTACTGGAATAGATACTTATCCTGTTTATGAATTAGCCTTTCCTGCATGTAATGTTTCTGCCNAAACCACCATCCATAGACTTACATAATGCCTTATACATACACCATCATGGTATACCACACAGTATTGCTTCTGACCAAGGAACTCACTTCAGAGCAAGAGCAGTGCTACAATGGGNCCACAGTCATGGACTCCACTGATCTTACTGTGTTTCTCANTGTCCTGAAGCTTCTGGCCTGACAGATGCTGGAATGGTCTTTTGAAGATGCAGTTACAATATCAGTTAGATGGCAGCAGCCTGNNGGGCTGGGGCAGGGTTCTCCAGAAGGTGGTACATGCTTTGAATTTAGCATCCACTTTATGGTATGGTTTCTCCCGCCAGGATCTTCAGGTCCAGGAATCAAGGGTGGAAAAGGGAACAATCCCACTCACTATTATCTCTAGTGACTCACTAGGAACATTTTTGCTTTCTGTTCCCAAGAACTTAAGTTCTGCTGGCCTAGAAGTTTTAGTTCCAGAGGAGGGAGTGCTCCTGCCAGGAGCCACAACAAACATTCCATTGAACTTGAAGTTCAGACTTTCCCCTGGTCNGTTTGGACTTCTGATACTCTTAGGCCAACAAGCCAAGAAAGGAATAACAGTGTTGGGAGGGGAGCTAGATCCAGATTACCATGGGGAGATTAGATTGCTTCTCCACNATGGAGGCAAGAGGGATTATGTCTGGAGTGCAGGAGATCCTTTTTAGGGTGTCTCTTGGTGCTACCATGTCCTGTGATTAAAGTTAATGGGACAAGACAACAATCAAACCCAGGCAGGATGGCAAAGGGCACAGACCTTTGTCTGGAATGAAGGTATGGGTCACTCATCCAGGAAAAAAAAAAACCAAGACCTGCTGAGGTGCTTGCAGAGGGTGGAGGAAATACAGAATGGGTAGGAGAGGAGAGTAGTTCTAAATGTCAGCTAAGGCCATGTGACTAGTTACAGAAACAAGGATTATAATTGTCATGACTGTTTCTGTCATATTTTGTTAAGAATGTGTTTGTACAAACTTTTTTCTTTCCTCAATTTATCATGTAATATAACATCAATTAAAGGAATATCAGTGGTTATATTTAAGTTTGAGATATTAAAAGAATATCTCCCAAGGGGCATTGCCACCTATTCTAAAATTTATAATGCATTTGCTGTTGAACAAGGGATAGTTAGATCATGTTAGGCATAATTATGACCTAGTTAAATATATAATGTGATTGCAATTGCACGTGGGATAGTTATATCATGTTAGGCATAATTATGACCTGGTTATTNTTTTCCTCTGGAAAGGAGATAGCATAAGGAGATATGATTGTGTATCAAGTTGACAAGGGGTGGGCTTGTGATGTCTATTTTTGGTTGCCAACTTGGTTATATCTGGAATTAAGCAGCTGGGTACACCTTGAGGGANTTTTTTTTCTTAATTAAATTATTCGAAGTGGGAAGACCCACTTTTAATCCGGATCTTTTGAGATGGGAAGATCCACCTTTAATCTGGGCCACGTGTGTTCTGCCGGAAGCCTGTATAAAGGACATGGAAGAAGGAAGAAGGCATAGCTCGCTCTCTCTCTGCCTGCTTGCTCTCACTGGCAAGTCCAGTCCTTGACTGGCATTAGAACCCACTTCTTCAGGATTCTGCCATATGTTGAAGACCAGTGGAGACATCCGGTCTCATGGACTGAACAACTGGATTNTTAGACCTTCNGCTGGTAGACAGCCATTGTTGTCATTCTATCACTTATGTTCCTCTGGAGAACCCTGAGTAATACACCCCCAAGCCTGGCTTGTCGATTGTCCTGCTGTGTGTACCTCTTTAGTCATCCTCCATTGGTGAAGGCCAAGGCCACCCCACCCTCCATCAGCCACCCCACCCGCCACCCTCCCCATCCCCATAGCTGCTCAGGTCTTTGTAGTCAGCCCTTTCTCCCGTGCCCAGCTGTGTACCTGGGCAGGTGGCTTGCTTGCTCTAAGTCCTCATCAGTATGAGGACTGGGACATTCTGCCAAACTCCAGGGGTAATAACCCTGCTACTGGTCCAAGGGCACAGAACTCTCCCCCAGGACTTCCTACACTGATCTGCTCTAAGTACCTTCTATGGTGCTGATGTCTTGCTCAGCAGCCACCCATGGCTCCCTGTCATTCAGTACAGATCACACCAGTTCATGTTTGCTGCGCCCTCACTGAGCACTGGGCATGGCGGGAAGTGCTTTCCATGTCTTCGCTGAGATCTCTGAGGANAGTGCCAGGAACCTGGGCACCCCACTTTGACAGAATGGAAAACAGAGGCATGGAGAGGCCATGAGAAGAAGTTGTGGGGTGAGTAGCAGAGCTGGCAGTGACTATGACGTCACTGACAGGTGACTCTCTGTCTTGATTGGGCTGCCTACTCCTCTCACAGAAAGGCAAAACCTTAGGACTTATAGGACTTTCCCTCAAGGCAGACCAGGAAATCCNACTGGTTTTAGAGCAGAAGGCCCAGTTTAGAAAGAGACTCTTTCCACAGATGTCCTGCAGTAACTTCAGGTATGATGGAACCAGAGGTAAGTGACCAGGGAATCTGGAGTGGAGATTGTGAGAACCAGGGCTGGGCTGCAGGGAGACAGCTGCAGCCAGGGACAGGGACGGGGGAGAGGCAGGGGAGGCTCAATCCAAGGTCAGGAATGCTGTGGGCCCAGGGCTGGTTGACATTTAGGTCTATCACTGAAACTTTGGCATTTGGAAAAAAACATGCTTGTATTTTACATGCCTATTATCATCCACCCGTCACTTGGGGCTGTCATTCTGGAGGAGACTGAGGGAGCCATTTCTGAAACAACAGCTCAAGTGCTTTCTGGGACGCTCCATTCACCAGCTCCCTCCTCCACTGGCCATGGGTGTCGGAACAGGGTTCCATCTTAGCTGGACACAGGGAGTGTTCAATCCCTCCTGCCTGGGCTCGGCTCTCTCTCTCTCTCTCTCTCTCTCTCTCTCGCTTTTTCTGCACCATCTCCCTGTGTCTCAGCTTTTTATTTTTTCCTGTTACTGTGATAAAATACGCTGACAAAAGCAATTTAAGGGGAAGAGAGTTTATTTCAGCTCAAAATTCAAAGTTACAGACCATCATAGTGGAAGATGTCCCAGGGGCCGGAGCTTGAGGCTGCTGGTTATGCCCGCTGCTCAGCTCTCTCCTTTGCATTCTGGCTCTGGCTCTGGCTCTCCCTGTCCNTCTATCTCTGTAGCTCCATCCCTCGCCTCAGTTCTGTCTACTCCCGCTGCTCCAGTTCTCTTGGCACTTCCTTCAATGCTGATCAGTCTGTACTCTTTGTGTCCCTGGAGCCCAGCTGGACTGTGACCTCTCTTCCCTCTTCTTCAGGTGACACCTTCTCCCCAACTCCTCATATGTTCAAACATCCACCTCTCCACAGCTGACCCCAGGGCAGCCTGACCCACAATGCCCTAACAGCCTTTGGTGACTGATAGCCTCTCTCTCCCTCTTGGCCTCCTCCCACATCCCCCACCCAGACTATTCCTCACTTTCCCCTCACCCTCTTCCCAGCCTTCACCCAACCTGCCTTCCCCTTCAGGTTCCACCAGCAGCTTGGGGCTCCACTCTGGAAGGAGGTGTTCCTGGCAGCAGCCTACGCGTCTTGCATGAGTGGAAATGTACAAGTCCAAGTTTGAGCTTTGTCATTTCCCACAGCACAGCCAAATCCCAAGGACTCTGGGTTTTGTTTCTTCCATGCTATTATACATAGACTTCTAATAAAACCCACAGCTTTTCTGGATCACGAGGTGTCCTATGTGGCTGTCTTGTGGAGTTCTTAGAGCCTTGTTCACTGTTCTGTATCTCCAACAGACAAGGTGGCTCAGAGTGGAGTTTGTGGTCAGGGTCACAGTCACCTGTGGAAGACTAGCAAAAGCCCTAGGCAGTATAGAATGAAGCAAACGGTGCCTGACTGTGTGTAGGGGNCTTGGNGTGATGGAGCAGGTGACTCAGACTCACAATGGACCCATGGGTCCAGAGACTGGTGTCCTGGGCTAAGGAGGGGACAGTGGCCACAGGCTTGCTTCTCTCCACAGGTCCCAGCAGACAGGCACCTGGAAACTAAGCTCCAGGCTCCAGTCTGGAAGGGACAACAGAGGGATATAGGTCATAAGTGTCCCTGAATTCCTGCTCCAGTGGGAGGGGACCCAAGATGCTNAATATGGACAGCTGGTCTGGGAGCACGGCCACTAAGTGACCNTGGCGGCTGCACTAGTACTCGTGACCCTTGCTCATGCGCTCAACTCAGAGATGAACAGAAAAGGGAACATGGCTACCCTTCTCATATGTGACTTTAGACATGGGCCTGTTGGGGCCATGCAGACATCTCTATACTTGTTGGACACACTTGAAATCCTCCAAAGATCAGGGGGATCTATGGTTGTCACCATAGTCCAGGGACAGGTGAGCANCAGAGGCCTCAGGAACTGGGGNTGGTGGATGGGGAAAGATGAGCTAACTGGGACCTGGTGTGGCAGCAGCTACAAGCCCAGGGGAACTCTCTGTGCTTCAAGGTGGTGGCCTCAGGGACTCATGCACAGAAAACCAGAATCTGAGATTATCTCCCACTTGCACATGTGGGTCACAGCTGAGGTACCTGGACCAATGTGAGGCCACATCATGGAGGGNTAGGGCTGACTTCAGTTGCCCCTCTTATCCTTCAAGGGAAGTCATAAAGTCAGTGCCACCCCCGCNCCTACAGGACAATCTCCTGTGGGNTCTCCCTCCTCACTCTGCTGTCCCCAGTGTGTGGCACACAAAGTATGGAGTGCAGTGCTTTTAGNGGGTCCATCATTCTGAAGGATGGGGGCTCTTAATGGCAGACCCTACCCAGTCTGGATGGTTTCTCCTCTGTTCCAGCTCAGGCCCTGGCTGGGGGAGGCTTAGGGTTTGTGAGATGGATGAAGGCACCCATGAGAGACTGAATGCACAAGGCCGGCCTCTCAGCTGGGGCTGGGCATCTGCTTCCTCATTCCCACCCCAAACATCGGCCTTCCAGTCCTCATGCAAAGCCCAAGCAGATGGCTACCCCTCCTGCCGCAGCNCTGGAGCCTCCCAGCTAGCCCTCCCTAGTCCTCCACCACTTCCCATGGCTCATCTGCTGACTACTGAGCTATTGATGCACTTCAGGGGTCAGTGGAGCCCAGCAACCCTGCTGCTAACAGGGCGAAGCAAGTCCAATTTCATGCCTACGTGGGCTTCCCTCTAAGAAGGCAAGGAGAGAGAATAAACTTNTGTATTAAAATTTCTTCGGAAAATAGAAACCCCTGGAAGTAGGGGCCTTACAAAGAATTGCTAGGCAGCAGCAGAGGGGGCAGACAGTTCACGTGAGATGAATTAGGGTTTCAAGGAAGAAGGAAATAGGTGAAGGAGGCTGAAGGTACTGTGTGGTGGTTGCCTGCTCATCTGTCTTGGATGTTTACACACAGATGTATGTCTGAGAGAATCATCAACTTCACTACTGTTNACTGACTGGCCAAACTCAGGAAGGCAAATATTTACTGCATCCATCATTTGTTTCTGATGTATTTCAAACACCGATTGGTAGGCAGAAGAATCTGAGCTTAATAGAAGGTAAAAAGGCGCGAGGGAAAGCCGAGACTCTGGAATATCAAGTTCAAAGGCTGATGTTTTGGGAGCTGCAGAGACCAGGGTTCAGTTCCAAGCACCCACATGGTAGCTCACCAGGGTATGTAACTCTGGTTCCAGGGGATCTGATGCCCTCTTCTGAGCTGACTCATCGGAGCCTAAGAAACCACAAAGCACAGAGCTGAGTCATCCTAGCCAAAGCCAGTGGCTCCGGGGTGCTAGGGAGGCTGACCTGCAGCAAGTACACAGGCCTCCAGAGGCTGCAGGCAGAAGCTGCAGGGGGTGTGGGGTCTTTATGTCACATGAGCACCACTTATTACAATCAATCCACGTGAATCTATTAAAGGGGTAACAGAATTTATTAAGATATAAATTGAGGAAATACACTCACGAATACAGAACAGAGTAGACAGCTGAAGTTGTTCTCTGATCTAGCTGGGAGCTGATCTAACTAACTTCGCAGGCAGAAGCAGTGAGAAGGGGCATGTGACCCTTCTCCAACTCCTTANAAGAGGTCTTGTACAACGGCAGAAAGCACTGCCACCTTTGGGCTGTATAGCCCAAGGTCATGGGTGGAGCAAATACCACTACAAAAGCCATGGTGGGANGGGGGGCAACTGGGCCCCAAGTACCCCCAGCTCTTGGGGTGCAAAGACAAATCCAGCTCAGAGCCACCAGGCCTGGTCCAGATCAGCAAGTCCTGCTCAGGCGCTGGGGCAGGGCATCTTTGNGAGTCAGGATTCTGCCTGGGGCAGTGGCTTTGGAGCCATCTTCTTCCACCCTGNATGCTCCAGAGAGCAAGAGTGTCAGTGTGTAGCTAGAGGTAGGAGAGGGTTATTCAGTAGCCTCGGCCTGTCCGTGAGCTCCAGTCAGATCTTCAGTGTGTTTAGTGTATGAGACTCGGGCTCACCGCAGCATACCCATCTCCTGCCATTTCATCCCACCCTATCCCATGCCACCCTATCCCTTCTGATATGCCCCATCTTCCACCATCTTGGAGGTCTCTCAGGTCTTGGAGGCGGGGCTTAACCTCATCCCTCCCCCGGCCATACAATGTGCTTTGGCTCAACCAGTGTCCATAGACACGACCCAGGCAGAGGCTTTAAATGTGCTGGCTTAGGTTTTCCTCAGTTTCTGATGGTTCCCCCNTGCTCTAGTTAGGATGGTCATTGTCTCCCTTAGGCCTGGGTACAACAAGGCCTGGTCCTGGGATGTCCTTATTGGAAGGTGGTGGGACCGTCAACTGGTGGGGTGTGTCCTCAGAGGGGATGTGGGACCTAGTCTCTTCCTTTTCCTCTCTGTCTGCTTCCTGCCTCCTAGTGGGTGTGCCTCTACAGCTCCATCGCTTCTTGCTATGATGTATGGCCTNCTGAGAGGCCCAAAGCAATGGGGGTGCCGATATCTTCAGAACTGAGAGGNCAAAGAAACCTTTCCTCTTGATAAGTAAATTCTCTCAGGTGTTTTGTTACAGTGACAGAAAGCTGACTGATACATGTTGAAAGAGGATCAGATGTCAGGTAGCTCCTGCCCCATTTGCTCCAGCTCCAGGATAAACACACATGAAGTTCATATAGAGGAGACTAGAGGCCAGCCTCAAGTGTAGCCTGAAGCAGGGGGTAGAGGGGATGGGGAGGATCTCCTGTCTGAAGCTAAGCTGTCTAGTGAGCCTGGANGAAGTCATCTGGACCACTGCTATTTATAAGTGAGTACTCATGCATGCTGTTGCCTGTCACCGAGATTTTGGTTGGCTTGTTAGGCAGCACTATTGTGGCTACAGCTGACTGCTACATTTCCCCTGAGGGATCATGGCCATTTCCCACACCCGGCTGTTCTCAGGACTGAATGAGACAGGCGCTGCATGTCCACCNATCCTCACAGGAGTGNAGGTTTTCCGTTTCCTTCCCCATCCTATCTCTATGCCTGTCCCACAACCAGACGCCAGCAGGTACCCAGCAGCTGCTACTAGACTAAGGAGAAACAAAGAGCCAAACACCAAGGTGGGGAAAATTGGTCTGTTTGTTTTAATNAAACCCAGTGAAGAAGCCAAGACATGGGCAAAGACTAAGAACAAGACTGGAAATAGTTTAGAAAAGAAATGGAAAATCGATCGCAGAGATGCTGGGCCGCTGGAGCATCGGGAGGAGGCAGCATCTTCACGTGAGCTCCAGGACCACTGTCAGGGCAAGCACCAGGGTGAGCCGGACACCAGCGAGGCTAGATGCAGAACCTGCGAGAGGGCAGAGGCTGTGTCAGGGCTGCAGCCTGCCTGTGTGTCATGGTGGGCCTATCGGTGTGAAACTGTGGGGTAAATGGTTCCCAATAAAGACGTTAGGGGGCAGCATTGGGTGAATGGGTTCAAACCTCAGCTCTGCTTGCTGCCTGCCATGGGTCCTCGCCCTGTCCCCCCCCCCCCAGGCCTGCTGGGCCAAGGAATGGGAAGTTTCATTGGGAACTGTGAGATTCACTGTGTATGGGTCTGTCTCTTATACACATCTAGATGTGTATAAGAGACAGCCCCATGGGTGGTTCTAGGTTGGGGTGGCTGAGGGAGCATCCTGGGGCATTTGTCTGTGTTAAGTGTCCCATAGAGTTGTCAGAGACCCATACCATAGTCAGTGCCAGACATGGCTTGTTGGGATCTGGGTAGCAATGAAAAGGGACACACTTGGCCCCTGACATCTCATTGGCTATTTGGGGGTGTAGCGCCTTCCTTGCTTAGTGCCTGCCCCTTTGCCTGACCTTGACTTTGCCTATGTGAGATGATGGTTTCTGAAGGAGGGGAGGAACTAGGAGAGGCAGGTAGTGCTTTAGCAACAAAGGCTTTCTGGGGCCTTGAAAAGCACTCACTTTTAAGGGTGCAGTCTTGAGGGTGGAGACTTACCACGGGAATCCTCTGTTCCTCTTGGGATATTTGGGTTTTCTGTCAGAAAGAAACAGAGGGAAGCAGAAGGGGTGGCTCTGAGTTCTGAGCATGGAGGGCCTTTCCTAGGCACCTGCTCTATGGTATTGTATGCACTGGGATGGCGCCACCACTCCCTCTCTCTNTATCTGACTGTGTTACAGATGGGGAAACTGAGGCCTG
The DNA here is from genome assembly GCA_001675575.1 of Neotoma lepida. Taxonomy (NCBI): domain Eukaryota; kingdom Metazoa; phylum Chordata; class Mammalia; order Rodentia; family Cricetidae; genus Neotoma; species Neotoma lepida. Next base: position 76,727 of record LZPO01078267.1, read on the forward strand.
CTAAGTGTCAGAGCCNAGATGTGAACCTAGAGTCCCTCCAGTGATAAAGCATTGTGATTATAATCAGTGAACNGAATTATCTCTTCGAGGCAGATTTAAGGGGCTTTTACGGACAGCTTTGAGCCAGGGCCTACCCGCGGNTGGTCCCGTGGGGTCCCTACCGAACACGATGAGCCGAGTGTGTGTATCGGTGGANCCCAGGGGGTTCTGGGCNGTGCATCGATACATGGAGCCGTTGAGCTCAGCAGGAACTCGCTCCAGCACCAGCTCCTTCCCGTCAAACTCCGAGCTGCCATCCAGGAGGCGGCTGCCCACTCTCGTCCACGTGAACATGGGTTCCGGGAAGACCTCATTCTGCGGACGGGAGTAGNGAATAGTGGAGTCACAGGGGAGCATCCTGCCAACACGGGGAGGCCAGAGGCTTTCCAGGCCCCAATTCTCATCTAATAGGCTTCAGGCGGCATCTTAGAACCCCAGGAAGGGGACTGGGGGGGTGAAGCTTAGTTGGTATCGTGCTTGCCTAGCACACACAAAGCCCTGGGTTCCATCCCAGCACCCTGTAAACTGTGATGGTATCTGCCTATAATCCTAGCACTGAGGAAGGTGAAGGAGGAGGGTCAGAAGTTCAAGGTCATCCTCAGCTAACTAGGGAATTCGAAAACAGCCTGGACAACAGGAGACTAGGTGGAGAGGACCCCGGGGGTTGGGGCTGGAATAAACGCAAAGACAGAAGGTTGATGCAAAGTGCACTTGTTTATGGGTATGGGANAGTGAGTCAGGGNTGCTGGTCCCCANCGGGTGTCTCTANCCACCCACTACTCCACTCAGGTATCCAGAGAGTGGCTGACCTGAAATCCGTGGACTAGGATCCTCACTGTGTCCCCAACCCGGGCTCTGCTGGGCGTCATCACGATTTTGGGTCCTTTAGGAGCAACTATATCAAGAGAAAGATCCATTCAGAGAGGGGTGGGGGTGGTGTGGTCAGCATGGAGAGCTGGGTGGGGCAGGAAGCAGAGTTCCAGGGCTGCTTCTCGGGAGCTCTGAGGAGGCTCATTCATTCCCTCAGTCATGGCTGCTTCCCTCGGTATTCCCTACAGTCCTACTATGTGTCCCACTCCAGCTGGAACCTGAGGACTCAACAACACACACAAATGCATGGGTCCCTCTGCTTGTGGGTCTCACACATCAGGGGGGAGAAAGGTAACACTGTCATTGTCCTCTCTGTCCAGTTGAGTTCATGGAGGCCCAGGGAGGTCACTGTGATTTGTCAAAGGTCACACAGTGAGGAAGAATCAGGACCAAAAATCAGGTCTCCGGGCGCCTGATCCAGGATCCTACTGCCAGGGGATTTCCTGGGATCTCTGTGAGGGGGTGTGTGGACAGTGTGAAGCCACCACCTCATTCCCCAGCCAGCCTCCGTCTGCCTCTGGTCCTCTTGTGCCCGGTCCAATCTTCCTCAGCTGCTTTGTATGTGCTGAGGAGACACGATGCCTTGGGTGCCCCTCACCCAGTGGCCTGGGCTTCTTTTCAGAGGGGAAAACCGGGCCCACGCATAATAAAGAGGCTTGTCCAAGGTCCCCGCAGAGTCAATTACACATGTTTCCTGACTCCTCGGCCTCATTAGACCATTTGTTCACTCATTCAATAGTAATTACTGAGCTGGCCATATGTCAGGCTTTGGAGCAGGACTAGGGACTAGTAAAGGGGACAGTGATAAAAGTCAAGTGCCTGCAACTTATCCGTTAGCGGGGGAGACATTTAATTTGCAAACAGACTCAGCCAAACTATGACCAGTGTTGTGTGCAGGGACTGAGTCCAGCAGAAGTGGCACACAGCTCATGGGGGGCAGTGGTCACAGTGTCCCAGAGAAGTGAAGCCTACGAGGAATGTTCCAGGCAGAGGGAGCATTGAGGACACGGTTCTCAGGTCAACCAGAGAGCTGGCAGAGCTGGGGACAGGCTCCACGGAGTTTCCAGGGCTGTCCCCACTTAACTCACAATGGAAATCAGAGCAGCAGGCAGATGTGAGCAGGCTCCAGGCTCTGCCAATCTCACTCTCTGAGAATAAGACCAANGCACNGTTAATTAACCACGAGGAAGACATCTGAAGGGCCGCATGGGCAGAGGGAAGGGCCCAGCCTGCTGAGAGGGGACGGAAGCCTGGTGAGGGGAGGAGAGGATGCTTCCGCTGCTGCATCCACCTGCCAGCTGCATGGAAGCAGCGCTGGCCAGGGACACTGGAGAAGCTCTAGTCTATTCTGGCAGATGGCAGACTTGGGGGTGGAAAAGGCTCCTCTTCGGAGCCTCACACCCCCCATCTCCCGATGGCTTACTTTTGTCCAACATCTAAATGCTAGGACCTTCATTCAATACTTCATATTTGATCTCATTTCACCTTCTAGCCTTTAGAGATTGTTCTGTAAGCACAGGAAGGCATAGAGAGGCTAAGGAACATTCTTGCCTCCTCCAGTTTCTCNTGGGTGCTGTGGAAGAGGTAGGTTTGCAGTGGGAAGCCCTGGGGGTGGCATGGCCCTGGGTGGGCTGNGCCGCTGCCAGCTCCAACCAGCAGAGGGCGCTGAAGGGCCTCCATTGCAGGAGAAGGCAGAGCCTGGAGGTCAGTCAGTGTTTCAGGAGAGGTATGAGCCCAGNGCAGAGAGGCAGCAGGCCACACAGCCTTCTCAGTGGCCCTGTGCTCTTTCTAGTGGCTCCTATGTGAAGCTGACCCTGAGGGGCACAGAGGGTGGCCCAGGAGGGGTCTGCTACACTCTTGTCCCTCCNAGCTCTCCTGCACATGGGTGTTTGCAGGTGTCTTGGAGCTCNCTCCCTCAAGGCTGCTGAGANCCCCTTGCTTCTGGAAGTCAGGCCAGCTGCTTGCACCCTCTCATNCCACCACCACCANGAAGTCCACTTGCAGCTCCTGACAAGGAAAGTATGGCCCTCTGCCTGCTTTGAGAACACAACCCAGAGTGCCAAGCAGAGGTGTGTCCTCAGTTTTGGTTCACTCCTCTCACCCTCTGGCATGTAAAGCTGGAGAACAGAATGTGGCCCAGGATCTAGGCCTAGCCCTCTCAGAGGCTGTGGTGTGGAGTGGNCCAAGTGTCTGCTCACCCCTTCATCATCTGCCTAAGGGAAGCTCTGAAAATGACAAT
>LZPO01078267.1:86667-106128 GCA_001675575.1 Neotoma lepida
ACACACACACACACACACACACACACACACACACACACCCATTAGAAGTTGCCCATATGAGGTTTCATTGAGTAATTGTTGGGCCAAAAGGGCCCCATGGCTTCTGAAACATTGATAGTGTCCAATTCCTTGGACTTGTGCCAAAACTAAGAAGGGGAGGGGGACTCCTGCTCAGGGTCAGTCCTGGGGATTGACGTGACCAGAAGCAGGACTCAGTCCAGGTGCTCATGGGTTCTTGTGACTGAAAACTGCACTCTGTCTTTCCTCCTGCCCCCTCCCTCTCTCCCTTCCCTTTTCCTCTCTTCCTTTTGGGGGCTCTCTAACCCCCATGAAGGCTTGGGTAGAGCAGTGGGATTCAAGTGTGAGAACATGGACTTGGGGCCTATCTCTATGGAAAATATCAGGAGACTATGAGGAAGTCCCTCCCTATCTCTGGACCCCATTCATTATTCCCTATTCCCCTGAAAATCNAGGGTGCTCAGAGCATACTGGGNNGTGGGCTATCCTGGAAAACCCTTATTGTGAAGATCTAGGATTGCAGGATTGGACATAGGGAGTAAGAGAGGTGCTGGGCAGACCACTTCCTGTCTGGGCANGGAAGTGGTACCTGAAGAGGGCTCAGGGAGCAGGAGTCNTGAGGGCTGGGCCCNCAAGCACTTACCATGGGCGCTGGCTTCCCTCCNGACACGATGCAGACCAGNGTGAAGTTCTGGGCCTGGTACCGGCTGAAGGGGGCAGGTGAGTCAGCAGCCACGACTTCGATGGAGGTAGGAGGAGCTTCCGGAGGGAAGAACAGGAGGCTATGACTCAGTTGGGGGACTCAGAAAGAGATCTACTAGGCACTANACCANGGGCTGCTGTGGTATTGACTATGGCAAGCATGGCGTCCCTCACTGGGGACACAGAGCAGGGTCCTGCTTCCTGGAACTTTTAGCCCAATGGAAGAAATACAGAGCACTCAAGAGGTCATGAGGATTGAAGTGGCAGGACNTATCCTAGAGANGGCATGCTAGTGCAAAGGGGGACCCTGCCCCAGTGAAGAGGTCCTGGGGAGTCAGTTCCAGAGAAGCCAGACTGTGCTGTGATCCAGGGAAGCAGCAGTTGACAGGAAGACAGAAATAGCACATGCAAAGACCTAATTAATGGACTGGATGGACAGCCAGGTGAGCTGTGTGCTCTGGTTGTCCCAACAGCTAGGAAGCGGGACAGAACACAAGCAGGGCCTGTGAGTGGCAGCCACTCCATGTCTGGGCTGGAGTCAGCTCCAACCTGTGCAGAGGACTCTGACATTTTCTGGAANTTGTGAACCAGCTGTTAAACTGTTACCAACTTGAAACCAGTCCCCTGAATATCTTTATACCATGATATCAGCAACTGTTACAGATCAAGGCCTCAATCCCTCCCTCCTCTGCTTCCAACCTCAGAAAGCTGTGTGACCAGCTCACCACAGACTAAGAGGTCTTTCCTCTCTCTCCTGAGTAGTAGGGAGCCATTGAAAGTTTTAAGTGAGAGCAGGGACACTGCACCAACTTCATTTTGAAGAGCTGGAAAGCACAGCATGGGTTTTGGCTGGACAGGACAGCGGTGTAGACTCCATGGGCTGGGAATGAGCTAAGCAAGTGACTTAGAGTCACCCCAAGCTGGCGGCTTCTCTCTCCCTTCCTGGAACCCAGCTTAGTGTGGCTAGCAGCCTCTTCACCTGCTCACCTTCTTCTCCTTGCCCACATTCCAGTTCAGTCACGGCCATCCCCATGTCTTGGGGACATCACCACACTGTGAGCCTCTGACTGCCGCTTTGTTAAATGGGTACAGTGCTCAGCAGATGTGGCCATGGGACAGAACTTGAGCTAGAGGAACTGCAGAGCTCCATGCTGGGAATTCAGCCTTAAGAAAATTCTTCGCTATGATTTCCTGACCTCCTTGGCATCTGCAGGAGGCACCATCTTTGAACTCTGCTTGGGGCCGGCTGTCCATTCTTGCTTCCCTGGCCTTGGGCCTGTGTGCAATGGTTGATGGGTAGGGGGCGTTGTACAACCAACAACAAGAGATGCTGGAGACTTTGCCTTCCTGCAGGGGCTTTTCACCCCAGTTGAGTTTAATTAAGTTCAGCGAGCATTTCCTGGTACCCGCCAGGTGTGGGGCTTGGTGCCAGGGGCCTGCTGCGGGCATCCAGCAAGGAGGCAGATAGAGCGCAGAGGAGACTGTTGGTTGATGGGGGTGGCAAGCACGGGGCTGCTCTGTTTTAGGGCCCAGTGAGATGGAGCCAGGTATGAGCCATCATTTCATTCAGGCAGCCACACATGCTGGGGGCAAGAGAAGGGAAGCAAGCGGGGAGCTTGAGAGAACAATAGACGGAGAATTGTAATTAAGTGGAAGATGGCTAAAACAGATGGTAAGTGGGGTAGGAATTCGGAGAGAGGAAATGCACACCAGAACACTTCAATTACCCAGAAGTTGCAAACTCTGCAGTGTAACTTTTACTGAACAGCACTGAAAACAAGCTCGTACAGCAAGAATCAGGGACAGCCCCGCTTCCGTGAGCTGACTCTTCAGCCTCACCATTGGCCTGGGAGGTGGGTGTGCTATTCCCATTCTACAGATGGGAAAACAGGAGATGTGTGAACACACCCCAGCTCACGTAGTCAGCGTGAGGTAGAGCTGAGATCTGAATGATGGCAACCTGGCCCTGGAGCTTATATTCTCTGTTTTTAGACAGGGTCTCATTTATGCAGCCTTGGCTGACCTAGAACTCTCTATGTTGACCATGCTAGCCTTGAATTCTTNGTGATCTGCCTGCCTCTACCTCCGTGTGCTGAGATTAAAGGTGTGCACCACCAATTCCTGGCTTGGAGTCCAGATTCTCAGGCAACCAGGACAGCTCAGCCTACAAAGGGGCCGGTGTCTATCGGTATCTTTTTGCCTACGTGCAAACTTCAGCTGTTGAGATTTCTCACTCCCTGACTTTGCAGCGTCTCCAGAGGCCTGGTGGTCCAGTTTCCTTGGAAACTGTTTTTAATTCTGCTGCTTCAAGGCTGAGGATCCTCCGGTCAGAGTTCAGCCTAAGACACTGCCACCTGAGCTCACTGTCTGTGGTCCCCATCACCTTTAGTGTCCCTCTGACATATCTCATGCCCACCTCTCTCTGCACCTCCATCCCTTACCTCCGTTGGTCAGCATCTCCATCTTTGACCTCATTTCCATCATCAGCACCTCTACCCCACCACTATTACCACCTTCCACCCTCATTCTCATCTTCACCTTCAACATGTGCCAGTTAAAGTTCATCCCCCAGAATGCTGCAGCACCAGAAAGAGAAGATGGACCCTCCAAAATNACTCTTCCCCTGTGTCACTGGATCAGTTAGTTTTCTATTGCTAAGGTAAAACACCATGATCAAGGCAACTGATAAAAAAAAGTATTAATTGAGCTTATGGTTCCAGAGAGTTAGAGTCCATGACAGCAGAGCAAAGACATGGCGGCAGGAACAGTGGAGAGCTCACATCTCAAACTCCAAGCAGGAGGCAGAGAGCACACTGGGAATGGCAGGAGGCGTTTTAAACCTCAAAGCCCACCCCCAGTGACACACCTCCTCCAACAAGGCCACACCTCCTAATCCTTCCTGAACAGTTCCACTAACTGGGGACTAAGTACTCAAACATGAGTCTATGGGGGCCAGTCTCATTCACACCACCACAGTCACCCTCTCTGAGGTCACACCGAGGAGAACATGCCTGACAGAACTGCTCAAGCAGTAAACGAGACGGCAACGATGTAGTACCGGTTATGCCCACCAGTCATGTTAATGAATGCTATTGGCTCTGCTTCATTTTTGCCATGCTAGTGAAGGAATCTGGAGCCTCCTGAATGCTGACCAAGTGCTCTACCCGAGAGCTGCACACATCTTTAGAAAGAAGGGAGGGAGCTAACAATGGACCGTGGGCTCCAGACCAGAGCACTCAAGGTTCAAAGACCAGCCACACTACTTATCAGCTGTGTGGCCTTGGGTAGGTGACTTAAGCTCTCTCTGTGTGTTTGCTTACCTGCAAAATGAAATTAAAGGGGGCTTGTGGAGATTCAATAAATAGGACCTGCAAAATATTTTGGAAGTGTCCCCAATAATAGCAATAGCTGCCCTTGTTGTGGCCCTCCCTGCTAGTTTTTTTTGTTTTAGGTGACTTGCCAGGGAATGGGAGGGTCAAGTCTGGTATCTTCTTGTATGTAGTTTAGCATGGAGAACATGAAATGCTTGATGTTTGCACCCTTGACCACAGTAGACACTCATACCCTATAGTGTCCGAGCACCCCAAATGTTGCATGTTCAAGCCCACGTGTGCTGGAACTGTAAACAGCACACCAAATTTCAAAGGCTTAATTTTTGTAAAAGAACATTGCAAGATGCACACACACAGAGGCACACACACACTCATGCACATACACAGGTACATGCACACTCATGCTCACACTCATACAAACATACTCATGCATATACACAGATGCACACACAGCAGCACACATGCACTCATGCACACATTCATACAAACATACTCATGCACATACACAGATGCACACACACAGAGGCACACACACACTCATGCACATACACAGGTACACGCACACTCATACGCACACTCATACAAACATACTCATGCATATACACAGATGCACACACAGTGCTACACATACACTCATGCACACACACTCATGAACACACTCATACAAACATGCATATACACAGATGCACACACAGCGGCACACATACACTCATGCACACACACACACTCATGAACACACACATGCTTGTATACATTCACAGATGCACACACACAGAGCCTTGCATCTGACTCACTCAGAGCCTGACTGGGAGCTGTGCTCCATCCCTCCAGGCTTTTCTGAGCAGGTGTGAACAGATAGTTAAGCTCATAAGGCCACAACAGTTGTATGGATGATGACAAACAGAAACTGCCAGCATCAGTGTGGACAGCCAGAGCTTCACACACTTGCCCACCAGCATCTCCCAGGCACCGTGTCCTGGGAGAATGTCACTCTACATTGTGCCCTCTGGTGTCCCTTGGAAGGCTGAGTGCTGGCTGCTTACTGCTGCTCCACCCCATGCGTCCCTGTCGCTGTGTCCCCTCCCGTTCCCTTCCCTTCCCTTGACTAGGCCCAGCCCTCTGTCCTAGACAGACCCCTGCTTCCTAGGCTCATTGCCTGTGTCCTTTCACCCATGGTTTCCCTCAATATATTTCCATCCCAACCTCCGTCTGCACCTCTATCCCTGTCTCCATGCATCTTCATCCTCACCTCCATCATCAGCTCCCTCTCTGCTTCCATCTGAATTTCCATCCACCTCCAGGCCCAGCCCTGGCCCTACCTCTGCTTTCGCCTGTCTCTACCTGATCTCTGCCTCCACCCACACCTTTCCTTCCATCTCCCTTTACACCTCTGCCTCCATTCTCACTATGCCCTCCTCCATCCCCCATCCCTTTTCCATCCCCGCTTTGACCTCCACCTCCACTTCTATCTTCACCTCCATCTCTTTTTTGAGATAGTCTCATGTAACTGAGGTGCTCCTTGAACTTGATATGTAGTAAAGGATGACCTTGAACTTCTGATCCTCTTGCTTCTACCTCTTGAGTGCTGGTATTGGAAGTGAGCTAATGCCAGGTTTATACAGTGCTGGGGATCAAACTCAGGATTCCATGCATGCTCGGCAAGCACTCTACCAATTGAGCTATAGTCCTAAGTCTCCACAACCACCTCCTTTTTTGAGATAGGGTCTCACTATGTAGCTGGCCTGGAATAGTAAATGCAGATCAGGCTGGCCTTGAACTCAGAAATGCCTCTGCCTCTGCCTCTGCCTCCTGAGTTCTGGGATTAAGGGTGTGTGTCACCATGCCCAGTTTCCATCTCTAGCTTTAGCTTAATTTCTACCACGGTTCCTATCTTATTCCTTCTCCCTACTCTTGCCTTATTTCTACTCCTACCCCATTCTAGACTCCAACCCCATCCTCACTTTCATTTTCTTCCCCAATAGGTCTCCATCAAGGTCAAAGCCAAGCAGCCTTTTATGTGACCTGGGCAGGAGATCCAGTTTCCATTCATCCAAAGACAGCCAGCTGAGGGCACAGCCATAAAGTTCACGGGACCTCGTGGGTAAGAATAACCCAGTAAAATGACAGGCTCAGAGTGAGCAGTGTGCAGGGGCCTCCTGACTGTGTCCAGACAATGAGGAATGGAGAAGAAACTTAGCCTGTGGAAAGCCTGTTTCATGCTCCTTCCCACTCCTCTGCTGTCTGCACAGACAGTGGTGTCCTGAGCTCCCAGCAGCTCTTTGGGGGCACTGTTCTGAAACTCCCCAGATCCCATGACCCCACCCCACAACCACCCAGCCAGCCAGCTTTCTGGTTTACTTCTCACTTTGTCTTAAGAGGAGGCATCTGTTTCTGGAAGTTTCCTTGGCTAATTCTGTGTGCAGCTGTCAAGGCAATAGCAGCTTCCCATCGGACACCGCCACACAGCCCAGCTAGCCTCCACCACCCCGTCCCACGGCCACTGAGGGAGGCGGGAGGTGAAGTTATTTTAGACTCAGCAATTCATATTGATGGAGTATGGTGATGCTCGGTGATCCATTTTATGAAATTAATCCTGAAATATAGCCTGTCTGTATCTTGCAAGCGGAAGTTTGTTTCAGGCTCCGTAACTCACTTCTGAGCTAGTGCAGCCGCTCACTCAGCTCTGTAAATTATCTGGTGGTCTTGGCAAAGGGACACGGTGAAGAAACACCGGCAACATGGGCAGGGTACCTTCCCTAGGTGCATCTACCTGTGCCCCCACCCCGCCAGGTCACCCTCCCCATCCTGAGGTACCCACTTTAACAAAGGCAGAGCGGAGCTCCATCCCCTGACCAGGTGACAATATCATCAGAGCTTTGGACCAATTGGCCGCCACCGTCTCCAGCCTCAGCCTTCTTGTCTGTGAAATGGGTTGAATGGGACACATCTGCCAACATCTCAGCTCACAGGTATTTTGAGGGAAGCAGAAGAAAAATGAGCATTCTCTTATGAGAATGTGGAATGCTGAGCTGGCAGAAAGGTTGTGTTAACTCTCTTCTCCTATTGTTGCCGCCCTTCTTCTCATCTCTCAGGAACACTATTGTCTTCAGGGAGGGACCCTCCCGCCTGCCCTGCAGGTACCACTCTGTGAAGGTGCTGAGCCTGCTCCAGTCCTGAGAATCATTTATCACAGGGAGGGCATCAATTAGATTTGGGGGATGGGTGGGAAGAAGGAATGGACAAGTTCAAAATTATATTATTTGCAAAAAATCCATTCTTCCTCTCAGCATGCCTGCTCTATCGACTGCCTTCCTTTTCGATCAGCTCCTAGCCATTATGCTGTATTTCAAACACCAGAAAACTAGCCTCTAATATAAGTGTCCATGAATATAAATGTCCCATGTGGTCCACTTTCATTTCTTTCTTTGATTTCTTGATCCTCTGTCTCTGTTCCTTTCCCATTCTCTCCAGAGTCTCTTTTTGCTTCAAGATGTCACTCAGCACAGCACCTCCTTCAGGAAGCCCTCCCAGCCGCAGCTTCTAGAGCAGCCCAGCAGCCTCCCTGCCTCACTCACCCTGGGCCTGGATGCTTTCTTTCCCCATCTGACTCTGCCTCATCTCTCAAGGTTGGCTTCAGGTGTGGCCTCCTCAGACAGCCCTCCAGACCTGACAAGGTCCTTTCTCTGGGTGCCCAGAGCTGGTCACCCTCAGGCTGCTTGTCACTCTGACCAGGGTCTGCCTCTGTCTCTCAGCTTGCGTGGGGTTGGGACTTTGTCCTCTCCATCCCAGCCTTAAACCTGAGGCAGTCTGCCACACAGAAGCTCAAATTCCATTCCTGCTTGTGTCTCACACTTCTATGAGTACAGAGGACGCCAGCCAGGCTGTGACAGAGATCCCAGAAGACGCTGGGAGTGCTCTGGGCCAATCTGTCTTCATCTCCAGCCTTCTCCGTCAGGTACCCACCCTGTCGCCAAGCTCCAAACACACTGAGCTTCCCCTGTGCCTTTTTTTCCATCCCTTCCCTCCTTCCTTCCCCAAGCACCCCAAGAGAAGGACTCTTGTCTCCTCCCAACACACAGGGTCACTCAAGAAATGTTTGCACCATGGGTGAGTGGAGGAGGGATCCAGGTGCCGCACCCTCCGGTCCCTGTCCCATCTAAAAGGGTGGGAATCTCACCCCCCTCCTCTCTTTCCCAGTGATGGTTCCCAGTAGATGTAGATCCTGCCAATGGAGAAAAGGGAGAGGGAGGGAAGGCCTCAAGTCTGCGGTTTAGGGGAAAATTAAATATCGAGCTGAATAGTCACAGTCCCATGCAGGAGCAAACCCAGGACAAGTCCCCACATGGAGCCATGATCCATGACAGGAGAGAGACTTAGAGGCTGAAGCTACATGGGCCACAGATGCAGAGCGGAGTCACCCCCTACCCGGGAACTTGAGCTTAGCTGAGGGGGTCAGTGTCCAGGTCATCATCAGCATGGACACCCACTGTTCCAGGGTCCTTCCCACCATGAGATGGGGACCTCTCTGTGCTAAGCAGGAGCTCAATCATGTCAAGTTATCATCTGCTCTCCTGAGCCTGCTCTGTGGAGAGCTGCTGGCAGTGCCCACTCACCTGCTTGCCCCTCCCTGCCAGCTGTGACAGGTGATAAACAGCTGAGCTGGAAGCTTTGGCTGAGTGCTCTGGAGAGCAGAGGCTACCCCAGGGGAATAGTGAGTGAGCAAAGTACAGGCTAGTGAGGCCGATGGGGGAGGGGAAGAGACCCTACCCACACTTCAAGGGGGAGTGGTGCTTCCTGTTGGAGCTGTACTGTCACTCCACACTTTTGACGTGTGTGTGTGTGTGTGTGTGTGTGTGTGTGTGTGTTCGCACACTTGTGCCATGGCATGCAACAAGGTGTGGGACTTGATTCTCTTCTTCTACCTTGTGAGTCTTGGGTATCAAACTCAGGCCATCAGGCTTGGCAGCAAGCACCTTTGTCTCCTGAGCCATCTCACCAGCCCTCCAGTACTGTTTCTAGACTATGCCTTGAACCCACTGGTTCTCAGCAGTGTCAGCATTCTCTGGGAGTCAGTCACCACTGTAAACCCTTGGACCCCTTCCATACCCAGCTATTGGACTTTCAGTTCCTCCAGGCAACTCCAAGGCAAGTTCAAATGTGCCAACTGCTGCCTTGACCTGGGCAAGCTTCAGTGGGTTCACCCCTAAGTTGTCCTGTGGACAGAGAGCTTGGTACATAATAGAAGCTCAGTAGACAGTAATAGAAGTTACGAAGAACAGGCTTGAAGGGATTGGAGAATGCCAGCCTGGTTCTCCAAGCATCTACACACAGGCCTAGGCCTCCCTAGCCCTCTGCACTGACTGGGTCCAGGACTTCACACTCCAAAGCCCTGCCTCCCACAACTGGGGAAATTTTCTAGCAGGCCTGGATTGGCTGCTTGTCAGTAACCCAGGTTTCCAGACTGGCCTTCAAAGCTGCCAGTCTTGTGTAGTAGACCCTCCTGTGGTCCTGGGGTGCTTTGGCCTGAGCCTCAGTGGGTGACTCCCTCCTGTGAGTCTGAGCTGTCTCACACTGCTGTTGTGCTTTATAGAGAGAATGTGTCAAAGACCTACTATAGACACAGATGAAATCTATGAGGTGTGCCACAGATTCGTTTTATAACAGCAGGGTTGGCCGATTTGGGGGACTTTTTCAATGTACCCCACAGATGCATATTACATGCTCCGGCAGTTTCACCCTGTGTGCCAGTATACTGGAAGCCTCTGGAAGGCTATGGAAACCTAGGAGGGGCTGCAAGCGCAGAAGCATCCTGAAGAGTCTCCTCCAAGCCCATCAGCAGGCTGGGCTGCTGGGCTCCAGGAAGCCCACTCAGGAATACCACTGTCCCATTAGCTGAGCCATGTCCCTCCAAGCACACACAGAGCCTCTGTATTGGTGGCTGTGAACAGGGCTCACCCCTGCCTAGATGCACAGGGCTCGGGAACCCCAGCTGGGAGGCTGCAGTCTTGGCTAGGAGAGCTGTGTTCCTAGGTAGCTGATAGGACAAGGGTAATATGAGCATTGTCTCTGGGAGCAACTTGAGGGGTATGAGGTAGAGGCAGATGGTCCCCGGCTGAGGGTTCCAGCTAGGAGAGCAATTCAGTCAGTAGAGTCCATGCTCAGTGGAATTTTGGGTTCTGGTCTTGCCCAGGGCTAGGAGTTTTTGGGGTGTCTCTCCCCACTGGGCCACTCTCATGAGGGAAAGAATGGGCATTCCAGTTCGTGGCCGCTCAGTGGGCACACGTGGACTCTGGCCACTCTTGCTCTTTTTGTTGATTATTGCCCTGGAAACAAAGGCGCTTGTGGGAAGCTAAGGAGCCAAAGTCTGTGGAGGCTTTGACTCTGATCTCTAGATGACCTCCCCTTCCCTGTCCTCAGTTTCCCCATTTAACCAGTGCCACAGTGGACAATGGCTGAGGGGTCATGTGCACACCACCTTCCATAGCAGTCAGGAAGCCCCTTGGCTGCCCACCAGTTCAAGCCTCTGGACATCCTCAGTATCCTGGAAAGCACCACAGTGGGTCAGCCTGCTCCTGACCCCACACCTGCACCCCACACCCCAGCTCAAAGCCTTCCTTCCAGGGCAGGGTGGATTTCCCAAAAGGTGTTGAGTCCATTGCCTTTCTCATCCTGTGAGCATTTTAGGATTGATTTTTAAGTCGGAGGCAAATAAATCATCTGTTTGGCTTGCTGTTCATAATGCAGTTTTCAGGAGGAGCTGCGGGAAGGGTATCCGGTGAGAAGGGGCTCCCACATTTCCTCCCTGATAGTTCATACTAAAGTTCAGTCAGGGCTGGGGGTCTCAGTGGTTAAAGCGGTTGCCACACAAGCACGAGATACTGTTGGAGTCTCCAAAATCTGTGTAATTGCCATGAGGGTGCAGTGGTTTGCCTGTAACTCCAGCCTCAGAAGGCAGAGGCAGAGGATCCCCAAAGCAAGCTGCTGGTGAGACTTGCTGTATCAGTGAGCTCTGGGTTTGATTGAGAGATCCTGCCTCAGTGAATGAGGTGGAAGAGCAGATGATTCCTGACATCAGTCGTGGGCCCCCACGTGCACATGCACACACATATATATGTTCACACACATGCAAATATGCACACACACATGCATACCACACATACACACACACACACACACACACACAGTGGGACAGGGCAGGGGGAAGCATTGGACCATGCATACACAGGTACCCATCACTCAGCTTCAACCTTGAACATTTCCAACTGCTTCCATTACTGACTCTCTCTTGGATCCATGGAAGAGCTAAGTGAAGCTTTATTCTAGAAGGTGCCCAGCTTCAAACCAGGAGGAGGGGCTTGGCTGGAGCCCCAGAGGTTCAGAGTCTGGATCCCCTCCTCATAGCCTTCCCGGTCCTTCTAATCCTTTCAAACAGTGCCACTCCTAAGTGACTAAGAATTCAAATATATGAGCCTATGGGAGCCATTCTTATTCAAACCGCCACAGGCAGGGAACACCCCTGTAGGCTAGAACGTGGGGAGGGAGTATGCTCAGTGCTGGGGCCTCAGCCACCTGATTCACCTCTGACAGGAATCTGGCTACTCGAAGTCACATCTCGACTCTGACATTCAATCTTTAGGTGACATTGGCTGGTCACGATCCTTGCTGAGCCTCAGTTTGCTCATCTGCAGAATGGAACCATCATAGTATGGGCTTTACAGGGTTCTGCTGAGCACTATGTAAAGTGCTGAGGCCCTTGCCTGGCACCTGTTGAGTGCATGGCTGGTACCATTGCCATCTCTGATTGCCCCTCCCCATGTTCCGGCATAGAGAGGTGTTCTCTGCTTGTGGTGATTTAAATAAAAGTGGCCCCACAGGCTCATATATTTGAATCCTTAGTCACTAGGGAGTGGGACTATCTGAAAAGATTAGAAGAATCAGAAGGTGTGGCCTTGTTGGAAGAAGCATGTCACTGGGCATGAGTTTTGAAAGAGCATGCCAGGCCCAGAGTCTCTCCTTCTGCCTACAGATCATAATGTAGCTTGCAGCTACTGCTCCAGTGTCTCCCTGCATGCCGCCATGTTCTCCATGATGATGATNATGGACTAAAGTTCTGAAACTGTAAGCCAGCCCCAGTTAAGAGCTGCCACAGTCATGGTGTCTTCCCAGCAAAAGAACGATGCCTAAGATGCCGCTTGAAGGATGTACACTACCCTTCCCTTCCTGCATCTGGCCCCGTAGGATGCTTCTGCCAGCTAGAACCAGAACCCCCAGGAAGGGACTCCTGCCTGGGATGCCCACATCTCTCAGCTTGCACCCTTATCTTCCCCCATCACACCCATTTCCAGTCTTCCAGGAACCTGTGTTCCTGCCTGGCTCCCTACCAGTCATGGACTCCTTGAGGAAGAAGCTGGGCCTTCCAGCCCTGTGTCAGTCCTAGAGCTTGGAGGTCAGGTCCTTGGTGCACACAGCAGCCCTTGGAACCTTTGGGCCTCAGTTTCCTTTTCTGTAAAATGGGAATAATCCTACTTGTCTTCTACTTGTCTCTTGTGAGAACATCCTTGAAGAACTCTGCCCAATGCCTGGCTCATCATGAGCCTCAGTCAGCCCAAGCTTTAATGACTAAGAGTGTATGAAGGAACTGTGCCTCCTTCTATACAGATGGGGAAACCAAGTCTAGGAATCCACTGTGGCCAGATCGGTAGTCAGACTATAAGCCCCAGGGCAGAGCCCACTTGCAGCGTGATCTTGGTCTCAGCTTCCCCTTCAATACACAGTGCCAGGATTGTGTTTCCCCAGCCCATTTCCCTACAGGGCTGCAGTTGGCTCCCACGCTGCCAGCATCCCACCGCTGTGACTCCAGGTTCTCTTGCTCCTCAGATGGTTATGGGAACACCAAACCTCAGCCTTCTGCTCTCTTTACAACCCTGGGCCTGAGGCACTGCAGCTCCAACATCACATATCACTGGTAATTAAGGGTCCTGTCCCAGGGAGGGGAGTTTACCTTCTGCCAGAGACACTAAATTCTGCTCCCGGTGGTGTGGGGAATAAAGCATTGCGCTGACCTAACACTTGTCAGGGTTTAATGGTGCTCCTGCAGACATGCTCAGATGGGGACCCGGAGGCCGAGTGGATGCACATCTACAAATAGACAGGCACCATGGGTGGCAAGATGCAGAAGGTCCAGAAGGCTGGGGGGACTTGGATGCTGCAGCCACTTGTCTGGAGAGCTCAAGGGAGATGAGCTTCTTTCGTTTGGCTCTGGAAGGCAGGATGGGAATCTCAGTGAGAGGCCACACAGATGCTTATGGAACAAGGCTGTTGGGCTTGCAAGCAAACTCTGCCACTGACTCACTATGTGACCTTGATCATGATATGTAATCTTTCTGGACCTCAGCTTCCTCACTGAGTAAAATGTGGAAGGCCTGTGTCCCGAGGGTTGTGAATTTCTATATTTAAAGTGCTTGAGGCAAAGTCTGCTACCGATAACCACACTTACTTGGCTGCTCTCTGTTGACCCAATCTCTTCCTGAGGT
This sequence comes from Neotoma lepida, assembly GCA_001675575.1. NCBI lineage: Eukaryota > Metazoa > Chordata > Mammalia > Rodentia > Cricetidae > Neotoma > Neotoma lepida. Next base: position 100,253 of record LZPO01078267.1, read on the forward strand.
GGTTGTCGTAGGGAGACTAGGACTCATCCCTCCAATGTAGCAGGCAGGGGGTGTGGTAGTTTGAATGTAATTGGCCCCCACAAGCTCATAGGGAGTGGCACTACTAGGAGGTGCAGCTCTGTTGGAGTAGGTGTGGCCTTGTTGGAGGAAGTATGTCACTGTGGGAGTGGGCTTTGAGGTCTCCTATGCTCAAGATATGCCCAGTATCTCAGTTCACTTCCTATTACCTGCATATCAAGATGTAAAATTCTCAGCTCCTTCTCCAACACCCTGTCCCACCATGATGATAATGGACTGAACCTCTGAACTGTAAGCTACCCCAATTAAATGTTTTCCTTTATAAAAGTTGCCGTGGTCATGGTGTCTCTTCACAGCAATGGAAACCCTAACTAAGATAGGGGGTGCTTGCAAAGGTGTTTGAGTTAGGAGAGCTTGTGAGATGAGTGGACACATGGCCTGTTTTCTTTCCCTTGGGCACTGAGTTCCCTGGGGAGGGGAGGGTGGCCATGGCCTCTGTGGTTCCAGGGAGCCTACCCTCACAGAGGGATGTGCTATTTGACCAAGATGTCTGCTCTCCCACTCACAATTGTGGAGGCAGTTAATATAAATCACACCCAGTGTGGGGTTTGATAGCTGTGTCTCCATCTGCAGCTTAAGCCTTAAGTGGAGAAAGAATGGCATCAGAGGGTGACTGAGTGCCAGCTCGGTATTCCGAACTGACTCAGTTTCCTCTGGACTCCCACCTGTTGACTCCCAGGCTGCTGGAGTGCCAGCTGACAGTGTGCCTGGGCATCTTATGCTGTTCATGTTAAGAAAAGGCTTGGAGTCTGGTGGGGATGATTTTTCATCCAGTGGCCATCTGGCTGTCCTGCTGCCCCTGGCTGAATATCTATTGTCCCACTTCCCTTGAAAGGGGCTCAAGAGGACGAGTTGGATGGCTGGATTGAATGAATGTGCTGGGTCTGTGTGAGGTACACAGTGGGTTGCTGTCAAGGGCACCCCAACTTGGCAGAGCTGTGTTCAGAGAGGGTGGGGAGGGATTCAAGGATCCTGTGCAGGAGGCAGGCAGCTGGCAGCAGGCTAACACCTTGGAGGCTGAAGCTGGAAAGTGACTGTCCTTGCTAGATGACTCGGTTCACTCCGAAGTGCTCCTCTGAGCTCAGACCCATCTGTCTGCTTATTCCACACTGGTGCTCAGCCGGTGGCTTTGGCAACTGAGAGGCCCATGGGTGGGCATGTGGGTGGAGGGGACATCAGTCCTTCTCCAGACCCCCAGCTGGTTCCAGGCACTCAAGACAACAGTGTCATGCTCTAGACATGCTTGTATGAGCTTGGAGGTCCTTGGCCTATCATGCTTGAGTACTCTGGACTGCATCCCTTGCTCTGGACCCTCATGGCAGCCCAGCCAAGCCACTATCTCAGGCCCTGTACTGCCCATCTAGCTGCCCATCTTGGAGGGTCTATCTGATGGACAGAAAGTAGGTCTGGGGAGGTACTCGGGGCCTTTGGTCTCCATTCCATATTCCTGAAGCTGAGGGCACTAACTGAGGTCTCACAGCTATCCTGGTGCCTTCTCAGATGAACATCTTAATCCTGTGCCAGGTCTCACTAGACATCCACACTTATCCTCTCTCTCCAGTTGGTCCCCATGCCTGAGGGCTGCTATGCAGAATGGTCCCTCATGCCCAGATGCTGTGTGTACTGATCAGTCCTGGGGCTGGCTTGTGTGCTCTCAGCCTTTCTATGCCTGCTCTGCCCCACCACAATGACAATATGTGGTGTGTGAAGGGAGCACTTCCTGTTCAAGGAGACTGAGTGCTTCCTGGGCGCCATGTTGTCTGTGCCTTGTAGCAGGCCCATGGGAGAGGAGACCCATTTCCAGGGAAGAAGACCCACTCAGAGAGGAAGTAACAGGAAGACTGGAAGGGGTGGGTCTGGGCAGGGTGCTGGCTCCATGTGCCCCCATTTCTTGGCAGTCAACATAGCATAACACCCTGGGAGGGGACAGAGTTGCCACCATCCTGCTGAGACATCTGCCCCTGGCTGTTATCATTTCATGCAGCTGTCACCTGGGCCTGGCCCCTGCAGAAGCTGTTGCTGACAGGGGAGAGTGCTCCAAAGAGTGGAAAAAGAGAAACCCGTTCGCTGTGAGCCTGGACCACAGGGCTCTATTTATTTGACAGTCACATGTCATGCCCCAACAGAGGAGATGTTGTTACAACCCCCAATCAGCAGAAAGGAAGACTGAGGCTCAGGGAACTGAAGTAATATTCCAGGTCATGCTCCGTACGCTCCATAGGGGCTGAAATGGGGCTCAGTGGTGAGGCAGGAGAATAGAAAACAGCAGAGGAGGACATTCCAGAGATCAGCATAGGAAAGGCAGCAGAGCTAAGACTCAACCCTCCCTGTACTGGCTCCGCGTTCAGCCAAGGGCGCATGCTCAGGAAGCCTGCGTTTATTAGAGCTTGGAAGAGTGAGTACTGTGTTAATGACCCAACAGTCACTGGGGACCTTATCTCACTCCTTTCTTGCTCTCTTGGAGCCAGGCCACAGGTGTGGTATGACACAGCCCCAAACCCCTTTGTGTCACCCCCTTAATGAACTATCCCCTTTTCTGTCTGTACAGTTCTCCATAAGACAAGAACTCAGTTTCTGCCCTCCAGACTCAGCCCTGATCCACATGCCTTTGCAGGGAGCCAGCCCACTGCCCTGGCTTCCATGCTAGCAAGTTCAGTGGTTCTCAACCTTCCTGATGCTGCAGCCCTTTAATATAGTTCCTCATGTGGTGGTGACCCACCCCAACCATAAAAATTATTTCATTGCTACTTCACAACTGTAATTCTGCTAATGCTATGAATTGTAATGTAAATATCTGATATGTGACCCCCATGAAAGGGCTGTTTGCCCCCAAGGGGTCACAACCCACAGGTTGAGAAATGCTGTTCTATCCTACCCAGACTTGCATCCCTGGGCACATCTCCCTCAGCTTGGTTTTCCCATTTGTGAAATAGGAAAACAAACAATAGGCCTCACTTACAGAGCTGATACCCAAGATCCAGTGGGTGCTGAGCCGTGCCTGGTGGCTGATAAACACTCAGTAAACAGCTTTAGGAGTGGGTAGAAAAGCCACTGGGGCCTCTCATCATAAGTGTGTCAGCCCCATACTCATAGTGGGCCTAGTCTCCCCGAGGGCATTGATTACCCAGACACCTTCTTCTGTAGCTTGGGGGGCATGAAACAATGGTTTGTCCCTAACCCAGGGCAGTAAAAGGGGACAGTGGGACAGGAGAGATGTCACAGATCTGGCCTCACCAGATCTTCTGGTCAGCCCAAGCTTCTGGGGGCTTCTGAGGGAGGAAGGAGGAGTTGGGCTTCACAGCCTGGCTTCCCAGTGCCTCTTGGTTCTGAGTTCTTCCCAGTTCTCTGTGGCTCTGGCCTGGATCCCAGTCTGTCACATCCTTCTCCTCTGTGGAGCACCCCGCCTTGGCTCCTTGGGTCTGTACTTTAGAGGTTGCTTAGGGCTGGTTACTGTAATTAGTGTGTGCCCAGCGGGTGGCTCATCCCCTCAGGCTTCCAGACAGGGGCTGGAGCCCATCATTTTCCTCCCAGCAGGCATCCTGGGGTGTATGGTCCTGCAGCTGTGAGCCCGGCCTCTCAGCAGCCCCTGCCAGGAACCTCGGAGCAGTGTAGTGCTCCCACCCACTGGTGGACTGTGCCCTGGAGCAGTGCAGTGCTCCCACCCACTGGTGGACTGTGCCCCGGAGCAGTGTAGTGCTCCCACCCACTGGTGGACTGTGCCCCAGAGCAGTGCAGTGCTCCCACCCACTGGACCCACTGTGCCCCTGGACTCCTAACTCCCTCTCCCACCCCATCAGGCTCATATATTTGAATACTTGGTTCCCAGTTGGTGGAACTGTTTGGGAAGGATTAGGAGGTGTGGCCTTGTTAGAGGAAGTTATGTCACTAGAGGCTGCCTTTGAGGTTTCAAAAGACTCAGCATCATTCCATGTGTCTCTTTCTCTCTGCCTCAAGGTTATATCTCAAGATAAGAGATTCCAGTGACTGCCTCAATGCCATGCCTGCCTGTCCTCTGCCACAGTCCCCAACCATGATGGTCACGGACTCACTCTCTGGAACTGCAAGCCCAATTAATTCTTTCCTCTGTAAGTTGCCTGGGTTGTGGTGTTTTGTCACAACAACAGAATAATAACCAAGACAAGAGGGAATTCTACAGATGGCATTGTGCTCTTGACACCTCTAAATAACTTGTCTTGAGAATTTGCCTTTCTCAAGAGAGATGCTCTGGGATGGATTCAACAAAAAGCCTATGCTCTGGCCAGACCTCAGGGAGGCAGGTTGACCTCCACCAATCCTTAGGAACTTCTGGGTCCTTTCTTCTGGAAGCTTCCATCTACCCAGGGCAAGCTTCTTTCTTTGGGGAACCTGGATGAACTGGTCACTGGGGAGCATCCCATGAACCCAGTGCCCAAAGTCACATGGCTGCTGAGCCAATAACACATGTGCATAAGGGCCAACACAGAACTGTGAGACAGAATGAAGAGCCCCAGGAACTGGGGGCTAGCGGGTAGGTGGGTGGGGATGGCTCAACGGTTAAGAGCTGACTTTCTGCTCTAAGGACCTACCTACGTTTAATTAAGTTCCCAATGCCTGCATCAGGTGGCTCACAACTGCCTATAACTGCAGCTCTTGGGGGATCAGGTGCCCTCTGGACTCTGTGGAAACCTGAATGTGGATGGTTCACATAAACTCATGCAGGGAGCATGTGGAAATTAATTAAATAAGCAAACTTTAAAAAAAAGCCAAGTATGTGAGAAACATTTTATTTTTTCTGTTAAAGGCAGCTTGCTCACCAAGAGACAATGTTCCATACACCTCTTGTGTTTTGCCCAAGGCCTGGAATTTCTGAGACTTGACCCTGTCACATCCTTCCTCTTCTTGTGTCAGATGGTGAGGTACAGTCCTCACCAGTGGGGTAAGAATCAGAACTAAGAGAACTTCCTGCCTTAGAGTGTGCTTGCTAGCCGGGCTGGGAAAATTCAATGGGATGGATAGTGTGCCACAGGAATTTTCTGGGAAGTCTGGACCCCTCCCTCTCACCATCAATAAAATAACTCAATATGCACTGTCTGCCTATGAAAGAGCTAAAGTCATAAAAACTCCTGGAAGAAAACTATGAGGTAAATTGTGCCTGGCGTTAGTGAATGGCTCCCTGACTGAGGCACTAACAACATGGCAATAAAAGAAAAGTGGATCAAATAGAATATGCTGGTGTGAAAACCTTTTGTTCTTCAGAGGTCACCCTCCTGAAAGTGAAACCGACAGAATGGAAGAGGGGTATGCAGATGGGGTAGTTGACAAGGGACAGATCGAGGACCCTTAGAGCTAAACAACACAATTGGCTGGTCCCAGGGGAGAGACTGACATGGCCAAAAGCCTCCTGTAGGGGGCACAGTTTAAACCCACAAAAAGATGCCACCTCCCCAGACCAGGATGGATGGCTGGGTGAAAAAGACCTCTGGCTTTTAGTAATAAGTGTTGGCAAGAACTCTGAGGAGCTGGGTCCTTCATACACTGCTGGGAAGCATAAAATGGGCATGTTGGAGTCTCACAAAATCCCAGTGCTTGGGAGGCTGAGGCAGGAGGATTGCTGTGAGTTAAGGGTAGCCTGGGTTACATAGTGAGACCTTGTCTCACAAACACTAAACCAGCTAGGCGGTGGTGGCACACGCCTTTAATCCCAGCACTCGGGAGGCAGAGCCAGGCCAATCTCTGCGAGTTCCAGGCCAGCCTGGTCTACAAAGTGAGTTCCAGGACAGGCTCCAAAAGCTACACAGAGAAACCTTTTCTTAAAAAAC
>LZPO01078267.1:106143-118841 GCA_001675575.1 Neotoma lepida
AAAAAACCCCAAAACCCTACTAAACCAAATGAAACAATAACAAAAAACTTCACCCAAATCCCCCCCGCAAAAAAAACATACAGCAACCATGAAAGCTTTCTGCCATTCCCTTGAAAAACCATGAGTCCATTCACCATTTGACTCAGCAATTTACTTCCCGAAGAGAAGGCAGAAACTATGGTCATACAAGAAGTCGTTCACAGATATTCACAGCAGCACGATTCAAGAGCACCACAAGGTGGGAACAACCCAATGCCCTCCACAGACAAAAGATCCATGAATAAGGGAAATCCATAAAGTGGGATGCTGCTTAATTTTACTGCTTAATACTAAAATATAACGAAGTGTTGACACATGGCATACCATGTATGAACTGGTAGAACATTAATAAAAGAAGCCGGTCACAAAAAATCCATGTATTTTATATGATTTTGGTTGTTTGACATACCCAGAGTAAGGAAAGCTGAGGGACATAGAATGTGTGACCATGGCCACAAGGTTTCTTTGGGGAGTGATGGAAACATTCCAGAACTGACTATGGTGGTGGCTGCAGGGCCCTGGATGTAAACGGGACCCCTTAAATGAATGGCAGTGTGAGTGTCATCACTCGATAGAACCGTCGCATGAGACAGTAAGGTGAGTGGGGGTGGGAGTGAGCACCAGCCACAAGAGAAGCTGCACAGAACACTCTGGAAGACGAACACACCAGGTGCCACACACAAGCACTGCTCTTGGGTGCTCCAGGTGTGGAAAGCATCGCACTTTGGCCTGGGGGTCCAAAGGGTCACTCCATCTGCCATTCTCACTGGAGAGCTCTAAAGAGAGGGGGAACCCTGAGAGGAGGATGGCTCAAATAGCCCAGGCTGGCCTCAAACCCGTATGTAGTAGAGGATGACCTTGAAATCCTCAGGCTCCTGAGTGCTGGGATTATAAGAGGGCACTGCCATGTCCAGTTTTATGTAGTGCTGGGGACGGAACCCAGTGTTTCGTTCTTGTTAGGTGAACACTCTGGGTCTGTCTGTCTGGGTTCCCACTGCTCAGTGGTAAGCTGCCTTCAGGGTGGATGGTGTGGTGGTTTGCATAGTAGTGCCCTCCATAGGCTCACAGATTTGAACGCTTGGTCACCAGGGAGTGGCACTATTTGAAAGGATTAGGAGGTGTGGCCTTGTTGGAGGAAGTGTGTCCCTAGGGGTTGGCTTTGAGGTTTCAAAAGCCCAAGCCAGGCCCGGTGGCTCTCTCTCTCTTCCTGCTGCCTTTGGATCCAGATGAAGAACTACTTCTCTAACACCATGTCTGCCTGCATGCGCCCTGCCGTGATGACAATGGACTAAATCTCTGAACTGTAGCCAGCCCCAGTTAAATGCTTCCCTTTATAAGAGTTGCTGAGGTCATGGTGTCTCTTCCCAGTAGTAGAACATCAGCTAAGACAGGTGGTTAGTTATGGCATAGGTTGAGTCTTTGCCTCCTACTAGACCCCACCCCCCATTTTCTGACTAGGGAACCCAGGCAAGTGACACCACCTTTCTGTTTCCCTCTGTCAAAGTGAAAGTGGTAGGATTGCCTCTCTGAGTGCTTGAGTGTTCTCAAGAGAACATGTGAACAGCTGAGCCTGGTGTGTTAGGGTTTGCACAATGATGGGTGACCATGTCACTGGGAACACAGATCAGTGGCTTCCCAATCCCAGCCTCCTCCCTCCTGGCTCCATTATTGGCTTGAAATTGTTTCCTCAAACATATGGTAAAGTCCTAAGCCCTGGTCCCTGAGAGTGTGACCTTCTTGGTGTAATTAGGTTGAGATGAGGCTATTCTAGACCAGGGCGGGTCTTAACCTAGTGACTGGTGTCCTCAGAAGAAGAGAATGTGGGACTGGGGATGCGGCTCTGTAAGTGGAGTGCTTGCCCAGGGGGCAGAAAGCCTGGGGTTAGGTCCCCAGCATGTGGTGGCATATACCTGTAAGTGCCCACCCCCCCACCCCCCGCAATCTGGGATAGACCCAGGGATATCAGAAGTTCAAGACCATCCTTGGTTCCAAGCCAGCCTGAGCTACATGAGACCCAGTCTTAAAATAAAATAAAATAAAATCAGAAAGAAAGAAAAGTAGACAGGGCGGCACAACCCTGTGGAAAGAAATACCATGTGATGCAGAGACTGATTCGCATGAAGGAGGACTGTGTCACAGAGCAGAGCAGTGAAGGCTTCGACAGTCACCAGCAGCCAGTCACTGTGGCCACAGTCTACCAGTTCATGGCCACAAGCTCCAGACAGGCTTGGGAAATTAACATGCTTTTGAAGGTTCATGTGGGACCTCAAGCTGTGTCATCCCTGTTGGAAGGCAGGTCACCCCGGGTGAGGACTCTGCCATGCTTGCCACTGGACTCCTGGCCTGGAGCAGGCTTGGGCCTGAGGGCTGCTGAGTAAGGAGCTCCTGAGCAACCATTGTACCTTCTCCAAATGCCACCTTCCAAGGGACCCTGCTCAAATGACCCCACCTCTCTCCGCTGGTCCCTGACCACTTTGCCACTTTTGGAAACACTGTGTGACAGTGTGGCCCAGGCTCAGAGCCTACTTTATGGTCTGCACCTGAGGTACTGTTCCAGTGCACAGGATAGTAGCTAGAATATGTCACAGGCATGTCCAATCTTTTGACCTTGCCCTATGTTGTCATTCAATACGTTGTCATCTACAAACTGCAAAATACATCTCACAAGATTTCAAGTAAGTTCCAGATTTTGTTGGGCCATATCCATAACTCTCCGGGGCCACACACCCTGCTTGTGGGCTGAGGGTTGGACATGCTTTCTAGCTGTTCAATAAACATTTGCCAGAGGAAGACTGGATGAGAAAGTGACCCGAGGTAGACATGGGAGTCACTTTCTGATCTATTTGGACAAAACAGACATTCTGGGCTCCGCTGATGGAGTGCTTGCACAAAATACCTGGGTTCCATCCCCAGCACCTCATGGTGCATGTCTGCAATCCCAGCACTTGGGAGATGGAGGCAGGAAGATTACAAGTTCAAGAGGATGGAGAGATGGCTCAGTGGTTAAGAGCACTGACTGCTCTTGCAGAGGACCTGGGTTCAATTCTCAGCACCCACAAGACAGCTAGCAACCATCTGTGACTCCGCTTCTAGGGGATCTGACACCCTCTTCTGGCTTCTGAAGACACTGCATATATATGATGCACAGACACACATACAGGCAAAAACTCTCACATACATCAAATAAAAATGAATTAGTTTTTAGAAGAGAAGTTCAAGGCCGTTGCTGGTTACACAATGAGTTTGAGACCAGCCTGGGTTACATGAGACCCTGTCTTTAAAATAAGACATTATGTATTATTAACTATTAAATTTTTTTTTTTACTGGAGAAGAAGTTGAATGGCATGGACCACTTGTGTCAAAAGCAGACACTAACTTAACTGGAGTTTGTCACCTGGTCTGCCAGACTCCAGGTCCAGTGCTCTGTTAGGAGGGGCTAAGTGGAAATGGTTCTGGACAGTGGATGGGGATGAGGGATGGGGATGAGGGAATGGGAATGGAGCCAGTGTGGATGTTTCCTCTCCCTTCTCCAGATCCCCGCCTGGGTACCACAACCCCGCCTGACTATAGGAGAATCCAGTGTCAGATGCTCCAGCCTAGGCCCTGTGAGTGAGGACGCTGTCCTACACCCCAGGATGGTGAGTATTTGGGTTGCAGACAACCTATGACAAAGGTAGGGGTGTTCCCTTGGGAGTCTGGATGGAGTTAAGGCTGCTAGCTGTGAACAAAGCAGGCCAGATGGGACCTGCTAGCCCCAGGCTCTGTCACTCACATGGCATGTCTCTTAACTCTCAGGGCCTCTGTTCCCTGCTCTGTCAAACAAGGAACAACCATATCTGTGAGAGCCCTTATAGGGTCACGTGATCAGCCTTGGTGTGTGCACTGAGCTGGGACCAGCACAGGCAAGATGCCATGACCTGTGGCTGAGGTGCTGCTCCTGGCCACTCAGGAGGAAAACTTCAGCTTTGACCGGGGTGAGGAGCCCAGGCCTCATTATGTTTAATTGCTTGTAACGCAAGCCCCTTAGCACACTCACCCCCATGACCTGCACCTCCAGGAAGCAGCTTTACCATCCTCCCATGACTGTGTGCGACATATTCCCGGAGCCCAGCACGCAGCTCTCAAATTGGCTCACGATTTGTCGGCAGCTTGGATAAAAACATTTTAATGGCTGTATGCAGCACACACCCTAAGTGTCGCTCACGGGCCTCCAGAATGTCTTTTCCTACCACACAGCGGGATGTGATAGGCGTGAAATTACAGCCCCTCTTTCAGTTTCATCTCCACCCAGAGGCCTCTGTGAGCAGCTGTGGAGGATTGACGGTGCCCAGTGACTTTGATGGAGGTGGCCTGGGCCCTGTCCACAGCCCCAGCTCCTCTCTTCACTATCCTGGGAGGCTCTCTGTTCTCACAAATCTGGGGTTCTGTCCTGCCTCACTGTTAGCTGTCACACCCTCATGGCACAAAGGAGACCCAAGCATTGAATGACCTCTACTCACTGGAGGGTCTCTGAGACACTGAGAGAGGATCTGGGCAAGGACAGAGAAGTCTAGATTGTGAGGGCCTGTGATTTTGGAAACTGGCCTTGACACAGACATATTCGAAGAAAGTTGTGGAGTTGGGGGAAGCATAATTAAAAAAAAAAGACAGCAAACAAACAAACAAAATAAACTTTCAGGGCTCTGTGGTTAAAGAGCTTTGAGTGCAAGCATGAGAACTAGGGTTCAAATCCCCCAAATCCGTGTAAATGCTGGGTAGGTGTGGTGGCCCACCTGGAATTCTCCAGAACAAGCTGGATAGACAGAGTAGCAGTATCAGCAAGATCTGGGTTTGATTGAGAGACCCTGCCTCCATGAACAGAGTGGAGGAGCAATTGAGGATGATTCCACTATCACATGCAGGTGCTCCCACATGTAGGTGCTCCCACATGTAGGTGCTCCCACATGTAGGTGCTCCCACACACATGCAATCAACACACACACAAACATGTACACACACACAGGAACACGGAAAAATAAAACTAAAATCTCTTTGAGCTGGATAGATGGTTCAGGAGTTAAGAGAACCTGCCATGAAAACATGAGGACTGGAGTTTGGATCCCAGCACCCCTGTAAAAGCTGGATACGCTCTGAGTGTGCCCAGCACAGAGGGCAGAGAGAGGAGGACTTCTGGGGCTTGCTGGCTGCCAGTCTAGCTGCAAACTCAGGCTTCTGGTTCATGGAATGACCCTGCCACTGGGCCAAGAGTGATAGAAGACACCTGACACCTTCCTCTGGACTCCGTGTACACCCATGGTCAAGGACACCCAACACACATGTGCCCATATATTGTCGTACCCTCCGTAATTTTGATTGACAGTTGCTGAGTCACTGGGTGCAGACCCCACGGAAAGGAAGGGATGCTGTCATAGTGACCTCGTGGGTGGGTGGCATGCAATGTCACTGAAGGGAAGACTTTTGCAGGTGGCATGGCCAGCGTGAGGAGGTGATGCTCTTCTCAAGGCTGCAATAGATCCTGGCTACTTCTCCGGGGTGAGGTGCAAAGACAGAAGGACTCTAGAGAGGTGGCCCTGGAAAGCCAGGTAGGCAGAGCACCCTCACTGGACCTGTCACTCCCAGAAGCACTCCAGGCTTCTAGAACCTTCACTCCTAGGAGGACCCATGAACACTGTGATCTAAGAGAGGCATCTACAAACTGTTCCTCAAAAGGCCAGGCGTGTCACTCAGTGGATAGAGTGCTTGTCTTGTATTGATGAAGCCTGGGTTCAATCCCTGGCACCTCTTAAACTGAGAGTGTTGGCTCCCACCTGTCATCTTAGCACTGGGGGGGGGGCAAAAGCAGGAGGCTTGGAAGCTCAAGGTCACCCTTGGCTTGCTAGCTAGAGAGTCTGAGGCCAGCCTGGGCTACATGAGATCCTGTCTCAAAAACAAAACAAACAAAAAATGGGGTTCATGATAGTCTTTTCTCCCTGGTTAATTGTGAGGATGGAGTGACATGATGCATGGATACGTGCAAGCACCTAGCTATGCACTAGTGGCTGCAGAGGGACTCAGCCTCCTCTGAGTCCCGCCCTCCTATTTAACATGCCCTCCCCTTGCAAGGCCTCTTTACCCATTGCCCTCCTACTTTCTCTCCAGCATCTTTCAGAGTCGCCTGCCATCTTACTGCCTCATCTGTGCACGCGTCTTATGCCTGGCTCATACCCTGTGCTTGCTGCAAACTCACCAAGGACAGGAACTTCATTCTGTTCAAAGTTTGTCTCTGTTTCTGGACCCAGAGCAGGTGCCCTGGATGCTCCATGAACAATCTGATGAGTAAGTAATGGGGCCTGTGTCTCTCATTGAACTGGGAGCCCCTTGGTGGTACAGGCTGAGTTGTGTTTCTTCTCTGGGCCGGCCGGCACAGGACTGAGCACTGAGCATGCTCTGTCAGAGGAGCCGGCCAGTCTGCCCAGCAACGCCACCTCCTCCCCAGGCTACTGTGGTGGGATCAATGTTGCTCCGGAGGTCTGGCCTTTGGAGGTTTTCAATTTCCCTAGATCGAGGACTTTCCGCAGGGCCTTTGTGCTCTCATTGATTGCCGGAGTATAGCAGGCTTTGTTGCCCTGACAAATATTATTTGATAAGAAAAACAGAGACACAGAGCCTGGGTCAAAGCCAAGCCCCAGCATTCCTGTAGAGGAGTGGCCACAGAATGGTGGTTCATCTGGCAAGAGCATCTCGCTGACGGGACTTCCCGATACTACCCAGAGCAAGGCCTTTGCATTTCCAATGGGGAAACTGAGGCTGGGTGAGAGTTGATTCAGCCAATGACACAGCTGGACACAGATACTAGTATTGCTATGCCATTTCACAGATGCACAAATGGGGGCACAGAGCCAGGGTGAGAACCCAGGAGCCCCCACACTCAGCCCAGAATGTTTTCTAACTTCCTGACCTTTCAACACCCCCAAAAGCCCTTGGAGGAGCATGGTGGGTGGGTAGTCTCTGGAGCATATCACAGCTGAGTTGCTGGGTCCCCTCCCAGGAGGCTCCTGGGCAGTCATCCCTTGTAGAAGATTCTCTTAGCACATGCTTCTCAGGGCTTCTACTGATATGGCCTTGGCCTCTCCTGGGGAGAGCAGCTGCAACAGCCACAGGCTCAGGGCCTCTCTCTACCAGCCTACCATGCCACAGGGCCTATAGCTGGGTGGCTCAAGAGAATGACATCCCTTGCCAACCTTCTATGAATGTGGCTCAGCGGCTGTGGTAGCCTGCTGTCACTCTTCCCTCAGTGACTCCTTTAGTCCAATCAACAAGCAGCCTGTCACACACTAAGCACATGAGGATCAGGGACAAGGCACAGACTCTGGGTCCTTACAGCTTGGGATGGGGAAGAGAATGGATCTCTCACAAGAGGCTATTGGGGCTAGGTTCCACAGTCACAGCTTGCCACAGTCTGGCCTGTGTCCGGCCAAGGGCAGTAGACGGGAGAAGCTCCTATACATACACCACAAGGATTTGATAAAGTGTTCAGGACAGTTTCTGTGAGCCTGCTCGTATGTGCACGCACACACCCACGTCCCTCCTTCCTGAGACACTGACTCACCCATGACGTTGAGGAAGATGTTGCCTGAGGCGAGGACCACCTTCTCCCTGGTGGCTCTGTCGTAAATACCCACATGGCACTCATAGGGACCATTGTCTGAGATCCGGACCTCAGGCAGCCTGCAGGGAAGCAGATGAAAGGGTAAGGCTTATATTGCAAGGCTGAGTAGGCAGTGTTCCATCCAGGAGGTCAACCCCAGTACAAACTTGTCCAGGCTCCACTCATCCACTCTGTGAAGATATTGCATGCCTGTGATCTGGACTTGGAGGAAGGACAGCATTTATGCAGCACCCACTGTATACAGGCTCCGTGTTTGGTGCTGCAGAGGGGGGGACAATGAGTGGTATGTTGAGCCTGAGCTAAATCTGTGCCCAGGAGCAGCTGCTGAGCTGGTTATGTGTTACTCTTAGGATGCCCTGTAGGTGATGCAGGTTTCAAGGAGCTGGGNTTAGCTGCTACCTGCATGAGGCCTGGCCCCAGTCATTCTTCACAACCACCATTGTCTTAGTGACTGCTCTATTGCTGTGAAGAGACACCATGACCAAGGCAACTTATAGAATGAAGTATTTAATTAGTGGCCTGCTTATAGTTTCAGAGGGTCAGTCCATGATTACATGGCACTGGAGCAGTAGCTGAGAGCTACTTACATCCTGATCTGAAGGCAGGAGGCAGGGAGAGAGAGACCGGGCCTGGCACAGACTTTTGAAACCTCAAAGTCCAACCCTAGTGACACACCCCCTTCAACAAGGCCACACCTCCTAAGCCTTTCCAAACAGTTCCACCAACTGGGGACCAGGCATTAAAATATCTGAACCTATGGGGATCATTCTCATGTAACCTATCACAGCCACAATGTGGGGGTTGATCATTACACTCCATAAATAGGGAAACTGAGGCACGAGATGATGTTGATTGCCCCACCCTGTACAGCTNAGATGTCACTGTGAGACCTTGGAGTCCTGCCTTCAGACTGCCAAGAGATCACTTTATGTCCTGTCCCAAGGACACCAAAAGAAGCACGATTACATGCCTGTCCCCATGGAATCTCCTCCCTGGTAGACAGGGACAGAGGGAAACTGATCAGTGCTCCACACCCAGGCTACAATATGTGTGCTCAGCAGAGGGTGGGCTGAAGGGCATTGGCTCTGNCTCCAAAGTCCCCAGACCAGAGTGTGTGTGGGAGTCCCCTCAAACCTCTCTCTTGCTTTTCATTGGAAAGTTTCAAGAGTAAATATCTGAGGCTTTGTTTCCTCTTGAAGTTGACCTTGCGGCTGAAGAGATGGCTCTGAACTTTTGCAGAGGACCTGAGTTTGGGTCACAGCATCCACATTGGGTGGTTCACAACAGCCTGTAACTCCAGCAAAGGGGGATCTGACTCACAGGCCCCTGTGAGTCCCTGCACTCATATGCACACCCACCCGCAAGACACAGATACACATAGGCAAATTAACACACACACACACACACACACACACACACACACACACACCCCTCTGGGTGTTGGGAGAGATGGATCCGTAGTTAGGAGCACTTATTGCTCTTGCAGAGGACCCAGGTTCTATTCCCAGCAGCCATATGGCAGCTCACACCTGTCTGTAACTTCAGTTCCANGGCATCCAACACCCTCTTCTGGCCACTACAGGTGCTGCATACACATGGGGTACTTACATGCATGCAGGCAAAACACTCATACACATACAATTAAAAAACAAATCTAAAAAAAAGTCTTAAAGCTGATGTCTTGTAATTTCTCTCTGTTTCCTCATAGCACACAGACAGTTGAAGAGAGTCTGTCAACCAATCAATGTGCCAGGGTTCTGATAAAACTTTATTCATGACCGTCAAGCTTTCCACTGCTCAGAATGTTCATGTCACAGAATATACTCACACTTTTCCTTTTCTCCTCCATCCATTCAAAATTGTTAAAACGTTCTCAGTTCACAAGCTGTGGCTGAACAGACCATCATCTGATGACTCCTGTTCTAGATCTTTCTACAGGGCCTACAGGGGCAGGTCATGCTAGAATGAGTTGGTATGCCATTCTTTCTCCTGGAGGGTACAGTCACAATCGGGGCAGCCCCTTTCTGCCATCTAGGCTGCAAAGAGCTCTGAGAACTGAGTGAAAATTATGCTTCCTCCTGTGTGGAACCCACA
Organism: Neotoma lepida; assembly: GCA_001675575.1. Classification (NCBI taxonomy): domain Eukaryota; kingdom Metazoa; phylum Chordata; class Mammalia; order Rodentia; family Cricetidae; genus Neotoma; species Neotoma lepida. The sequence goes on from LZPO01078267.1 coordinate 115,926, forward strand.
GAACTTTGGGGAAGCCATACCTTTGAGCACCCTACTTTCTTATATATATTAAGAAAATGGAGATGACACATCCCAGGACCAAAGTGAAGATGGGCTTTGATAAACACTTGAGAGAGCTGCACACACCTGCCCAGAGGCCATGGATGGTCTCACCCTGTGATGCCCCCAGAGGTGAGAATTCCTGCCAAGGGGTATCCAGGCACTTTGACCAGCAGGAGCCTCACAGCCTGGTACTACACTGGGCAAATCCAAATCTCTCATCAAGTCCGGACTTATACTGGCCTGTTTCCGAGGAGGATCCTGTGTCAATGTTGACTTTTGCATTCCCAGAGCAGGCAGAAAACCAAGGGAGACACCCACATTTGTCCACGGTCCTCCTCCACCTAACCAGCCCAGCCATCCTGCCAGGCCCATGGGGGATGGAGAGGCCATTATTAGCTCAAGACTCTTCCTGGGCGGTTCCTGAGCTGGAAGGCCCCTTCTGTGCAATCCTTCATCCCTCCTCCCCATCTGCCCGCTCCAAGCTTCTCTTTCATCTTGTGATGAGCAGGTTAACCTCAGGTTCCAGCCTGTCTCAGCTCCTTTTGCTTATGAGTCACTTCCATGCCCCACCACCACCACATGCCACTCCCCCCACCTGGGCTCTCAGCCTCTTCCTAAGCTGTTGTCACTTTGAGCTGAGCCAGCTCCCCTAGCAGCCCCTCCCTCGCACAGCACCCAGCACTCATTAGCATAAACAACACCCTCATTTCCATAGACTACACAGAGGTTGCCATCTGGTCTCCTCACTGTCAGGAAGGACTGAAGTGTGGGGAGCGCCCTTTTCATAGGGGGAAGATGCCGCCCCCACCCCTTCCACTNCTCCTTCAGAAGAAAGTGCCTTGACAGTGGGAACAGCAGGGAACCTGTCTCCCCTGGGAATGACTTTCTTTGTAACACAGCTAGATTGAGAACAGCAATGTACTTGCTGCGCATGGTAGCTGAGTGACAACCACCTTAAGTGACATGTTTCGGCTATCCTCACAGGTGTCTATTATGCAGTCGACCTGCTTAAGTGACTTTCCAGGGAGACAGGTGCAGGGGGTGTGTAAAGAAACAGGCTCAGGGGATGGATGTAGCCAGAGGCTCCTGGGTGATGTCAGATAGTGGGGGCATGGCTGGCGCACAGGCAGAGGCACGCAGGTGACCATCCCATGGGCTGTCTATGCAGATGTGTTTATGTGACCCCAGCACTGGGGACGTGTTTGGGAATCACTCGGCTGATGACATGCTCAAGTGACGGTAACATAAGCAATATGTTTGGGTGACGTGTGGGTGACACCTCACAGGTGGTGTGGAAGACAGCTCAGTGGACACGTGGCGTGGTGCTTTTAAAGAAAAGACAGCTTCCCATCTGGGTCTATTCCTACAGCTCCGCTCCGCACCCCTTGCCGGGCTCCAGGGTTTATGCCTGGCCTTGCTTGACCATTAACCCACACCATTCACTAGGCACAAGCTTGACAGCTCTTGTTCCACACTCCCAGGCAGTGAGTGGCCAGGTCCCGGGTGCCCACCTCTTCACCTGAGCTACACTCTTTGCCCTTCTACCCTCTACCCCCTCCCATTCTCTCCTGTAGCCAAGCTCAGGATTTAAGTAGGGTTTCCGTACCTTTTAATGCAGAATCCAGACCAGGTCCTCTCCTCTAAACCCCTCTGAAAGCAGTCATCTTTGAGAGGAATGGCCAGGAACTGCTCACAGAGCCTCCTCAGCCACCTCATCCCCACTCCCTCCCCTTCCTCCAGTCACAGCCCCTCTGTCCTCGCTCTTTCTTCCTGCATGCACCTTGTTCCTGCTTTATAAGATAACATTTTTACTTTGGATAATCTTAAATCATGGAAAAGTAGCCAAGATAAGAGAGTCCCCGGACACCCCACGCTGCCNTTCCTCTATCTCAGCTCCCATCTGAATCCAGACGCAGCCTCATCCCCAGGCTCGCTCTGGCTCTCGGGTCACAGCTTTGATCCACACCTAACTGCCTCTTCTCCTTCATCAAACCCTGAGATCTTGCTTCCAATGTTGTCCTCGGAAAGTGGATTAAGTGGCCCAGAGCCTACCCCGCCCCCAGCACTGAGTGGCATTGATCCGAAGGCTGGATAGAGGTCTTCACAGGCAGCAGGGGGCCGAGGGGGTGGGAGGAGGCNGCTCTCATCGGTGATGGCCTGAGATCAGATCGATAAACTATTAATAACCGCAGCGTTTGTGCGCAGATAGGGGCAATGCAGTTTAGCGGCTGGAGTTTACCAACACTGACGGCACCTCTGAAGGGCGAGTAATTGTGTTTTTGAAAAGCTGGGCGCACNAGGAGCAGGAGTGTTGCTTTTACCTGTTGGCCTGAGCCTCATCCAGGGGAGGATGAGGGCTGGACACTGCGGCTTCTGTAGCGTGTAGGGGCCAGAGGGCCACATCTGCAAACAGACTTAGACCTACTGTGTGACCTGCATCTAAACCTACTGTGTGAACCACATCTAGACCTACTGTATTTCCTGGCATCTCAGCCTACTGTGTGCTCTGATATTTGGACAAGCTGTGCACTTCAGCATCCAGGCCTACTATGTGTCTTGGACTCTAGACCTACTGTGTGCTCTGATCTATGCCTATGGCATGCTCTGGTGTCTAGACCAACTACATGTTTTAGCATTTAGACCTACTGTGTGCCCTGCAAGGCTGAGCCTTGTGGTGGTGTGGAGATACCTACCAGTTACACTCTATCTCTAATTAGAGTCTCCCTCTTTTCCTGTTCCTGTGGAAAGTCTCTAACCATTCCCCTAGCCGCAGTGCAGTGGAGGGCTTAAAAGCACACGGGTTAAAAAGCACACAGGTGCCGGGCGGTGGTGGCGCATGCCTTTAATCCCAGCACTCGGGAGGCAGAGGCAGGC
>LZPO01078267.1:120475-139348 GCA_001675575.1 Neotoma lepida
CTGGGGCTTTTGTAAGTTTTACCAATGTTCTGCACATCTCCCAGAAGCACATTCTGCTGGGGTTGTCTATGCTTGAAAATTTTGCTACATTATTATTTTTTTATCTTTAATTATGTGCATGTCTCTGTGCGCAGGGGTGCAGGTGCCCAAGGAGGCCAGAGGCATCAGACGCTCCTAGCTGGAGCTACAGGTGGCTGTTGGGAATTGAATTTGGGTCCTCTGGAAGTGGAGCGTGAGCTCTTAACCACTGAGCCGTCTCTCCAGCCCCCCTTTGTGCTAGCTGTATTTTTATTGTTTATTTGTGTGTGTGCATGTGTATGTGTGCGTGTGTGTGTGTGCATGTGTGTGTGTGCATGTGTGTGTGTGCATGTGTGTGTGCATGTGTGTGTACATATATGTGGCTGCACATGCACATGGGTGCATGTGTATGTAGAGGCCAGAGGTCAACCTCAGGTACCTCAGAAGCCAGCCACCCTGTGTTTCAAGTCTGGGTCTCTCACAGGGACCTAGCACTCTACAATCAGGTGAGGCTGGCTGGCCAGTGAGCTCCAGGGATCTGGCTCTCTCTGGCCTCTCATTGCTGGGATAGCAAGCATGCACCATCATGCCTGGCTTTTTATACAGGTGTTGGGGATCAAACTCAGGTCTTCATGATTGCACGGCAAAGGGCTTCACCAACTGAGCCGTCTCCACCTACCCTCTCAGTGCTTTTTAGTTTTAAGTTTCGTCCTCAGCTATACCAAAGCATAAGTGATGAACTGCAATGTTGATGTATTTAAATTTTACACACTTCACAGGTTCCAGCGTATTGAAACTATGGCTACCATGAATATAATGGCCCCATGCATTGCTCCCGAAGCTTCCTCTTGTCTTTTTGCGATCCACTCTCCCATTCTCAGAAGGCCACAGCTCTATCTATCCCCATGAAACCCATTGCCCAGGATCTGCTATAAATTGTGCCTTACAGTGCTCACAACCTTTTGTTAGCCTTCTGTGTTAGCTTTCTGCTGCTGTAACGAAATATCCGAGACAATCACCATACACGAAGGCATGGTTTATTTTGGCTCGGTGTTTTTCAGAGATTTCAGTTCTTAGGGTTTGGCCCTGATACTTTGGGACTTGTGACAGACTATGCTGACGGCAAGGAGAAGAAAGTAGCCCAGAGGAGACAGATGGGGAGGAAGCAGGTCCCACTCTCCCCTGTAAGAATCACCATAAATAACTCAAAGACCACCCACCAGGTCCCACCTCTTAAAACTTCCACCACTGGGCTGGGGAGATGGCTTAGTGGGTAAAAGTGCTTGCTGAGTTTGATTCCCAAACCCACATGAAGAACTGGATACAGTAGAGTCATCTATAGTCCCAGCACTCCTGTGGTGGGTACAGTAGAGTCATCTACAGTCCCAGCACTCCTGTGGTGAGATGGGAGGTAGCGATGGGAGAATCACACAGAAGCTCGTGGGTCAGCTAACCTGGAGTATGCTGCACAGTGGCAGGGACAACAGGAGTGACGGTGCTTCAGCGTGGTGTGGAAGGAGAGAACTAACTCCTGAGAGCTGTTCTTTGGCCTCCGCACCCGTGCTGTGGCACATGCACTCACACACCTTCTCCATCTCTCTCTGTCGCTCCATCTCTGCCTCCTTCTACCCCACCTACATATATTTAAAAATTCTGTTTAACTTGGTGCAGCACCAAGTTGGGGGCGGAGCCTTTAACACACAACCTCCATTCTCCATCGTTATCTTGCCATTCACTCCTGGGTGGCCTCTGTCCACACCACCTCCTTCCTGGTCATGGCTGAGCCTCATCCCATTCCGTGGATCTGGCTATGAGTGTCATCCTGCTGTGTGGACATCTTATCTATTTGCCCACTGATGGGCATTTATGTTGCTCTAGGCTCTCACCATTAGGAATGCAGCCGCAATACATCCTCAGATATCTGCCTTCATTTCTCCTGGGTAACCATNGAAGGACAGCATGGCTGGTGTGTGGCTCACTTTCCCTTTAATCCCAGCACTCAGGAGGCAGAGACAGGTGGATCTCTGTGAGTTCAAGGCCAGCCTGGTCTACAAAGTGAGTTTCAGGACAGTCAGGGCTACACAGAGAAACTGTGTCTCAAAACAAACAAACAAACAAACAAACAAACAAACAAACAAAAAAGTCACTGCCTGACTTTCTTCTAAAAGGATCAGGCAAGCCTCCCCTCCCCCACCTCAGTGGCTTTCTGCCTTTTTTATTTAAAAATTTGTTACACTTATTTATTTATTTATTGTATATGCATGGGTGTGTATGAGCATATGTGTTGCACAACATGTGTACATGTGTGTAGAGGTCAGAAGACAACCAGAAGGAGTCAGTTTTCTTCTACCACAAGGGGTCCTAGGAGTTGGACTCAGTTTATCAGGCCCAGCAGTGGGCACCTTTCCTGGTGAGTCAGCTTCCCAATCCTCTCAGATTTAAATTTTCTTAAAGCGTATTATTTTGTGTATGAGCCAGCGTACATGATATGTGTCATGTATGAGCAAATGATTTCTGGCATGTGTGGGGGTCAGGGGACAATGTTGTGGAGTCATGTCTTTTCTTCCAGGGATTGGACTCAGGCAAGCACCTTTACCTGATGAGCCAGCTCATTGGCCGGAGTTCTGCCTCTCTGCATATGCTACTCATGAGCCTTCTAGAAGCATCTCTCTCACTCTACCTCTTCTGGACATCCAATCTGCTCCCATGTCTAAGGAACTCATTGTCAGTGAACTTTACACTCAAACTCCAGGCCCAGGTGGCAATAGGTGTGTGGCATGGGTGGAGAGACTCCTGGGCTGTGGGGGAACCCCAGTGTGNACTTACCATGCCTGAAGCCCTGGGTTTCTGGGGCACCAGTCAGACAAAACAAAGCTTGGGAGAGTGGTAGGCAGTGCTGGGTTTCTCTATGAGATGCAGGTGGGTTCCTCTGGCCCCCTCTGCTCCTTTCTTTGCACAGGTAGGGTAGGTTCAGGGACAGACTTCTTCCTTCCCTCCATCTTGGGCCTCTCTTTCAAGCAGGACCTCTCTTTTCTGTTCTCCCTCATTCCCGCCAATCTCCCCCAGCCCATCCAGCCTGTCCCACCTGTACCCTGCAGCTGTGGTGACCTCTTGACCAGCAGGATGCAACCCATCCCTCCCCACACATAGTGCCTTCTCCAGGCTTCCTTTCACATAAGGATCAAGCCCAGTCTAGCTGCAAGCTCAGATCTGGCTCAGGCCCAAAAAGGAGGATGGAAGGAACAGATGGAGGGAAGAAAATGGCTTGTGGCCTCCCATCCCTTGCCAAAATCCAGCAATCGAATNAGGAGACTCTTCAGGACCAAACTTGTATAACGCACTCTATTTAAAAGGCATTTTGTAATTCAAACGTCTTCATTTATACACGCGGCACCTCGTTGCGGGCTAGGAGTGAAGATTCAGGTAGCGATGGGTCCTTTGAGGCCAGGCTTTAATGAAGAGATGAGAGCGCCTTTTCATTTGGACAGCATTGTTTGCACAGAAACAGAGCCTCTTAGGGGATGGGAAGAGTTCTTTCTTGCAAGTAGGTTAAACACACCCCCTGCAATCTTATGAGCCCAGAGCCTGCCAGGGCTCTGCAGTCCCTCATCCCTGCTGGCAAGAGACCAAGTGTGAGGTCATGAAGTTTTACAGCTCTTGAAACCACCAGGCTGCCCCCATTGGCTGCTCTGCCCCCATCCCAGCCCCCATGTCTCCCTCAAACACCTGCTCCCTCTCTCAGTTCAGGGTCATGCCCTCTGATGCTGGTGCCCGCTCTGCTTGAGCAGAGCACCTTGGTGAGGCAGAGCTAATAAAAATGGCTGTAAAGTCTCTGGCAGCCTTGGCTGCTGTTGGGTATTTGCTAATAAGAGCTGCCTGCTCCTTGTTAGAAGAAAGGGGTGGAGTGAGGTCCCTGCCCTGCTTCTCATGTTTGTACCTGTGTAATTTGAAGAGCTGGACTGTGAGCTGGGAGTGGTTCAAGTCAGGACCATTGGTCCAGATGTGCACCTGCTCAGCCAGCCCCAGCTGTACCCTGTCTTCAGCTGTCCTCCTAGCCTCTTACCTTCCCCTCAGAGGCAACTTCACAGTCCCTCCCAATGTCCCAGGCCTGGGAGGAGACAGACCGGCTATTGGTGGGAGCATTAGGNCCCACAGGGAGGTATCTGGGGATGACAGGAAAAGAGGGTCACAACTTGGCTGGGGATGGACTTCTCAATGGAAGACCCCAGGAGGGTGCTGGATGCATGGCTTAACCTTAGGCAAGCACAGGAATTCCCCTCTTGGAGCCAGCCAACTGAAGGTGGGGTGAAGGCTTCTCACAGGCTCTCAGGGGGAAACTGAGGCCACAGTTGGCCAGTGAAACACACTCCGAGTCTCCTGTTCTTGGCTCTCCCTTTGATCTGGGTTTATCCATCTGTTGAAGTTTGCCCACAAAACAGTCCAGGTGGTTCCTATTCCTGGGCTTCTCCAACCCCCAAACTGGAGCCTAGAGCTTAGAAGTGCTTGGACCACAGCTTGTGTCAATGGACAGGATTAGATGACAGATGTCACAGCCCTGCAGGGGTCCCCTCAACCACAGAGGCTGTCATAAAGCTAATCCTATACACACCACAGCCTCTATCCTGCTCTCTGGACCGTCTCTGTTTCTAGCATCTCTGCAAGGCTCAGTGCCTCCCTGGCTTCCATGGCCCCCTAGAGGTGGACTTACACTCAAGCCTAGCCCGGAAGAAACACAGACTCGAGACCCAGGCCAAGGGCAGCCTGTCCTGTCTGACTTGACTAAAACCACCTGCAGTGCTAATACTTGAGTCACCCTCCACCACAGNGTGGGTATACCTAGATCCCTGAGCTGCTTGGCAACAAAGAGGGAAGTTTAACTCGCAGAAGACAGGACAGAACAGTCTAGAATTAGAAATGAGCCCCCCGCCCCAGACATATATACCTCTTGTGACACACTTCGATTTTCTCCTTCAGAAAGCCCTTTGTAAAGAGGTCCACTGGAGAAGGGTGATAGATGGATGAAGAGGCTGTCCCAGGAGTTGGGAAGATGGTTCAGAGGGTAAAGTACTTGCTTTGAAAAAGTCTAAATTCTACCCCCAAACCCACGTGAAAAAACCTTGTATGGTGGGGAACACTTGTAATCCCAGCACTAAGGAGGTGGAGACAAGTGGGTTCCCCAGGGCTTGCTGGTCAGTCTAAGCTAATGGATGAACTCCAGGCCCATGAGAGACCCTCTCTAAACACAAGGTGAACGGCGCTAAGGAACAGCACACATGGGCATGTACACAGAGCCTGTCCCTTGAGCAAAGGCACCTGTCATACAGGCAGGGACTGTAAATAGCTTTGTTCCTTCTCTACCAGACCACCTAGTACATGGTCATCCAACCTGGGAGTCCCAGCCTTGCCCAGTTTCAGCAGAAAGTTCTCAGGTCCAGCATGCCAGAAGAGCTGGCCACCTAATGTTTGACAGGCACGAACACTAAGGAGAGGGGTGTGGCTAGCCTGAGGAGAGATACTGGCCAGCAGCAGATGAAGAGAACACAGGACTAGCCACAGGGCCCAGCAGATGAATACTCCCTGGAGGTGTGTGAGGAATNGTGACCTGATGATGGTGTCAGGAAGCCCTCTCACAGGGGTGGATNCATAGTGGCACTCAGGGCCCCGTGGCAGTGGTTGCTGTGAACAGAAGTGTCCATGAAACAGGGTTCCATGAACCAGGTGAACCTGTGTTCTCACACAGGCTGGTGAGTTTGGGTCCACTTTCTCCCACAGCCCCTTCAGATAGGAAAAACACCTGTTAGAACTGTTGCTTGGGGATGGCAGCCCTCTCTCTCTAGCCATTCCCCTGCAGGAATGAAGGGAAGGCTCTCCTCCCAGCCACTGGAGGTTTTCCGAAACGAAGTAGCAAGGGAAAAAAAAGATGCTCCACAAGTATGAAGTTGGACACAGCAGCACACACCGATTGTCCCAGCTGCTCAGGAGGCTGAGGAAGGTTCTCTGGGACCCTGGAGCTGGAAGCCTGTGCACTAAAATAAGACCTCCATCTCAAAAAACCAAACGACCAACAAATAGATGGGGCTGGGAATGGTTAATTTTGTAAAGTGTGAGGTCTTGAGTTTGATCCCCGGCACCCACATAAACATAGCCAGGGTCGGTGGAGGTGCATTTGCAATCCCAGGGCTGGAGAGATGGAGANAGATCCCTGGGGCTGACTTGCCAGCCAGGCTAACTTAACCACTGGAACCCAGGTTAATGAGGGTCCCTGTNAGTACTGGACAGTATTGAGGAAGGATGCCTGAGTTTGATCTCCGGCATCATATCATATGCACTCCACCCAAAGGTACATCTATCTACACACCCATGAATACAGACATACACCAACAAATAGGGCAATAGAAAATAGAAAAACTTGCTGGCTCATGGGGACATCAAGAAAGGTGGATGACCCAAGGAGGGTCAGGTGCTGTGTGCCCTTTTCATGGGGGACAGGGGACACAGACAGTCCTGAAGGCAATAACTGATTTTTAAGGGAATTGGATGGGCTTGACAGAAGGCAGTCCTTCACAGATGATGCCTTTTGTTAGTGAGTGGGCCTTGGAGACAGGTGATGACTTGTGTGAAAGTCTTCCTGCCATATGAGTTTAGTTAATATGACCTTGGGGAGCAGACAAAGGCTAGTGCTTTCTGCATTGTCGGGTTGGATCTTTGGGCAGACAGGAACAATGGAACAAAATCTGCTTCAGCAATGGCCACCCCCAGGTCAGACCAGACCTATATCCAGACAAGGCATTAAGGAATACAGGGATTGTGCCCCAGTATGGTGCCAGGCTGGGCACAGGTTGGGTCTAGCCCCCAGGTGCTTGTAGTAGGCTGTCCTGGGGCCTGAGCTGCTTCTGCTGGGTACTCAGGGCTTTACGACTCAACTAAGATCAAGTGGGCAGGGTCAGTGCTGGGCAGGTGTTCAGGCTTCGTAAAAGCCTGCCCCAACGGGGGCCTGGGTACCATTCTATCTTTTCTTCCTCTTTTCTCTCTTTTCCTGGCAGAGGCTGTGTAAGGGCCTTTCCTGGGGCCTTTAAAACCCATCAGTGCAATTTCCACCCCTTTAACCCTGAAAAGAGTTTCTAGCTGCTCTGTNGGTACCAAACACCAAAGGCATCTAATCACATACAGGCTGGCTGGGCAGGGGGCGAGGGATGATGGAGCGGGACATAGGGCAGAGGCGTCCAGAGAGGATNCCCATCAGGCTCTCCTTCCCCTGCCTTCTCTGGGGACCTTTGGAGAGCCTTCAACTGCCACAAATGGGTCAGAGTAGCAGATCTGTCCTGGAGCATCAAGTCCTTCTACTAAGAGTTTGAGGTGTCGGATGGCTGAGGCTCTCTGGCCAGCCCCTCACTCTGCTACGTGAGGAGAAGTACCGGAGGGGGCTCCCTGTGGTAGTCTCTATTAAAAAAGGATTGTCTGAAGTGGACAGCGGGAAACTGGGTGGAACTGCGCATGAGCCCTCTGACCCTTGGCTTCTGCCTCATAAATGGAGTGAGCCCTATGTCCTGAGCCCTGAGTGTGAAGCTCTTAGGGTGGGGTGTGCTTGGAAGACACCACCTTCCCACCTGAAGGTTGCTCTAGAGACATGGGCCATGATTTACCTGTGGGCAGCCTGGCCAGCACCTGCTTCCTCTCAGAAATTCCCATTTTATTTTGCCCAAGGAAAGCCATAGGGAGCCAGCCTGGGGACTCCAAATCCAGGAGGGACCCTGGGAGGTAACAGACTGGGGCCACTTACAGGCCTCTCTTCTCTGACCTGTTATCTACCTTGACCCTCCTGCTTTGTGTAGCTGATACCCCCAGCCTTGTACCTGAACCCTCACCTTCCTCATCCACTCTCCACCTCTCCTGCAGACCCCACCCTGACTTTCTGCCCGCTGTCTCTCCTCCTGCCTCTCCCATTCAGACCCACCCCATCCCACTCCAAGCCTCCCCCTCTCCAGGCCTCCCTTCCAGGCCTCTTGCTGCTACCATGGAAACCACTTCCTTCTCCCGGTCCTGATGGATTCACTTAGCCTCTCACAGTCAGGCTGCTCATGCCTGCTGGCTCTGGGCTTCGAGTGGTGGATAGGAGTATGTTGGGGGCAAGGGATCAGAAGGTTCCTGCCCTTTATACTTTACCCTGCTGCATCTGGGCCTGGCAGGCAGTGTGGGGCACAGGCTCCACAGGAAACGACACTGGNTAGAGACACNGACTAGCAACAGGGCAGCTGGCCAAAGAGAAATCAAAGAGAAAGAGGGTGCTGGGTATCAAGGGAGCCAGAAAAGCCAATGGCGTGTGGCCTCCTGGCCACTCCTTCCTTTCCCTCATGGCTATTTTATTTCTTTGTAAGTCTCTGTCTTTGTCCCTGAATAAGCCAATGAGAGCAGGTANGAGGAAGGTCAAGCCTGTTGACTGGAGTTGGTGGTCAGCAGGAGAGAGGAAGTGTGGGAAGCCCCTCATCCTCCCTTCCTCCTTTCTATACTGGTTATCATTCTGACCTTGTTCAGTGAATACAACTACACACCTATGTGTGCAAGGCCAGAATGAGGTCACTCGTCCTCAGTACTCTAGAGGAGATGGCATGCATTGTGTCACCGAGCCCCTGCTTCATGACAGACCCTCTGCGAGGACTTTGAAAACTGAACTCTTTCCACCACCTCCACCCCCCTTTTACTACCCCCCCATCCCAAGCTCAGTCACAGGGACAATCATAGACATAGGAGCTACTCTGGAACCTTCTGTGGTGGGGAGTTCTGGGAACTCCCAGGCTAGTAATGAGTGTCCTGGGGCAGGCTAGTTAGTGTCTGTGCCTTTCTCCCATCTCAGTCTCCACAACAACCCCATGAAGAAACTCGAGGCATAGTTTGATGGTTGTCATGGTGGTCACTATTGACTCAGAGACAAGGATTTCAGCTTGGTGGAGTCCTGGTAGAGGCCCCAAAGATGACACCTTGTGGCCTGTTGGGTCACTCTTCCCAAGGAACCCTAATCCCCAGTGTGATGGTAGCAACCAGCAGGCCTGTGCGGTACAGTTAGGGTAGGAGTCTTGTCTTCCTAAAAGAAGCCCAGAGGGTTTCTACCAGGGGAGGGTATGGTGCCANTGGTTGGAGGGACACACCCCTTCAAGCCAGAGAGGGTCGAAAGGCAAGCAGAAGCAGAGATGATGGGGTCATGAGGCAGAGAATTGTGGTTTCTAGGGTAGCCTTCTGGCAGCCACAAGAGCCTGGGGTCTGGTGCACAGTCTGGCTCTGCCTATGGTCACTGTAGGGACCGCAGTTTATTTTTGTTCCTGGAAGCAAACTCTAACAAGACACCATCACACAAACTCCTCTGCTATGGGACAAAACACCCACAGGACATTCTGCTCAGCACAGTTGGATAAGGGATCAGAAGAGAGGCTCAAAGGGAAGGGGCCTGACCCCTGGCAAAGCGGCGGGATGTCAGAGCCGCGCAGTTCAGAGCAGGCTTCTCGGTAGGGCTAGACCGACNTGGCCGGGCCCTACTANGTGGCTGTTGATCATCTCAACTGCCTGCAGGGTGACAGGTCCTCATGATACAACCTCAAAGCCTGAGATGATGACACAACCCAGCGGTCAGCCAGTATCCTCCACAGTCGGTACCTGCCCACCCTCAGCCAGGTCAGAATGATGGAACTGATTGAATGGATTGGGGACAGCAGCCCTGAGAGGCCAGGCAGTCTGTCAGAGGTCACTCAGCTAATGGCAGGAATATGGGTCTGGGAAACTCGGAAGTTCACAGTGCCAAAGTTGGGGGTAGGGGCTTCTGTTTTGGGGGGTGGTTGCGGGCGGAGGGGTAGTGTCTGTACTAAGGGACCAATTACTTGGATCAGTAAAGCAAACCTTAACTCTCCCTGCCTGCCCTGCTGCAGCTGGGCCTGGAGCCCCACAGGAGGCCTTTCCCAATGAGGTCAGCTGATGGGTGACCCCAGGCCGAACCCGATTCCTGCTGCTTCATCAAAGCCAAGCTAAAAACAGCCTGGCTTTGGCAGCGGAAAATTGAAACTCCTAGCTCCCTCTTAAGGCTCTTAAACAGGTCATCCCACCAAAAACCCAATCCTTCAATCTGCGTTCTGTTAAAAAGTAGGGCAGGCCAATTACATTTCACAGTCCTGAGCTACACGCTGCCAAAGGCAGAGAAGGGCAGGCCGGGGCGCCCAGGGCCGCAGCAGATGGGAGACAGGGGGGCCTCGCTAACCTCTCCCATCAGCCTCTTTGTCAAAACAAAATTAAAATGCCTGGACTCTAGCCGGCACTGAGATCCCATCCGCGGTAATAGGTATTTATCTTAGTTTGCTTGGCGCTGGGCTCCCTGCCATAGGAGCCGGAAGCTGAAAGGTTGTTGGCTTCCTGGTCTGTTTCTGACAAAGAGCAGGGCGCTGGGTGCTGGAAGAGGGAGAGCATCCCGNCATTCATTTATTACCCCATCAGCACGGTTTTACTGAACACCTACTATGTGCCAGTCTGTCTTAGAGCCTGGAAATACACCATGAATAAGGAAGACTTAAAAAAAAAATAATGAACCCACTCTCCAGCCAGACAAGGTGATGCACATCTGTAATCCCAGCACTGGTGAGGAAGAAGCAGGAGGATTGCCACAAGTTTGAGGCCAGCCTAGCTTGAAGAGTAAATTCCAGGCTAGCTAAGGCTAGACAGTGAGAGCCTGTCTCAAAAGCTAAACCCAACTGGACCCAACCCAAACAACCACTGTCCACTGGAGCCCACAGTCTAGCAGTACATGGCAGAAACACTCAAAGTAAGCTCTAAACATATAAACCAGGGGCTGGGGGAGATGGCTTAATCAGTTAAGTGCTTGCTTTGCAAGCATGAGGACCTGAGTTCCCAGGGATTGAAGAGTTACCTGGGATTCCCAGGACCCATGTAAGAAAGCCAGGCATGGCGGCCTGTGCTTGTAATCCCAGAGCCAGGGAGACAAGAGACAGACAGGAGACAAGAGACAGGGTTCGCTTACAGTCAGCCTGACCAAATTGCCAAGTTTCAAGTAAATGAGAGACTGTCTCAAAACAAGGATGATGGCTTCCAGACAACACCTAAGGTTGTCCTTCGGCCTCCACACACACACACAGGCACCTGCACACACACATAAACAGCATATCAAATAGCGTGATTGTATGTATAGCTTGTAGAAAATAAGGACTGGGCAGGGGTAGAGTGTTCTGGGAGCAGAGCGGAGGTCTCAGTGTTGGTTTTCCCAGTGTTCAGGAAGGTGGACTCAGGAAGAGACACCTGATTTGAGGGGTGGTCATGTGACATCTGGAGAGACGCACGGATGGAAGCAGCAGTCTCTGAGTTTATATTAAACTCCACACGCTNTGCTAGCNGCTCNATTGGCCCNCCTGTCCTTGTGAGTTCTTTGGAACAACTTTATGAGATGAATAATACTATGTAAATTCCCAGGAGTGACAGACACCAAGAGGCAAGGGCAGNGCCAGGTCTCACACTGTGAGTTCCCAGCCTGGGTGAGGTAGCTGCGTGATTCAGCATCTCTCCTCCTCATGGCTGCACGGGCAGAGCATCCCAAACATGAAACTCTGGGATCTGAGAGGTTCTGAAGTCTGGAGCTTTCTGAGCACCTGCAGAACCCCACTGTGGAAAATTTGACACTATGGAAGCTTTGCTCCATGAACAAAATTGTTCAAAAAGAAAAAAATACAGCATCTAGTTGCCTTTGCACTGTGTTTGTTAGGAGCACGGGAAAGAAACATGGATTACGTGCTTAGACTTGAGGCCCNAGACATCTCATTAATACATATGCAAATATTCCAGAATCCGAAAATTTCCCAAACCCACAAAAACCATGGTCCCAAGGATTTCAGAGTGTGACTCAGCCTACAGTTACTATGGATACATGCTGGCTGAAATGAAGACTACATTTCCCAGGCTCCCTTGTAGGAGGGCGGCCATGTGATTGAGGAGAGAAGTTAGGTACAACTTCCAGAACTCCACTCCCACAGAGGCCAATGGGCTAAGATGTAACATGAATTGCTAAACGGTCTTATTAATAAAAAACCCAGAGCCAGATATTGGGGTGAAAGCTGAGAGATCAGAGAAGTAGAACAAACCACAGCCAACCTCACCTTGCCAACTCNTCAGCCTATCCTGTTTCCATGAATCCTCAGACTGAAAGCCTCTGAGTCCTCACCCCTGAGGGTCTCAGTTGAACTGCTGCTTAGTTCCTGTCTCCTTATGCCTTATATACTGTTCTCCACCCAGCCATGTCACTTCCTGGGATTAAAAGCATGTGTGCTTCCCAAGCAAAGACATGAGATCTCAAGTGCTGGGATTAAAGGTGTGTGCCACCACTGTCTGACTCTGTTCCCAGTATGGCCTTGAACTCACAGAGATCCAGATGGATCTCTGCCTCCCAAGTGATAGGATTAAGGATGTGTGTCACCACTGTCTGGTCTCTATGTCTAATCTAGTGGCTGGCTCTGTCCTCTGATTCCCCAGATAAGTTTATTAGGGTACACAATATATCACCACACTAAGACTTTGTCCTGATGGGATGGGCTAATGGGGGCTGGTAGAACCNAGAAGAATTGGGAAAGAGGAAAGTGAGGTCACCCAGGATGTGTCCTTAGAAGGGAAACTGGGACCTTGTCCCTCCTCCTCCTGCTCTATTTTTACTTCCTGGCCTTGGTGACCTGAGCAGTTTGCTTCACCACATATACCCCACGTTCAGCCCCACCATAGGCTCAAGGGATAGAGCTAGATAACCACAGACTTACAGACAAAACAAGTTTCTCCTCCTCTGAAGTTGTCCATTTCAGTATTTGGTAACAGGTAAAGCTGACTGACACATTGGAGGAGTATAGATACAATGGCTGGAGCTAGGGCAACCTTGGTGAACTCTGAGGAGACCTTGACAATGGAGATCCCAAGAGGGAAGTGGCTGGAATCCCTGACACACTGGAGCCCTGAGATACATAGGAGAGAGGAGAAATTTGTTTGGGTTAAACTTCCTTTTCTTTTCTTTTCTTTTCTTTTCTTTTCTTTTCTTTTCTTTTCTTTTCTTTTCTTTCCTTTCCTTTCCTTTTCCTTTTCCTTTTCTTTTTCCTTTTCTTTTGTTCCTTCCTTCCTTCCTTCCTTCCTTCCTTCCTTCCTCCCTCCCTCCCTCCCTCCCTTCCTTCCTTCCTTCTTCCTTCCTTTTTGCATAACCTCAGACCTAACTCTGCAATGCAGTGCTATGGAGCGTGGGAATCAAGGAGGCCATTCCTTGATTAAAGCCTCTATTTACAGTGTTTGGTGACTATAATTTAGAAATAACCACTAAAGAAAGAGCCACATCTTTAGCCTCCTAACAGAGACCCGACACATACAGATTTTCCTCGTGAAATCGCTCGATTTTCCAGAGTTTGTTATTGATTCAATTAAACAGAAATAATCAATGTGAGTCACACAGAACTTGTCAACTGACCTTCAAGTTCCAGCTGGTGAGGGAGGGACTCACAGGATATCCAGAAAGGGCAAGAGAGGAAGAACCAGGGTGGCTGGGTGCTAACGTGGGCACCCCTCTGCAGAACTGGGAGCAGCCACCTATGCTCCCACTGTGTGCCCTACTGGGCTCACTCATCTATGCTCCCACTGTGTGTCCTACTGTGCGTACCTACCTATGCTCCCACTGTGTGCCCCACTGGGGTCACCCACCTATGCTCCCACTGTGTGTCCTACTGTGTGTAACCACCTATGCTCCCACTGTGTGCCCCACTGGGCTCACCCACCTATGCTCCCACTGTGTGCCCCACTGGGCNCCCACTGGGCACATATTGTTAGAGGGAGTCACTTGGATTCTTCCCAAAGCAAAGACAGAAACAGCTTCACTTAACCAAACACATTCTCACACGTGCATGCACAAACATATACGCATTTGCACACATGTACACACACGCATACTCATGCCCACCTCATCAGCAGAGACAAGGCCTGTAGAAGTGAGCAGTGGCCAGCAGGACACATCACTCAGCCAAAGCCCACCCCCCCACCCCCCACCCCTGCCATCTGTTGTCTGTTGAGCGCCAGGATCGGAGAAGGGCTCTGTGGTAGGTATTGGGAAGGTGAGAACAGGAAAGGGAGGTGAGCATGGGAGGAAAGTCTGGCTGTACCCTTCTCTCATTCTCATGTCAANGCCATTTACAGCCCTGCTGGCCCTACAAAATGCCAGCATGTGGGTGTGGCGCAGCCCACCATCCTGCTGGGTGTATAGTCTATTTAACACTCTCACTACTAGTCTGAGGCAAGGTTTTTGTTTCCAAGGTTATACCTGCTGTGCCGTCTCCAGACCCAAGGGCCAGAGCCAGAGGGAATACTGTGGAGGCCGAGAGCACACATGTTGGACCAGCTGCCTGGCTTTGAACCTCATTCCTTCACATTCTGGCTGGGCGACTTGAGAAAGTTTCTGTATCACTCTGTGCCTCTGCTTTCCCATCTCAAAACTGGTGCCATCATGGTATCTTCCCTTAGTGCTGCTGAGAGCATTAAGTGATATAATATGTGGATGCACTGTGAAGAACGGCTGCCCGCGGCCAACACAGGGCAAGTTACGTCTTCTCACTTCATGCTTATGTTAGGGTTCATGTTTCTTCTAGTTAGGGTTCATGTTTCTTCTAGTCACTGGCTCTGCCTGGTGGTCCTTGAGAGGCCTGGGGAGGGTGTGGATTCGTGCNCAGAGACCAGGTGGGTAAAGGACAGTGAGGTCCTAGGAACCAGATGCACAGTGGGAACTCAGGCAGATGCTGCTCTTGACACATGCTCTAGACGGCTACATTTCAGGCAGTTTGGGATGTCTGAGCTCTAGCTCTCCTGGCGATTTGNGTTCTGAGAGCTTAGCAATTCCTAGAACAGGAGTGAAGCTAGTGGCCCTCGTACCTGCCTTGGAATTCAACAGATTGGGTGAAAGCTGAAGCCACACCACTAGGGGCGCTGTGACCATTGCTGAGCCCCCACCAATAGGAGGAGCTGCGACCATGGGCAGTTGGTTCAACTTAATTTGTAAAGTTTAAGTTTGGCTCTCTGCTGCNAGCTGCACAGGAGAGAGGGGACCATGTGGGAAAAGACTAGAAGGTTCTTTCTCTAGTCATAGACCCTGGAGTAGACCACATGAAGATCCTGGAGGAACTGGTGGGTAATANGAGCCACACTTACTGTATGGGTTCCAAGAGCTTGATTTGTNGGATGGTTAACCCTGACCCTGACTGTGAGGAGCAGGTACTAGATGCAAGGGAGACCCCAGGGAGTGGTGAAAAGAGATGTCAATCAGCCCTGCACGAGGGGCGGTCCCTCTCCTTTAAGGACAGCCTACAAGCCACTTGACATTTGCCCCACACCTAGAGCTGGGGTGAGCACATGATATGGTGCCACACTTCCTGTAAGGTCCAGAGAGAGCTCAGGGGGAGTCAGCAGTTGGGGAAACTGAGGTACAAGTTGCNTGTTCTATAGAACACCCAAAGAATGGTGCCTACCCCGCAACATGAAGCAAATGAAATTGGGTTCTTCCAGGCAACCCTGAGAGGGACTGTGGATGAGAAGCAGACGCAGTGGTGACATCAGGGACCTGACTGTAGGGAGAGGTGTGGGGGCCAATATGTGATGGCGCAGCTGCCCGTGCTGGTGATGGGAGATAGAAAGGGTCAAGACAGGAGAGTTGGCACAGGAGGAGGCTCCTCTCAGGCTCTGAGCAAGGGCAGAGTGGCTGTAGNTTCTGGCAAGCTTAGGGAGACTGCTCCCATCGAAAGGAGACATTCTTTCTCCAGTCTTCAGCTCTGTAGCTCATGCTCTCTGGTCGTGGCACTGTCCAGGCCCATGCCAGGAAGGAGAGGCCAGAGGATAGCCCTGCTTTGATGGGGCCAAAGTCCCCAGGGCCTGGCCCTGCTGGTTGGCATCTTGCCTGGCAGAGCCCAGACCTAGTGACTGGCATGGCTGACAACCCCAATTGGCCTCTGTCATGCCTCAGGTTTGGGGTTGGCTTTAGGTCCTGTTTTCCCATCAAGGGCTCTGCCTTCCAGAAAGTGAGCAGGAGAGGAGCCGGAACCCTGAGTTAGAAAATGCCTNGACTCTGCTTTAAACCTCACGAACAGGGAATGACT
This sequence comes from Neotoma lepida, assembly GCA_001675575.1. Taxonomy (NCBI): domain Eukaryota; kingdom Metazoa; phylum Chordata; class Mammalia; order Rodentia; family Cricetidae; genus Neotoma; species Neotoma lepida. The sequence continues at coordinate 136,639 of LZPO01078267.1, forward strand.
TTGCTATGCCGGTCATGGGATGAAGTTTCTACTCGGAGTCTTAGCATATCTCCAGTGCAACCATCCATTTATCCATCCACCATTCATCCATCCATCCATCCATTATCCACCGTCCACCCACCCACTAACCACCATCCGTCCATCCATTCACTATCTACCATCCATCCATCTACCATCCACTATGTTCATCTATCCTCCTATCCATCTGCTATCCACCATCCATCCATCTACTAACCACTATCTATTTACTATTCACCATCCATCTGTCCACTATTCATCATCCATTCACCATCTATCCATTTACTATCCACTATCTATTGATCTATCCGTCTATCCATCCACCATCCATGCATTATCTCTCTTCATCCATCCACACACTAATCCTTCTACCTAATTGTCCATCTACCTACCCATTCATCATCTACTATTTATCTACTCACCCACCATCTACTTGTTGTCTCTCCACTCATCTATCCATTTATCTACCTTATCCATCCACTCATTTACCTCTAGCTGTTTATCTGTTCATCAACCCATACATCAACCATCCATCCATCCATCCATCCATCCATCCATCCATCCACCATCTACTTATTATCTACCTATCTGTCTATACACTCACCATCCATCCATCCATGCATCCATCCACAAGCTACTATCACTACATTTATCTACCTACCCATCTACTCAACTATTGACCCAGCTTTTTGTCTGTCCATCCATCCAGCTTCTTCCCTCCATGTAATCATCCCACTTAGTTTATGTATGTCACTCCATGGTACCTAGGGTAATGACTGGGACATGGTGACAAGGAAGCCATCCATATTCCCTGTCCCAATAGAGTTTGCTTTCTAGTGCTGCAGGCAGGGATGGAAGGAGCCACCTAAACACACATTAAATCAACAGTGTGATGGGTGTGGCAGGCTTGCCCAGAGGAAGCCCTTACCAGGGGGAANGTCAGGCAAAGCTTAGGAAGGGCAGGCCCTGGGGACAGAGATCTTAAGACCAGAGGACTCTCAGCTGACAGTTCCAAGGTCTCCACAGGGTCACTGATGACANCCTGGTAGCAGGTGGGAGAGAAGGATGGGATCCCCCAGCATGCTCACCCCACTTCACCGCAGCCAGCGATTCCTGGACTCCCTCCTGGGCCTACACCCCTGCCATGCATTCCACCCAGAAGGCTGTTTTTCTCTTTATCAAGCCTCACATCACTCACTCACAGCAACTATGACCCTGGGCTCTTTATCAAGCCTCACGCCACTCACTCACAGCAACTATGACCCTGGGCTAATGACCATTGCGGGCTCCTGGGATCTAATAGCCCTCTCCATCATGAACCTGCCCCGAGCACAGACACAGCCTGCTTGTCCAGCCCTATGTGCTGCCCCCACCGACCCAAGGCTGGAACACCTCCTATAAGCTCAAGGAGTGGGTCTCCTGGCAGTCAGGGTCCCCAGGTGTTTGCTAAGCTGGACATGTCAGTCATCTACATTGACGTGTAAGAGGCAAGGCACGCCAGCTGTGGAGACTAAAACCCAACTCTACTGTGTCACACTCTGCGTGGTCCTACGCAAGTTACTTTGTCTCCCTGATCCACTCTTCTCTCTTGCAAAGTGGGGCTCATCAGAGAACGACTCGTGCAAGGTCTCTACGTCAGAGCCCTAAATGAATGCCCATGGAAGTCACAGCACAGGGCCCCTACACAGTTCCAAGGACATGTGCCACCCAAAATTTGTGTCATCTTTATCTGTGTGGATGGCCTANAGGATTCTCAGACAGTGCAACCTGGCCAGGAAGGGACAGCTNCTCTGGGCTGGGGACCAAGATCCACATTACAGAGCTTCTTTGCTTTAACGAACCCTGGATGGGCTTCCCTCCCAAGGAAGCGAGTGCACGAGAATGGGTTCATGAGGTGCTTTTCAGTTCTACTGTAGTTAAAATAAGTAAGTCAACCGAATGTTTATAGAGTGAGTGATGCCTTATTAGAGGCATGGGGAGCTAGGGAAAGTTAGCCAAGGCGAAATTTGAGAAATTGGCCCCGGCCGTGAAAGCAATTACCGCGATGCTTTAGTGTGCGGTCCTGGCCAGTGATATTTCCATTTGTCTAATTTATTAGTTTATTAGCTTTGTGGTGAATAGAGGAAGTTACACCACAACACGGGCCTAATTTGATCAAATTCAAATTTTCACATCATCCCTAGATGGTCATTATGTGGGGGAAGAGACCCCTGCTTAGGAACCGCATCCAAGTTTTCCAGTAAGATCCAGGGCAGAGATCCAGGGCTCTGAGTTACCAGCGCCGAGTGAAGAGGGCTCAGGGCATCGAAGCTGAGAGCGAGGGTTTGTTATCCACACCGCTCCTTGCCTTGTAGGTGTGTGGCTCCAGGCAGGTTCTCATCAGCTTCAGGCCTTGGTTTTCCCCTCCATGAAATGGAAGCCACAGTAAGCTCTACCCATGTGGTGAAGGGGAGCCCTGGGTAGCTGGATTCGTCCACAGCTGTCTCCCTGGAGCCCAACACNGTGCCTGGCCTGAGGCCAGCTAGGGTCACTATTCCCCGAAGGCTTGAGGCNCATACACTGCTCACCTAGAAATCAGTACTAAACTAACTTATTTCTCCATGTGCCTTGGGCCAGCCCTGGGGACTGCCTGTCTCATTTCTGCCTCACAAGCCCTCGGCAGATAGGCACCACCACTGCCATCTCCCCTTTG
>LZPO01078267.1:161395-175112 GCA_001675575.1 Neotoma lepida
CCACTGCCATGAGCCTAGGGACTTTGCTCCATCACTATCCGCTCCCACTGATGCTCAGGTTTATTCAGCATGGGACCCCAGCCTGCTGGAGATGGTACCACCCACTTTCAGGGTGGGTCTTCTCACCTCAGTTAACCTCATCTAGAAATCCTCTTGAAGAAATGTCCAGAGCTGGGTTTCTATGCTAATTCTAAATCTAGTTACCCTGACAGCAAAGATTAACCCTCACACACAGGTAACTGAAATTGCGGAGAGTAATGTCCCGGGTAGAGGACTGACCATGGCCAGTAGTCACTGAGTTCTTACTGCGTGCTTAGCATTGTTTGTAAGTGCAGACTCACACAGATGCAAGCGTGCTCAATATATGTTAGCAACAATCAACTTCCAAGCAGCCACATTGTTGTGTGGCTGGGCAGCCAGCACATAGTAGGTGCTTTCAAAGAGGTATTTTCTTCTTGTCCTGCCCTGTCAACCTTTCTGCTATGAGTTCTCCAAGTTATTAGCTACAAGTTGTCTCTGTACTGTTCCTTATCTAGGCCTCAGTTTCCCTAAATGTTTCATGAGGAAAATGAGGCCCGGTGGCCTCTGAATACTCTCTCTGCTTGCATGGCCCCACTACTCTGGCTCTAGCGCTGTGGCTCCAGTGCTGTGGCTCTAGACAGCCAGCTCTAGCTGACCACAGCTTGTCACAACCCTACACCCCGCCCTCAGTGCCTGATATCCCCTCTCCCCCAGCAACCCTGGCTGTGGCCAGATGGATTTACAAGTAGATTCACAGAAGCATGACCAATGGATGCAGCCCAGCCAGCAGCAGGAGGGCCCACTGGTCAGCCAGCCACATTTTAATTTGAAAAAACAAATAAGTCTTCAACTTCAGCCTTCTTGCCAAAGCCCCTAGATGCCACCATCCGTAAAGGGAAAAAAAAAATAAAGAAGAAAAAAAAATGGGGATCACCTCTCTCCTCCCCCAGCCTTTCTCTTTGTGTTCCACAAAACCAATTACAGGTTGGAAATAGCTGTAATAAACTTGATATCCCACTTATGGGCCAATCCCGCTGCGGCCAGGAAGTGTAATAGTGGCGGAGAGTGGAAACTGCGGGTTTGTGGAGCTGTTTAAATTGCCTGCCTACATTACTCCACTCCTCTCCAGCGGGGAAGGAATTCGCTCTCCTGGAAATGGAGCAGCTGAGGTCTCCATGTCCTGGGCGGCGCAAGGGAGTGTTTGCAAGACAGACTTTAATGAACTGATTAGATGTAGAGGAGTGGGTGGCCCCTGGGAGCTTGCATCAGCCAGGCACAGGTTCAAGTCCCCAGCAAGGCCCCTCACACTCCCTGGCAGTGAAGGAGAAAGAGTGAGGCTGGCCTTCCAGCACTGCAGAGGGCAAAAGGAACATCTGTCAGATAATGAAAGTGACAGAAGACAGAACCAAACTATACCACGGAGCAGCCCAGAACCTCAGTGGACAGAATGCCTGTGGATCACGTGTAAAACCCCAGGCTGGACACCTATAATCCCAGCACTCAGGTGGCAGAGGCAGGAGGATCAGAAGTTCAAGGTCATCCTCAACACAACAAGTTGGAGGTAAGCCTGGGGCTACATGAGACCCTGTCTTAAATGTTGTAAAACATGAAGGGAACTGGGTACAGCTACTGACCTGGAGTTTCAATTCTGATCATTGTGGGAAACAATGAAAAGCAATTCTGGAAACTTCCACCATGCGACTGTCATCCAGAGGTCCCTTCCTCATGCCACTTGACCCTGCATGTCTGGCATGGAGACCAGCACAGAGTAAGTCCTCAATGTACATTTATTAAATAACTGCACAGCTTAGCAAAGGAAGGTATGGGCTCTTCAGAGTCCCTGTCCTCAGCTACCATTTTTGGTGCTTATACCAAGAGAGCTGAGCAGGGACTCAATATGACACCAATCAGGTCAACATAGCTTCATCAAAGGATCACCCAGGTGGAACTGGGCCCAGGGCTGCAGCCTGAGTCCCTCACGTGCCTGAGATGAACATCTGTCTTGCAAGGCTGGATTTGAGCTGAGGCAGCTGTAGCCAAGCAGATGTGGACAGTGAGGGACTGGCCTCTCATCTATCTGGTTCTGTATTTCCTGATTCCTCCAGCAGGGTGGCAGCATGGAGCTGGGATGGTCTTCTGTGTGTGCTGCGAATGGGGTGAAAGTGCACAGGGTGTGGGAGCGGGCTGTGAATTCAAATTCTGTAATAGAGTCTAGCATGTGGCAAATACTCACTCAAACTCTAGAAATAAAATTGTAGCCAGAGAAAGAATGTCACCTGCCCAGGCTGCCTGGCTGGCAGGAGGTGAAGTAGACATTTGAACATGTGTCTAACTCTGAGGAGTCTATGAAAGGCCTCAGGGTAGGAGAGGAGAATTGGGCCAAGGCTAGGGCCAGGGCCAGGGCCAGGAAGGGGACAGGAAGGGGACAGGTATTTTAGAGGTGAAGAACCTAGGCAAAGATGCTCAGAAAGGGAGTGAGAAACATGAATATGGCGGGAAGCCAGGGGACATTGATGGAGCCACTTTGTGGTCCTCTGGGTCTGGGAGGCCACTGAGTTTCTAGTGGTCTTATTGCCATGGTGACCCTGGACCATTCTTCCTCTAAAGCTCCTTCCTACCTGTTCTCTACCCTGGTGGGGAGCTGTAGCCACAGATGCAGGCCTGAGGGGGGATGGGTGAGAACCAAGGAGGAGAAGGAAAAGCAAAGGCCACCCACCTCCCTGGGTACCAACTCCACCCTCCTGTGCCAACTCTGTGAGCTCCCACTCCTGGCAAGGCTGGGCTGGGGTGATTGGCTTCCCTGGCATGTGTGGGAGATCCAGTGTTGACAAAGACAGCTGGTATCATAAATTGCCTTGTCTCATCTGGTTATGGTGTGATGGCAGACAGGCGCTCAGGGACAGGACTAGGGGGGTGGTGATGAGGACAGGAGAGGAGGAGAGCAGAGTGACTGCCAGCTTCCCTGTGGGTCCTGGGCTTGCCATGTGGGCAGGTGAGTGGACAGGCGCGATGGCTGTCCTAACAGTGGGAGTGGGGAGCCGGCGTATGTGGGTGAGCATGTGCACGAATGTGAAAGTCTGCATTCCAGGGCAAGGTGGGGATGTGTCTATGGGGCTCAGGTGTACTGAGCTGCCAATGACCTGTGTGTGTGTGTGTGTGTGTGTGTGTGTGGTCTATTTCTGTGTCTCTCTCTTTCTGTCTCTCTCTCTGTCTCTCTCATGTGTGCGTGCGTGTGTGTGTGTGTGTGTGTATGTGTGTGTGCGTGTGTGTGTGCGTGTGTGTGTGTGTATGTGTGTGTGTAAATGTTTATACTTTTTATGGGGAGTGGGGTATGTGCATGTTTGTTTGTGGCACATGGTTAGTGTATACTCTGCCCCCCCTCATAGTGACAAGCCCAGTTGTTATGTCCCGCTCCTTGATCTATGATTCAAGGAAGAGAAACTGGAGATAGCAACTGAGTCAGAGTGAGTAAATTTCTTATGATGCCAGGCTGTTTCCAGAAGAGTGAAAGAGCATCAGGCTGTCTGTCCTTATACCTCCCACACCTAGGCAAGGCCCCCTGAGCCCTTAAACTCTACCAGCTACATGACAGTCTCACATTACCTTCTGGGCACCCTCCTCCCCATTGCAAACAGGAAGTAAGAGTTGTGAAAGGTGCCTAGGACTGAGGCCAGGCACTTGGATTTAAGAGCCCAGCACAATCACCAAGACTGCACACAAAGTCTCATGGAGTCAGCTGGGAAGCAGTGTGACTCCCAGGATATGGTGCAAGGGCCTGAGCTGCAGCAGCCATGGGGAGATAGGAGGCCCTAATCCACACCGCAGAGCTGAGTGGGGTAGCGTTTGCTCTCTGAGGTGAGAGTGCATCTCTAGAGCCCACATCTCCTTGTCTTGTTTTCCTCAGCTTATGTAAGGGGTAGGAGAAGCACACCCCTAGGGCACCAGAGGATGTTCTGGACTCTGCGTGTTGAGTAGTCAGGCCTCGGGTAGAGTGAGAATCCCACTGTCAGCTATGGGATGTGGCACAGATTGGTATTCTTCATTCCACTCGGTGGAGACTGGGAGCCACCAAAAGCATTAAGAAGGGCATTACAGAGTCCAGGGATATCAAATAGTCCCCAAACTGCTATATATACAGTGGATCTCAAACTAGTGCCCAGACCTGGGGAGAGGTTGTGAGAATAGAGAAGAGATCATTTTCTGGGTCCTCTTTGGGGCCCCTAATTAGATCTTCAGATCTCAGGAGCAGGCTGGGTAGGGGCTGGGTACAGCAGCCTGGTTGGGTCTTCCTAGCTAGTCCCAGGATCTGCATATCTGTGTGCAAGGCTTCATCACAGAGCCCTGCTGTGACACCCCTACAGCTTCCCCATACTCAGTCCCCAAAGCCTTGTGCCATCCTGTCTGAGAGCACACCTGTGTGGACACTATCGCTGTCGGACAGCTGCCTGGCTTGAGCCAGTCTGGCCAGCTGGTACCATCAGGAAAGGTGCCAGTCCCTGGGGAGGGCCCTTGTTGTGACAATGTGGCTGGGCCCCCATGCTTGCTGGTACTGCAAAGAGTTAGGCCATGTCAGCAGGTCTGGCTGCCAGCAGATCCATGGCCGTAGCCATCAGCAGCCCACACCAGCCTGTGCACCTGCTATACCAAGGCAGCTACACTGCAGACAGTGTTGGCTGGCATCTCCTGCCCTGTATAATTAACATGGCATCATGGGCAGCTCAGCCAAGCAGAGCCCGTCCACCTGTCCATCTGCTGGCTGCTTCCGGGGACGGGCCCTTTAACACAAGCTCAGCAGCCTGCTAGGGAGGGAAGAGTCCTGAAGCAATCGCTGAGGATCTGGGCTCCACCTCCATTCAGCTACTGGCAGGGCATGCTGGGAAATTTACATTCCACCTCTTGGCCTCAGTTTCATTTGTCCAATGGAACTGGAATGGTTGGCCTCTTTGTCCTGCCTGCCTTAAGGAGGTTTGAGCAGTCGGTAGACTTCGGGTGACAGGTCTACAGTTAGGGTCCACATTGGAACTTGCAGGCTATCGTCACTTATTTCTTGTTCAACAAGGATGCTCTAGGTTTCTACTCTGTGCCAGAGACTGTTTTAGGAGCAAGGGACATGGCTCTGAGGCCTTTCTTCTTTTGTAGTATGTGTTGTAGTGGGAGGAGATGGACAATTAATCAAATTAAAGAAGATGGAAGAAGCATATTAGGTAGGGAGGGGGCTGTGTCCTCAGTTAGCATAGATGGGCGAGCATGGCACTCAGAGTGGGTGGCTGGGGAAGGGGCCAAAAGCTCAGGAGAGGAGGCTGGGGTCCTCTGGAGTCAGTCCCCGGGGACAGCCATGGATCAGGTGTGCACTCCACACCACACAGATGGTCATCTGAGGCGCTGAGCCCTGGGTGAGGCCCTGAGCCCTGGGTGAGGCCCTGAGCCCTGGGTGAGGCCCTGAGCCCTGGGTGAGGCCCTGAGCCCTGGGTGAGGCCCTGTGACTTCCTGCTTTGGTTGCTGCTCTCTGTGTCTCAGCATACTCAAACATCCAGTGGAATGCGAGGGATGTAAAAGCCAGCCTCAGTGTACCTGGCACCTGGCCTCTGTACTGAGACAGAACCTTGTAGATTAGTCTGGTCTCTGTCTCTCCAGGTATCCACCTGCCTCACTCACTGGGTCCATTGCCTGGTAAGTCACATACATCAGTTCGCCTGGTTCCTCAGTCTCCTGCATAGACACCACAATTTAGAGTTCACAGTCCATTAATGAGTCTTTTTTTTTTCTTTAGAGGTGATATTTGCATACAATGAATTGCAAAATCCTTAAGGGCCCCTTTCAAGTTTGTGTGTGTGTGTGTGTATGTGTGTGTGTGTGTATGTGTATGTACCTGTTTATGTGTGGGTGTGTGAGACCAGAGGTCAGTCTTAGGAGTCATTCCTCAGGCCAGTCTGTCTGTTTTGTTTATTGACACAGGGTCTCTACTGACCTGGAACTTGACCAAGTAGGCTAAGTTGGCTGAGCAGAGAGCTTCTAGGGATCTGCCTGTCTCCGTCTCCCATCTTGCCATCTCTGGGGTCACAGGGGTGCACCACAGCACATAGATCTTTGCTTGGGTTCTAGCAATTCAAACCCAGGTCCTCACACTTCACCAACTGAGCCATCTTCTCAGCCCACACGGAATCATCTTGGAGGTGGACCTTGCGGACATCTACCAGACACATTGAGAAACTTGCCTCACGGCACACAGCAGTACATTAATTATGGAGCTGAGTCTCACTCAGAGTCCCTGACTCCCTGCCAGAGCCCAGAGGGTGACCCTTGTCCTATGGACCACAGTAGAGATGACTCCCAGCTTGCATCCTTGTGGGAGGCACATAGAATTCCCACTGTCCTTCTGCTCAGCAGGGGGCATGTTCTAGTGAGGGGAGAGAGAGAATTGAAGAGTTGGGGTGAGTTCTTATTATAAGGAGGCTGTCCAGTAAAGATCACTCAGCATATTAAAAAAAAAATCTTTACCTGGCTTTGGACAAACACTTGGTATTATTACAACCAGGAAAAAAAAAAATCCCATTTGCTTTTCATTGTAGAGCTGGTGCCTTTGTTTTCTTGTGCCCAGAGAGCCAGGACTGCATGGACAGAATGACTTAAGAGAGGGGATAGGAAGCATGTAGGATCAGGAGTCATGCAGTCTTGGGTCCATATTCTAGGTGGATTGACCTGTTGAGAGATGCAGAACAGGCATCTGCAATTGGGAGCTTCAGGCTCCCCACCTGTAAAATGGGATGTGACAGTCCCCCTTCCCAAGGTAAGGAAAGGACAAAATGTGTGGTCCGCAATCACTTCCTTATGTGACCTCTGGTCTCAGGGGCTGGTGGGGCACAGCTAGGCGTGCCTACAGCCACCAGAGACCTATAGGCAAAGGGAACACCTAGTGGGCTCTATGCTAGAAAGCAAGCCTCCGAAATAGTCAGGGTACAAGAAGCTAGGAGACGGGCTAAGGATTACATTTAGGGAGCATGGGTTTTCAGTAAAACCTAGATGGTAAGAGTGATGGGGGCTAGGGGCGTGGTCAGGAGGGAAAACAATGATCAGAACAGCTGTCAAGGCCCAGCAATGTGACACAGTTGTCTGTACTGAGCCTGTACTGAGCTTGGTGATATAAGTAGTGTGGTGGTGTCTGGAGTCAGGTCACATGAGGTCCTCAATGCGGTAAGGAAGTTGGATTATGTCCTCATTGTCATGAGGAGACACAGGGCAGTTTCAAGTAGAGGCCTGACTTGTGTGACTAAAAGACCCCTTTAGCTCTTAGTGGAGAAGGAGCAGTGGGGTGCAGTGGGAGCCGGAAAGCCTGGCTGGGGCTCCTCCAGCCTGGGGGCAGACAGCAGCTCCTACCTGGGCATGAGTGTGTGGTCTTGTTGCTTCGTTGTGTATATCCCTGTCCTCTGAGGAACTTCAGTGAATGTCAGATGGCCTGGTGGCACCTGCAGGCTCAAGTGCAGCCAGTGTCTAGCTCTGGGTTAGGGAAGTATGAAGAGACCCTCTCCCTCAGGACAGTCAGGCCTTGACAAGAACTAGAGGGCTGCAGGGTGTTTCTGCTCATTGAGGTTCAGTGTCCTTCAGATCACTCACCCCATGCTAGGAAGTTCAGAAAGAAGCTGGCCTGGTCACACAGGCATAGGACAGCAACATTGCCATGACATGTGGCCTCTGGAGAGGTGACCACAGGTAGGACTCTGTGTCTAGTCTCTGTAGCCACCTCATTGCCACTCTCAGAAATAGGATCTGATTATTTGTAGGTGAACCTACTAAGGCTGTGGCCATGTGGCAGGAAGATGCAACCAGGGAGCCCCACCTTTCACAATGGTCCCATGAGACATCTTCCCCACAGCCCAGCCTCTTGTGTCGCTATATTTCCTTAATGCCCAGAAGTCAAGGAAACTCACAAGTCTCAGGAGGTTCCCAAAGCTTACAGGATTCCAAGACCCTACACCAAGGTAATTTCAGCAGGAATAATCACTACAGTGAGAAGACTCTTAAGAAGAACTGCCTTCAAGTCACAGGGAGAGCTCCAAGGATGGGACTCTGGTGAAGAGCCATACATGTGGGAGTGGGTTCTTCAGTGATGCAGGAGATACGCTCCTGTAAGTAACACCAATAAACTCTCACTGCTTCATCAAACTGGACTTAATTAGGATTGTTTGTTTGGTCTGTGCCCCGCCTGGAGTGAACAGACATCTGTCTACATCTCCCCAAGAAAAGTCTTAGAATCCCCTCCCCTCTCAAGATGCCCTCTGCCACCCCAGCCACTTGCTGAACCTGTCAGGGTCACTGGTGACCTGGGATATCTTATAGTGACCTCTGGACACCTGTCCACAGTCCCAGGGGACAGAACCATCTCCATACAACACAGGGGCCACGGGCTTCAACTAAGGCCTCATAAGCTGAGGCCGATGAGGCAGCCACTGTGGTTATGGACTGGTCATCTGGCCACTCTGGGTATGTGGGGAAAGCAGAGGTGGGAAGGCAGCAGGATGGAGACAGGTGCACAATAGCCCAGAATGTCCTGAGATGGAAACAGTGACCAGAATTCGAGACCTTCACATTTAAAACCTGGTAGTCAGGGCTAGAGAAATGGCCCAGGCAGTAAAGTGCTAGTCACACAAACATGAAGACCTGAATTCACATCCCTTGCAAAACCTGGACACTGTGACGCATGCTAGTAGTCACAGCACTGAGGGGATGGGAGGGTCCCCAGGGCTTGCTGACTACCCAGTCTAGCTGAATCAATGAGTTCCAGGTTCAGTATGAGACCCTGCCTCAAAATGTAAGGTGGAGGGCTGGGGCGATGCCCCAGCAAGTAAAGGTGCTTGCTGCACAGATCTGACAGCCTGAGCTTGGTCCTAGATCCCAGGGAAGATGGAGAGAACTGACTCCCAAGGGGTGATCTTTGACTTCTGCTAGCACGCTGTGAAGCGAACATGCCTCCACACAGACACGTGCACAAGTGAATAAAGTAAGGTGGAGAGCAATTGAGGAAGAGCCATGATGTCGACATATGTGCACACACACATGCACACACTCACACTCACACACACATACACTTACACACTCACACACATACACACACACACTCACACACACATACACACATATACACACACATACACACACACACTCACACACTCACACACACTCTCACACACACACTCACACACACACACACACAGAGAGACAGAGAGAGAGAGAGACAGAGAGAGAGACAGAGAGAGAGAGAGAGAGAACGGCAGCAACCTGGTTATTCACCCAGGAGCCTTCTGAGCTGAAACTGGAAAAAGCCTAGGCAAGCTGTCACGAGTTGGTTACCTTAGTCCTACATCCTCCATGAAGCAGAGAGGGTTGACACTGAAGCGACAGCTCCATTGTGTAAAGGCAATGCTTCATAGCTGTCAGGAACTCAGAGATGGAATGATGTTTCTGCTCACAGATACTGCACGGAAGCCTGTGAAGGCTCATTCTCCATCTCCAGTCCCATGAGGCGGGCAGAGGAACCATCCCTCAGCCCCTGTCTGGACCTCAAGGACCCCTTGTTCTTACACTTTGGCATCTTTGGGGCCTGGTGTCCCAAGATGACACAGCCCCTGCTTCCTTCCAGGCCTCTTTAGCCTGTGAAGTAGAGCCTGAAAATGCCCCCGTGCTGTCAGATAAATATTGAAGTGTCAAAGGTGCGGTGTCAGCAGGAGAATGAGGTGTGATTGGCAGGAAGGCAGCCTGGGCATCAAATCTACACAGCTTAGCATGGGGAGCAGTGACTGACAGCTTTGATGGCACCAGTTGGGGCAATTTCCTTCCCTTTTGAAATCTGATAGGCATGACTTGGAGGGGCCTGGGGTCTGCATGGAAGGCCAGAGGAAAAGCCACCGTCACCAGGTCTGGCCTGTTTTCAGTGTGGCTGACAATGTCATTCTCATTCCTGTGGTCAGACACTGATGTGATGTCATTGGTGGACTCTAAGCCACCATGAGTGGAGTTCAGCCTGGTCCTTCTTGATGGTAGAGACACATGCCAGCGCTGGGCTGGTATGCCTTAGGTAGGTGGGGAGAAAAGGTGCCTACCATTCTGGGGCATATGGAATTCGGGGAGGACATACCAAATATAGAGAGCACTGAGGGGGACACATGTAGCTGAGGATGCTCTGTCCTCTGCCCCTCTTTCCTAGACAAGCCAGGGTTTGGGAAATGCATTAGTTTTGTGTGTATATATGTGCATGCTCATATGTGCGTGGCTATACGTGTGTGTGTGTGTGTGTGTGTGTGTGTGTAGGACAGGGATGATGAAGAGGGATATAAGTAGGTTTCTCCTCCTACCCATAATATGTGTCAGGAGTTCAGAGGACCAAAAGGAATCTTCTAGAATATTAGAAAGCCCCTCCACTTATGCATGAGGAAAGTGAGTCCCAGGGAGCCCCACTGACAATACTCAGGCTGCCTGGCTGAGCATGCCAGAGTGGTTGGCAGAAGGCAGCTGGTACTGAGAGACAGGATGGCAAGGGCCAGATGTGCTCCCAGATGGCTGGAACACTGAGTATCCACCAGGATCTTCCAAAGATGACCAGTGCAAGTAAATAGAATAAGGCCTGGATGCAGGTCATTGTAGTCATTACTTAACTTTTTCTGTCATTTCGAGAAATACCTGAAATAAGCAACTTAGAGGAGGAAGGGTCTGTGTTGTTCATGGTTTGAGGGTTTAGTCCATCATGGTGAGGAAGGGATGGCAGCAGGAGCCACTTGGGTCTGCGGCAGCGGGAGCCACTTGGGTCTGTGGTGGCAGGAGCCGCTTGGGTCTGCGGCAGCGGGAGCCAGAAGCTGCTGGCTTACAGCATGGCAGACCAAGAGGGAGAGAAGAGTGTGCTCAGCTGGCTTCTCCTCTCTCCCTTTGTGTTCATTTGGGGACCCGAGCCCGGGGGATGGGTCTTCCCATATCCAGGGTGGGCCTTCTGGTACTCGGCTAATCCTCTTCAGAAACACCCTCACAGATACACTCAATAGTGTGCCATCACTAACACCCTGGCATTCCTTGATCTACTCAGGCCAATTGTAATTCAGTATGTAGTTGGACAAGGAACTCCCAGCAGGTGGGGAGGGAGGCCAGCTCACCCATCTTGCTTGTGGCCCATTGCTTCAAGCACCTACCATGAGCCAGGCACAGAGCTGGGAATTGCACCCAGCAGCTGGTACAGCGAAGGAGGTCCTCCCACCCTGCAGCCCCTGTCTGCAGCCAGCCAGACAAATGTCCTCATGGGAACCACAAAGTAGCCGTTTGAAGCCCAAGGTCCCACAGTCTTGGCTGCAACCATTTCCCCTGCTGCTGTAGACGCTGTAGTGATAGGTGCAATGGTGGTTTTTCAAATAAACCTTCCAAGAGCAGCTGGTGGCCCAGGGCCTGGGCTGCGGCTCCCTGGGTCCCAGGCATCAGGCCCAAGGATCAGCTCTCTCCACTCTGACCTTTGTGGCCTTAAAACCAGAGCTGCTCACTGGCCACTTGATGCTGTACCAGAGAGCTCCAAGCCTGAGGAATCACAGGACTAGCTGTGGAGTCTGGTGTCCCCTCCCCTCCTCATTGACTGTCTTTCCTCCTAGCTTTCTGAAGGAACCTCAGGCCTCCTCTTCTTCTTCCTCCTCCTCCTCCACACTTCCTCCCTCTCTCCCTCTTTACCTGAAGTAGCTGTCATGGAGAAAGGAGGAAAAGGGGGTCCAGAAGAGTCTCAGCCTAGGTGGAGCCCAGATCTGTTATTTGACAGAGCAGGGCAGATTGGAGGTTCACCAATGAGTAAGGACCAGGGAGATCGCTTGCCTACGTCCTCTGTCCCCAGCACACAGACCTCCCACGCCACACACACACACACACACACACACACACACACAGCAGCAGCAGCAGCAGCAGCAGCAGCAGCATTGAGAGTTCCCTCTGTACCTCAATAAGGCCAAGCTGCCTCCTCCAGGGTGCCCACCAGGCTGACCCCTGGAGCCAGTCTCTTATACAGCTGGCCATATGTGTCTTACTATATTCTGATCACATGCTCATCCCATGCATTCTGCAGCCCAGTTCCATCAGAATGAGGTCGGTGCCTGCCCCATTAGATGGGAGACCTGAGAAAAAGACTCTCGTCCCTCCATAGGTTTTTTGGAGCTAAGGGTGAGTCCCCTTCTTCATACCTGTCTCTCCTGAGGGAGGGATATAGCTCCGATTCCCTGTCTTGGGAGACCCTGGAGGCAGAGCACAAGGAAGTATTGATTCTGTGCTCCTGGGGGGTCAGTTGGGATCTTCTCAAAGATGGGGTCTTTGACTGCACCCAGAAGGGCCCAGACTTTGCAAAGCTGAAGGAGCTGAGGCCCTTTGTGACGTGGTGAATCGAGACCCTGCTCCAATTTTTCACCCCTCCCTGCCCACACTCAGTGTCTCTCCCTAGAGAACCATCATCTGCTTCCTGACCAAGTTACTGGCTGGCCATGGAAATGGCTAAGAGGAAGAGGTGACCAGAGGGCACTAACCCTCACTCAGCCTTCAAGGACAGCACACAGGCTTCTGAAATACCTACAGGAACCTGTTGAGCTGTCTGCTGGAGGCCGACAGAGGACAGGGCTGAGCCACTGCTGATGTCCCTGTAAGGCCAGATTGGGTTAGCCAACAGTCAGCCAGCCCTAGACATGTGAGTGAGCACAGCTGCCCCAGCATCCCCCCAAGACGGGTGAGCACAAAGCACTCATTGCTATTGCTGCCTGCCTAGGAGGCTCTGTGGGCATCTGCTGCACAGCATTACCATGGCAACAGATAATGACACATGGGTGGTCAAGAATCTGGGTTCTAGAGTCCAGCTGCCTGAGATGAGCTCCTGGCTCCCCTGGAGATGGGCTGTGTGACTTGGAACAATTTACCTAGCCTCTTTGAGCTTCAATCTCCTCAGCTGTCCAATAAGAACAGTGACAGGCACCTGGTAAGGTGTTGCGAGCATTGAATGATCAGGGTCACATAAACTACTTAGAATAGTACTTGGCACACAGCCAGTAGTCAGCAGTATTGACTAGTAATACCATGCTACTGTAGAACCCATGAGATACATTTCAGGGTTATCTCCACAAGGGCTGCATAGCCTATAAGAAAGGGACTCCCTCCCCTAATCAGACTCCATGAAATCCTTAATGCTCTCTTCTTTCCAGCTCTTCTTCTCTCTGGCTCAGTCCAGAACCTTGCTACAAGAAATGCCAGGGAAGGTCCAGGTCTTGGACATAGCTGATTGGCCAGGGGCCTTGGCGTCTGCAGTTCTGCAAGCTTTAGGAAGAGGCAGTTTGATGGGGGAAACTTCTGTTTTGAGCTCCCTGGCTGTGCAGATCTGGTGCCAAAATCTGTGTGAAGAGCAGAGAATTCAGCCAGCAGTGTGTGTGTGGGTGGCAGGGAGGTAGGGGGCGGGTGCACCAAGCATGGGGATGGCAGCAGGATGGATGCTGTCGCCTCCAGCTGCAGGGAAACCAATGGGGAAGTGGGCAGTTCTAGGCAGCACTAACCTTGAACATGGAGACTCAGTGTGTGTGAGAGGGGTTAGGAGCACAGCTTGCAGGGAGGAAGAATGAGGCTGCAGGCAGATGAGAATCTTCCCAGACATCATCAGATGACAATTTACACCCACATCTGGAACCTAGGGAGCCAGGAGCATTCCAGA
>LZPO01078267.1:187527-201564 GCA_001675575.1 Neotoma lepida
GTGTGTGTGTGTGTGTGTGTGTGTGTGTGTGTGTGTGTGTCAGGGTTGCATGTGCATGTGTGTGCGTGGAGATCAGAGGACAACTTTGAGTGTGTCCATCTCCTTTGAGACAGAGTCATTGGTGAGCCTGGAGCTCACTAAGTAAGCTAGACTGGTTGACCATCGAACCCCAAAGACCCTCCTATCTCTGCCTCCCCAGTGCTGGGATTTTGACATGGGTCCTGAGAATCTAAGGTCTGTATGCTTGTCGGGCAAGCACTTAACAGGCTGAGCCATCTGTGGTGGTTGATATTGACTGTCAACTTGACAGAATCTAGAATCACTGAAAAGAAGCCTCTGGGCACGTCTGTGAGGAAGCTTCTAGATCAAGTTAACTGAGGTGCCACCACTCTGAATTGTGGGTGGCATCATCCCATCGGCCAGGGTCCAGGACTGAATAAAATGGAAAAAGCCAGCTGAGCACCAGCCTCCATCTCTCTCTGCTTCCTGACTGGGGATGCCATATGACCACCTGCCTCAAGCTCCTGCTGCTGTGNCTTCCCTGTCATGATGGACCATATCTTTTGAGCCAGAATAAACCCTTCCTTCAATACGCTGCTTTTGCAACAAGACAAGTGACTGATGTACCATCCTCTCCCATCTTCCCAGCCTCGAAGGCATGGGAACTGGGGTTTTTGGTACGACACTAAGAAAGGAAGTGTTCTGTGTTTAGCAATTTCTCCTACTTCATGAAGCTCCTGCCGTTAGGGGTTCCCAGTCTGAGGCAGGAAGCAATGGGCCTTTTGTCCTGAAGGAATAACCTCACAGACACCAAAGGCAAAATCTCAGCACCTGGGAGCCACAGGAATGATTTTGAACCACTTAGACACGAGTGTACAGGATGGATGAATGTATCAGGGCTTGGAGGATGGGGAGGGGAGAAAGAGAAAGAAGGATGGAGGAACAAAGAAAAACAGGGATTGAAGGACAGACAGACAGACAGAGAGGAACAGGGAGTGAGCCATTAGGTTCTGTTTTTCCAGCCTGCACCTCTGTCATGCTCTATCCCTAGGCAGGAGGAGGAGAGCACACTCCTGGAAGAGGCAGGAAAGGACCCTGAATCCTCCAAGACCTCCCTGGCAGCAGGAAGTGAGGCTGAGGCCACAGGAAGTGCCCGTGTTCAAGAGTGGTTGTGGGTGGTTGTGGGTGGGATATAGGCTCAGATCAGCACCAATTCACCTTACACATAGCTGCAGCCTCAGCCCCAGGGCAGGCAGGAGATAAACAGACTGAACAAACCCCTGAAGGTCCACGAAAGAGGCGGCTGGCTGCTTGGTCAGTATTTTTTCAGCCCTACCCTCTGACCTTCTAAAAAGCCACAGCAGCGAGCTTCCCGGTTCTAATGGAAAATCCCAGCACCACTTTCTACAGAGGCCACTATCAATCAGGCCACCAACCTCCACCAGTGCTGAGAGAAGCCAGCCTCTGAGAGCTGCCTGAGCTCCCGAGCTGTGTGAATGCAGAGATCTGAGGAGGGCTTCACTCCGGCAGCTTTGCTCGAATCTCCCCAATTGGCCAGCTCTGCCAGGTCCTGGGGTGTGCACAGACTTAGCCACCCCCAGGGGAGCAGAAGAGAGGCTGGCACATCTCAGCCCGGGAAGCTTTTAATCCCAACAAGCTGGCTGGGTTTCTTCTCCAGGCTCTGTGGGCAGTTGTGTCCCCTCACAGGTGTCCCAGGTCTCTGAGACAGCCCTGGGCTTTTTGGGTTTTATTTCTGTCAGCTATTACATCTGTGTGAATAGGAGAGGAGTTTGGGGGATGGGATGGGTCTGGCTGTTCCCTTAACTGTCCTGGGTTTTGGAGTTCATGGTGGTCAACTGAACAGACTGAAGACACAGCAGGCTACGATAGCTGTGTCTACATTGAGCACATACGTACTTTTCTCCTTCTTGTTTCTCCTTTCTAAAGATTTTATTTTATTTTTATTTTTTGTGTATATGTGTGTGTATGCATGTGGGACTGCATTGGATCTGCTGGAGGAGGAGTTACAGACGGTTGTGAGCTGCCCTATGTGCATGCTGGGAAGAGAGTCCAGGTCCTATGCAAGAGCAGCAAGTACTCCTAACTGCTGAGCCACCTCTCCAGTCCCTTGACGTTTCTTAAATAGAGTATAATAATATGAACTAGAAACACGGTGGTTAATTATATTGTCAGCAGAAGTTAATCCAGAGGTGACTTGAGCACACGGAGGACGGTGTAGGTTGAACTCAGATGCTGTGGCATTTTTATGTGCATGTTTGTGTTTGTGTGTGACTGAGCACAGGCACCCACACTCCATGGTGCACACATAGAGGGCACAGGACAGCCAGTGTTGGTCTCCACCTTCCATTTTGCTTTGAGACAGGGTCTCTTTGTTGTTCACTGATGCCCCATGGGCTTCTGGGAATTCTCTTGCTTCTGCCTTCCACCTCCCTGTAGGAGTGCTGGGATGATGGACCTGGGCTGCCTTTGCATGGATTCTGGAGCTAGGAGCTCAGTTGTTCACACTGGCATGGCGAGTGCTTTATGAACTGAGTCATTTCCCCAGCCCTGTTGTAGAACTGTATAGAAGAAACTGGAGAACTCATGTCACAGAGCATGTCCTACAACGTGTCCTCTGTGAAGAGCCAGGGGCGACTTCGAGGACTGAACAAGAGTGTGTATGCAGATGCCAAGCCACCCACCACAGTTTGAGTGCCATGTCAACTCACAGTTGTTCCATCCTGACCTGAGCCTTGGCATCTCCACTTTTAATTGGAGACAGTACACCACATAACCGTAGAGTGAGTGTGGTGATTCAGTGACTAGATACAGGTCAAATCTTAGAGTGTTCGTGTAAATCCCGTGCTACAAATGGGAAGCTGTAGAAGGCCCTCCCAGAAAGAGCTCGTGATTCCCTCAATACCCCACAGGGGGCACTGCTTCCCTCATTTCCAGAGAAAGGGCCTGGAGCATCTGAGGGACCTCATCTGTGGCTCCAAATGTTCACACCCCACTCTGCCATGGATTATGGAAACTCACTATCAGAGAAGATCAGCGTTCTCCGTCCAGGTCACCACCCAGATGAGCAAAGTGTTCCCTGGGTGGAGCTTTGCATTGAGGCTCCTAGGTAGGGCTTGGACAGCACAGTGGAGGAAGGGATTGTGTCTGGGGGGAGAGGAAGGAGCTGGTCAAGGGTGATGGGATGGAGAAGAACCAAGACCTCACTGCAGTAGGAAGGCCAGGGATGAGGCAGAAAGAGGTGGGCAGAAAGGGTCCCGGTGGGCATCGAGATGCCACCAGCCCTAGAAGTAGGAGAGAATCACCCAGCCTCGGGGAAAGTCCAGGACAAAGGCAGGCTGCAGTTCCAGCCCCAGCCCCTGAGGCAGGACCCTAATTCTCAGAAAACATTATGAAGGCTTAAGATGAGAGCATATATCCCCCATCCCAGTCACTGCCAGCTCTGGCCACTGTGATTCCAGCCTCAGTTTTCCCTCTGGGTTAAGATTAAGTTACTCATGTCTCTCAAAGGGAAAAAGTACCATCCATCAGGAGGCCTGACCAGAGGGTTAAAATGTCTGAATCCCGACCAGCCTGTAAGTGGCTTTGGGGACCCCCCACTTTGGACCCTTGCCCTCAGTACAGCAGCTGAAGAGACGTTTTTGTCACCACTGTGCCCTGACAAGGAGCGATGGGAGACAGGGTCAGAGAGCCCAGCCTAGTGTCTGGCACACAGTGGATGCTCCTTGCACACATGTTCACAGAAAACCTCAGGAGTGAAGGAGATACCATCAGCCTGGGGAGACAGGGTGCTCGGACCAGTCAAGGAGACAGAAAGCCAAAAAGCCAAGCACATCTCATTTGTAGACTAGATAAAAACCACACACAGAAAATCAATAGCCTTGCATTCTTACATCCCAGAGACCCACAGAAAAGCCAACAAAAGAGGCTCCATTTATAATACTAATAAATAAGTACCAGAGAGTTCTTTTAATTTGGGGCACTAGATATTTGTTTAGTGAAATTACAAAAACCCAACAGAGGCTCCATATTAGGGAAGCCATCAACATAATCCATCCCATTAGTAAATTAAAGGAGAAAAACCATATGATTACTTCAATAGGTTCTTAAGGAACATTTAATTAACTTTCCTTATTAAAAATTTTTAGGAAAATTGAAATAGAAGTAACCTTCCTATGTATGACCAAAAAATGTATTTATCAGAAATCAGCAGTAAATAAATATATGTAAGTTAAATAATGAAACCCAGGAAAAGTTTTTTTTTTTTTAACAAGAATCCAGGAAGTTTTAGGTGATGGAATAAGTAAGAAATGACAACCAATTCAGTAAGTATAAAAATACTGCTTACATAACTTGTCAGTTACTTTTCTACTGATGTGGCACCATGAAGAAAGAATTTAATTGGGCTTATGGTTTCAGGGAGTCAGAGTTCATGATGACAGAACAAAGTCATGGTAGCAGGATAGCTGACCACCGGGCCATCTCTCCAGCCCACCATGCAGAAACCAGGGCCCAGAGAGGTTAAGACACTTGCTAGAGCCACAGAGAGTCTAACAAGAGTGCCCTGGCTGCAGGTTATGAGCATTTATAACTTAGGAGCTGATGCTTCCTGTGTCAGGAAGAGAGGGGGGTCACTGCGATTGGTAGGTGATGTAATTACACAACAATTAGGCAAGCTGCAAGGGAGCCTACTGGAACTAATAAGTGCCCGCACAAAAATGTCTGCCCAAATGTCTGGCCTGCACACGTCAGCAGTTTCCTTCCCTCCCCTGGGACCCCAATGTACTGTGAGCTGCACAGTGGGCTTCTGTGACTATTTGATGGGGGTTGGGGATGGGCCAGGAGGGCTGCAGGGCAGTCTGGGGAGAGCTGGGGGGTTGTTTAGTGACACAGATGGACTCCTCTGAGGCTCTCTCTTTCCAGATCAGTCTGCCCCAGTCACAGGACTCCCTTTGTGTAGCTGGAAGCCCCACCCTGTACCCCTCAACCACCCACCTGGGCCTCTGGGTTTATTCTGCAGTACCGAGCAGTTCCAGGGGATGGCACTGTCCTGACTCGGATACTGAAAGGCACCAGGGTTGCTCATGGACATGGACTTGGAGACAGGGAGGATGAGGTGCACTTAGGGGGCAGCCACTGCAAGAGGTGACCAAGGCTTCCAGGAGAGATGAATTCATGGCAGGTGTTTAGGGTTGACCAGATGGAGGAGATGTGGGTGGGACAGTGACAAGTGACCCCAGAGGACAGGAAATACCCTAGATTTCTGGTTTAGGAAATCTGTCAGTGATAGATGTCATTTGCTATGATGAGGAATAAGGGGAGATGTGGGCTGAGGGGGGATGCAGATCTTCATGGTAGCTGTGCCAAATGGGAGATACTTGTCAAATATCTCTGTGCAAGGACAGCAACTTTATAAAATTGGATGGTGGCACTCTTCCTGCTCTTAAGCACCTTGGATCCACCCCCCCCATGGATTTTGTCCAAGCCCCAGAGCATGGATGCTGAATATAGTGCATTCTGCTTGGGTCCCCCACGACTCACAGTCTTCTCCTCCTTTCCCTCCTCAGCCCCTCACTGAGCACCCAATGGAGTAGAGACTGGCCATCCTCAGGGCCTTTGCACCTCTCTTCCCTCAATGTGCCACACCTGTCCCAACTCTGTACCAGGGCCTTCCTCTCTAACATCAGGACTCCATTATCTGTCCCAGCAAGGTGCATGCCTGGATAATACCGCTGTGTGAAAACCTAGGCTCTCTACTGATGCTTCTTCTCCACCAGGAGGGATGAGGGGTGAAATGAGGAGCTGGGGCCACCCTGGTTTCCAGCTCACAGATGAACTAGGCTTCCCTCCTCTGTCTCTCTAGGTTGTAGCTTGAGTGATCTGATATTCAAGGAGTAAGCAGGGTTAAAGGGGACTATGCGAACCACTTAAGGAAATAAACAGCTTTCTAACATCCGCAATTATTTTGGAAGCACCTGCTCTCGTATAATTAATGTGCCAATTAAAATGATTATTATAGCCGTTAAAGTATATCCCCCAAGAACCACCGCTTCACAATACTTGTTTACACTCATTGGAGTCATTCCACCACCTTGCAAAAGAATAATAACAACAACAATGCAGCATCAGCTGCTGCATCGTCTCCTGAGCGGGTTTTCTGTTGACCCAGGCTCCTGCCTCCATCCCCTGGGTGGCTGAGGTCTCTGTGTGTGTTGTGCCTCCATGAGCAGTCAGCTCAGGGCAGTCATGCCCAGCATTTTCTAAAGGAGCATGGAGCTTGGAGGAATTTGTGAGGACAGGAGTGGGGTGACACATTGCTACTGCCTCTTCACCCTGGATGTTCATCTCAGGCTATGTGAACCATGTCGCCTGTGTCTTCCTACAGGATGGAAGCCATGTCTCCCCCGCATCCTTGCTTGAGGTTGACAGCTTCTTCATGGGTCTGTGCCTCTGCAGACAGGTGGCTCTAGCCAGGTGATGATGACAACAGCCTGAAGCCTCTGGCCAGGTCTGCACCCCCACCCCCTCCTGCCCATGTCCTCCTCCTGGCTATAGGGTGGAAGTAGATGGCTCAGAAGCATTGGAGACCTACCTGTGCACCACGATAACCAGACAGGTCAGTGTGCAGATCTCCCTGAACCTTGCTAGATGTGAGACCTGGGACCAGTTAGTTTACTTCTCCAAGTTTCTGTGGTGATATATTGTATAACTCAATAAAGCTTGCCTGAGGATCAGAGGACAGAGCCAGCCACTAGATTAGACATAGAGGACAGACAGGGGTGGCACACATCCTTAATCCCATCACTCGAGAGGCAGAGATCCATCTGGATCTCTGTGAGTTCAAGGCCACACTGGGAACAGAGTCAGGCAGTGGTGACACACACCTTTAATCCCAGTACTGGGAAGTACACACACCTTTAATCCCAGGAGGTGATGGCAGGGCAGAGAAAGGTATATAAGGTGTGAGGAAACAGGAACAAAACAGTTCAGCTAAGACCCTTTCTGGTGAGGACTCAGAAGCTTTCAGTCTGAGGAAACAGGATTGGTTGAGGAGTTGGCTATGTGAGGTTGGCTGTGGCTTGCTCTGCTTCTCTAATCTTACAGCTTTCACCCCAATATCTGGCTCCAGGTTTTTTATTATAAGACCACCTAGGATTCGAACAAGTTTCACTGTCCCCAGCTCTTGAAAAGTCACAGGTAGCTAGTGAAACACCCAGTATCACCACAGGTGACTGATGCTATCATGGTGGGGTTCATGGTGGCTATGAGGGAGACAGGGTTTGAGCCCTGTTTTGTTAACCTGCAGGCTACTCTTCCAGAGGGTTCAGCCCTTCCTAGGGGACCAGCCACTTGGGAGTCCANGATTCCCCTAGCAGTGGATCTGGCCTCTGGGGCTCCCAGTCTTAGATTCTGATTAGCCATTCTTGAGTATGACAGCCTGGGCAAGGTGCTTCACCCTCCCTGGCCTAAGTTTCCTCAGCTGTGGTCCTTGCTCTTTCTCTGGGAGTTCCAGGAGGCCTGTAGACACTCTGAGCTTCTGCATCCATGGAAGAAAGAGCTCACAGGGAGGAAGATGGAGATGCAGGCTAAGGTTGTGTACCATGGGGCTCTGTCCCAAGACTTGTGAATGACACTGAATTGGCTTAGAGTGAGTGCCACAGACAGAGATAAGCTTTATGAGGGCCACCATGCATGAGTCCTCTTCTAGGACAAATTCCTTCCTGTCTGTTTTCCTCTCAGCTGCCAGGCATGGCTGGCCTCATCTCTGGATGTCCACTTAGGGGGCACCTTCTCTGGATAGATCTAGCCAAATGATCCTGGTTCCCAGAGCATGCAGAAGTCCCTCTCTTGCGGGGAGTGGTGATCAGGAGCTACCAAGACACCTGCTTTCTACAGAACATAACCATTAGCTAAGCTGGCTGGCCTACCATCCTTACCACCATGACACTGCTGGGCAGTGGAGCCTGGAACAGTCCAGAGCCCCAGATCAGGACTACAGAGAATCACTCACTCAGTGCTCAGCTGGCCAGGAGCCTTCCCTACCGCTGTGCTGGCNGGTGGCCACTCTGACAGATGATTAGACACCTTCAGGCAGGAAACCCACCCATCCCAAGACACCCCATCTGTGGTTGGAAAGCTCAAATTGTAATAAAATTCTTTGCCTGATCAACTGAAAATTAGCTTTTACATTTCCCCAGAACCTCCCTCCCTGCTCCTTTTCTTCTTTCTTCCCAGCTCTGGAGGTGGAGGATTCCTAGAGCTCACTGTAGCCAGTCTAGCTGCACCACTGAAACCACCCCCCCCCAGCTCAGTGAGAGACCCTGCCTCAAAACAAAGGTGGAGAGGGATTGAAGAAGACATCTGATACTGTTTCTTCCCTCCCTCACTGAGCCATGTACTCAGGACCACACTAGACCTCAGCTGAGAAGATGCAGCAGGATACAGCCCCAGCCAGCCGGAAGGGTGTGTTCTGAAGGAGTCATTTCACTGATCCAGTTCATCCCTTGAGTCCAAGCACAAAAAGGCAGTGGAAAAGCAAAGGTCCTAAGCACAGGAGATGGCTCAGCTCACTCAGGGGCAGGTCNTCACTTCCCTATTTGTGCAAGAGAAAAAAGCCAGGACCCTAGGCTGATCATCCTGCTGTGTGGCCTTGGGCCAACCATCTCCCTTCTCTGAGCTCTTACTCAAAAGACACGTGTCCTCTTAGCGGTAGTCAGGAGGTTCTAACACCTGTGTTGAGTCATATGGCAGGGCTCTGCACATGAGGATTTAACTCCAATAAGGTCAAGGAAAAAGGATGAGGAAGAGGATGGAAGGAAAAGTGAAGGATGGGAATCGGTCCCTGGGGTGACCCTGAAGCTGAGCCCTCGGGAACGTCAGCATTTGCCAGATGGCGGGAGGGAAGGNCACCGTGGTAGCAGATGCAACACAGGGAGGTGGCAAGGAACACTGGCACAGCTGAGGATGAACCATATGATCATCGAGCGCTGTGCCCNCTGGAAGCCTGGAAAGCAGCAAGGCTGGGTCTGGAAAGGCCTGGCAACTGGATCAGGTGACCTTGAGCTTGACCCTGAAGGTGATGGAGAGCCTTTGTGTNAAGTGTGGGACACAGAGGGCAGCAGTGATACCGTCACGTGTGTGTTCTAGAAGAGCCCATGGCAGTGGTGATTGGCAAGGATGTGCACACTGTCAGTGGGGCTTTGCACCCAATCAGGAAGGGTGGGGCCAGGAGGAGCAGGGCCGAAGGAGGGAAGGAATTGGATAGAGCTGGATGGAGCCGGCTTCCCAAAACACCTCAGGTCTGCTGTGGTGTTTTATTTCTCTGGTGTGCCGGAGTGAAAGTTTGCCTTTAATCCTTCTCTGACAAGTTAAGTCAGCCCCTTGTCATTTAAACCCAGCAGGGCGTGAGTCAGGCAGAGACACTGAAAATCACACTTCGGGCTTATTATAGCTCCGTGTTCCACCAGCTCAGAGGCCCTGCAGCAGCTCAGGCCAGGACTCCCACCTCCAATGGAGAGACATGCAAAGCTCACCTTAAGGGGTGCCCTGGCTGGGCAGCCTTGCCTCTTCCCTCAGCCTGGGATCCTCTGAGACAGACAAAGCAGAGGCTCCCTGCAAGGTGGGAAGGAGGCAACACAGTCTCTATGCTCCACCTGGGGTTAACCTTCAGTTTTACAGGAAGGAGCCTGAGGCTCAGAGAGGGGAAGTGGTTGGCCCAAGGCCACACAGTAGGGTACTCTGTGCCAGGTTCTGGTTCTTTTTTCGTGGATGCAGCAGATAAATGAGGACACATACCAGACAAACTCAGCCATCACCCTGTTGGCCTTGGNTTCTCCAAGCTGCAGTCCTCTATCACCATCCAATAAGAAAGACTGTTGATTGTTGAGTCCATGTGTGGGCCAATAGAACATTCTGATATTTGCGAGTCTGTGCCAGCTGTTGGCTCTCCCTCTTGACAGGTTGGGAGCCAAGAGCTCTTATCAGGCCCGTATGGGGCAGGGAAAAGATCTCATTGCCAGTATCGGGAACTTGATCTTAATCCCCAAGAGCAGAAGGAATTTTTTTTTCTGGTCAAAAATTCCTCTCCTGGTGCCAGAAAGGGCAGTGATGAACTGCCAACATCAAGCTGTCCTTTCTTTCTTTCTTATCTCCCTCCCCCGGCCAGGAGCAGCCATGTGCAAACCCGGACTGATGGAGCTGAGGCTCTGGATTGATCCCAGTCTCTGGCAGTGGTTCTTCCCACCCATGCTAATTATGGCACCCGGCCCTCCTCATCTTGATCCCCGGACGGCTCATGAAGAGGGACTCTCACAGCCTTACAGATCCACCTTGCCCATGTACATCCTGAGTTTGGACTTCACTGACCCTCACTGCATAGTTTATGTCGCTAACCACCCACCCAGACACATGATAGTGGGGTTCCTGTGCTTTGTGGAGGGGGGGTAATAAGGAACCTTTGGGACCTTCAGTCTCTTGGTCCTACAGAATTGCACAACACGGGCTAGGAAAATAGCTTAATCAGCAGAGTGCTTGCTCACACCCCCCNCACACACGGGGGTGGGCACACACATACAGGGGGGCACTAGAGCTAAGCTGGCATACACTAATGAATGCCATTGTCTTGAGAGGAGGTTCACAGTCACAGGATTAGGTTTCTGATGGAAGCATGCATTCTGCCTCTTTCCCTCTTGGATGTAGACATGGTCTTGCTCCTGTCGCCATATGAGGCAGCAAGAACTCCAGATGTGGCCCCATAGCCTTGGACTTCCCAGCCTCCAAAACCATGAGCCAAACAAACTATTGTTTGTGAGAAGCCCAGAGCTTGGTTCNTCAATGACAAGGGTTCATCAGATTATGAATGTAAAGCTGTAAGTGTGGAAGAGATGGGCAGGGCAGCAAAATAGACAAGGGACCTTATGATTGCATCAGCTCTTAACATTGTTGCATTAGGGGTTAGGTATCAACTACATGAACCTTAGAAGGGACCTCAGTCAGCATCCCAGGCTTGCCTTGGCACAGAACTCTCCAGCTTCTGTGGTGACAATATCATCACCATGTCTTGGAGTTACTTCAATTTAACGTGGCCCACACGATCCTGAGTATTTGTCCCTTCAACCTTCTCTCTGTCCTCCCTGTCTCAATGAACAGCAACCATGACCCTCACCCAGCTGCCCAAACCCCACAGCCACGAGCCCTCCCAAAGCTCTCTGTCTATCATCAATTGCACCTGTCAGGAAGCTCCAACCCTACTGCAAATCATAAGCAGAAGTTCAAGGTCAAACCCCTTTGATGGTCACAATGTCAAGACCACACCCTACTGGGTCCCATGTTCCCCATAGCCCATAATGCACAGGATGAACTTGTTTGTCCATCACCATCGTGGTCCTCACCCAGCCCTGGTCACTTCTCATTTCAGTGACTTTCAAGGTGACCTCTCTGCTGTTTCTCTTACTGCTCCATTCCATGTCCCACTAGCAGAGACTGATAAAGCAAGCCAGCTGCTGGTTGTTTTGGCTTAAAATTTTCAATGCTGGGCCAGTGAGATGGCTAAGTGGGTAAAGGCTCTTGTTGTCAAGGCTGAAGACCCGAGTTCAATTCCCAGGACCCACGTGATGGAAGGCAGAACCAACTCCCACAAGTCATGGTATGCATGTGCTTACACACACACACACACACACACACACACACACACACACACACACACCACTTACTCACAAATACAAACACAAAAAAATAAAGCCTTCAGTGTTGTGGGAATTCGAACCATTCAGCCAATGGTATTGGAATGACTTAGCCTTAGGGCATGGTCTTGTCTGGGTACNTGACCAGACAAGAACTGAGGAGGAGGAGGGTCGTGCTCTTTCTGTGGGACATGGAAGGTTTCCTGATGCCACGTTTCGGTGAGTTGAGACTGAGTTTTCCCCATCCTTCCCTGGTGGACGGGAGACAATGGCGCCACTTCATTCTTTATTTGTGAATATGTTATTCCCATTGCATCCCTTAATAAATTATTGACCAGACTTCCATGGGTTCTCACTTTACTTCCGTGTTTCTTTGCAGTCAGAAACCCCCTGGAGACTCAGCTCCCTGGAGCACAGGCTGGGCATGAATGGTCCCTGCCTTCCTCGCCCAAGCTTGTTTCCTGTTCTCTGACAGCCCAATACAGGCCCTTGGCATGTGTGGCTCAGTTCACTGCAGTATTTTGCCTCCTTCCCTGGGCACAGAGGCTTCCTTGCTCCCCTGGTAATCTCAGTTTCCTGAAGGGTCTGTTTTTGACCACAAATTCCTGTCCGCCCCACAAGCTGATTTTAATCATAGGCACCAAACTCCTTGAAGCCTAGAATCCTGCTTGTTGGTGTAACTTTTAAACTCATCTCTCAGGGAGCTGCATGAGTGAGTGACTATGGTTCTATATAGGCACCCTCAGTGCCTAGAACCATCCTGACTCTAGTGCCAAAACACGCTGAGTGAATGTCGATTACACAAGTGGATTAGATCCCTCTTCCAAAACCACTAGAGTTGTTTGCCAGGTCAAGGGTACCATGTTAAAAAAAAAAAAAAAACTGCCGTGGACTCCAGCATGGAGAGTCTAAGATCCACCAATTGGCTTCACCTTGGGCAGCTCCTTCCAGGAATGAGAACCTTTGAGCTCACAGCAACACCACCCAGGAACAAAAGGTGGTGTTGCCGTGACTGTGTGTAATGAGCCCGGAAGTGGTGGTCCTCCCTAAGCACTATCCACCCTTATTCTAAAATTACCTTATCTGGACTTCTTAGGTCACTAATGTTAGTTGTTAGTTGCCATTCCTCTCTTCCTCTCTCCAGGCACGCTCGCTCTCTCTCTCTCTCTCTCTCTCTCTCTCTCTCTCTCTCTCTCTCTCTCTCTCTCCTGTCCCCCCTCCACTTTCTAATAAAGCTCTGATACTGGGTTTTGTCATGCCTCGTGACTTATTTCGAACGGTAACCGCAGCGCTGCAACTAACAACTAGGAAATGTGGTGGGACAATGGCTACCACATTTACAGAATAGATACCATGGTAAATCAAGTACCAAGTATACCCACCTATGCCCAAGAGCACCACCAAGGTCAAGCCCCAGAACTTACTGTAGACATTCAGTTACCAGTCCTGTCTCTGTCTCCATTGTCTCACTGGTCTCCAAGCTCAGTGTTTTCCCTGTCTGTAGCCTCCCNGAGTGTTTTCAACAGATCTCCCAGGGAAGTGGAGGAGANTGCACAGCCAGGCAACACCANTGGTACCTCAAAACAAACACATCCCCAGATGTCAGTATCCACAGGTGAGATGAGAGGATGCAGAAAGGGGCAGGAGAGATGGAGAGATGGCTCAGCAGTTAAGAGATCTTGCTGCTCTTCAGGGCAAGGGGGCAGATTTTAATTTCCAGCACACACATCAGGTAGCTCACAACTACCTATAATGCCAGGTCTGAAGCATGTGATGCCCTCTGGCCTCCTTGGGCACCTGCAGATATGTGGTATACATACACTCACACAGATGAGCATACATACACATAATAAATAAATAAGTCCCTTATTTTAAAAAAGGCTGCAGAAAGCAGAGCATTTATAGCCACGTGTCCTTCTCCTTCCCCCTCCATCTCCTTTTGTGGCTTTCTTCCCATGGCCTTGCAACCTGTGCTCAGAGCAGATCTTGGGAATAAATAGTGCAGGAAGAAGACAAAACAAAGATGCGATGATAAAAACCGCCATGAAAGGTTAAATTCCCATGATTCCCTGTGGTTGCTTAATGGATTTCTATGATATAAACAGACCTTTGGCTTTGCCTGCTGGGCAGACGACCCCCAACTAAATGAGTTTAGACAGGATTTCCTAATAAGAATTGTGTCTGGTGCCCACATTCCACCAAGAGTCTGCAGAGACCTGCATTTCTCCAGACAGACAGGTACTAGTCTCTGCGGACATGTGTGCTGTGCACTCAAGGCAGGAGGCAACATGGATGGTCTGTGAATGTGTGTGTGTGTGTGTGTGTGTGTGTGTGTGTG